>NHQK01000078.1:0-322637 GCA_016864655.1 Phytophthora cactorum
ACCAGAGCTCGGCATAACTAAGTCATGACGGAAAAGGTAGATATGTATGGCAGATTCGATTTCGCTCATTTAGAAGATTCAAATATCGATCTTTGATACAATGGAACGGAACGCCAAAGATTGCTCCCATTCGTGCTTGTACTTTTGATTGACTACGTTTTTGCGAAAATTCGCAGTTGCATCAAGTTTCAATAATTCATTTTTGATTATGCTTACTTCTTGGATAATCCAAAGCTTGCGTAGAAGCTTCACAAGCTCGCGTTCTTTCTCTACACAACTTGGGCACATTATTACGAGATGAGTGTCTATGTATAATGACTTGATATTTTTCCAAAATCTTATTAAAAAATAGTAACATTAATATATGTACGCCAAACCTTACGGAGGATGTCTCCATCTAAATTATTTTCAAGATAATTATGGCTCATTTTTTTTACTTCCAGTACTCTTTCTCCAAGAGTTGATATCCTGTTCTTGTTGATTAACCGCAGATTATCTTGTGGCTCCCCAGGAGTCAGGCTCATTAGCAAGCCATCTTATCAGATATTTGTACTTCCCAGACCGTATCTTCTTGTGATCCAAGATCTTCTCCGCCTCAAGAATATCGCCTCGATTAATAGTAGCATCTGTAGTCTCTGTTTTAACAATTGTAAGATCGTTTGGTGCCTTGTAGAGAGTATGACCATTTTTTGAACGGATTTGGACTCGGTAGCCATCAATTCCAACGATTTTATAGACTGCTTTGCTCCATCGAGCAGCTTCTTTATCAAATGTCTGCTTCTTGAGACGGTATAGTACGCTTGATCCGACCTCAAACTCCTTCTCAATTCTACCGGCTTCCACCTGATTATGACTCAGATCTGCATCCATTACTTGCCTTTTGCCTCATTTGGGGTCATACCAATCGAGCGATGAAACGTGCTATTGTCGTTTTCGATAACATCGGCGATAAGCTTTTGCGTAATCCTCTTGGGAGACATTTTAGTTAGTCTCTGCTTTAACGTTCTGTTGAATCGCTCGATTTTTCCCATAGTACCGTGATCACCGGGCTCGTTGTTGTAGTGCTCAATTTTCTTGGATTTGAAGAATTCTTGAGCATGTGAGTTCATGAACTGGCTACCATTATCACTTGTCAGGATATCAACTTTGTGGAGGCGAACAAACGCTTTAAGCGCTGCTAAAACAGTTGGCGCAGTCTTGTTTGACAAGAGCTTTGCGTAGCCCAACCTTGAGTTGATGTTGATAGCAGTCAAAATTGGTCGTTTCTCCCAAAACGCAAGATCCATTTGCCACGAGTTGGGGTTATGTGAAGCAATTTTGAACCCATCGAATCGCTTCTTCTGCTCCTGAAATCTTTGAATATCGGTCTGACTCGCATACCAATCCTTTACGATTTTGAGAGTTATCTTAGGATATAACTCTTTTGCCTTCTGATACAGAGCTTGAGCCCCGAAAAACCAGTTTTTGGCTCATAGTAGAGTTTTGATAGTAGATCTTGAAAAGACATGATCCTATATTTTACAGCAAAAAAAATGGTCAGACTTAGAAGTCTGACCATCAGCTCAATATACCTCCCTTCGATATTAAGTGGAATCGTAGAAATGCCGTCCGACAGTACCTGTCGCTTATCGTAGAAATATGAAAGGGCACTCTTTGTTTGAGTATAGGTGATGATAGACTTGGTTTCTTTCGATAGTCTGAAGCCCTTGTTAGTACCCTGAAGTGTGATGCGGTCCCGTACAACAGTCTCAAATCCGTCAGGGTTAAGGACATGTTCATTCCGACCACGACCCTGCTGCACACCCTTTGCTGAAACTTTGACCTTGTAAGATTCGTCAGGTAGATAGCAAATATAGTTCTTACTCGATAGTGAGACCATAGCATTACCTGACCATTCATCCTTGAATAGACCAGGGGTACGACGATCAAACTTAGCCACCTCGGTGTTGTAGTCGCGTGGGAACCAATTGTATTTGTGCTCCTGGAAGTACTCACGCAGCTCAGGCTTGATACAGTCTTGAAACAGTTTTTCACAGCTGAAAGCGATATAAGCCGAATCAGTGTCCATTTCCTGATACTGGAAGTCAGAGCGGTCAAAGTAGAAATCGATGCATTCATAGTAAAAACTGAAGCGTAGCTTGGTGAGCTGGTAGATAGCAATCGACAAATGGATTGGGTTCTTGTTATTGCGTCGGCGTTTCTTCATGATGATTTCACACGTGTCATTAAGCTCCTCAAAACCATGGAACGTAAAGTGTTCGATCTTGCTCTTAATAGCTTTGTCATTAGACTCATACTTGACCTCTTTGTGCTTGCTCATGTCCATTCCAGATTGACCGAAAGCACTGTTGCCTACAAGTTTCATCATCTCAGCAATCATCGCCTTAGACTTATCAACATCACCTTCTCGTCGAGCATTTGATACAGCCTCCATAAATGGTGCAAAAGTCTTGTGAAAGCTGGCCTTGATAAAACAGTAAGTCTTGGTGATCTCCATACCGTGAGAAAGGTACCACTTGAGCAAAGGGGTGTAGATGAGAATTTTTTCACCAAAGTAGCTACCAATCAACTTGCGAGCAGGCTTAGAACGATTTGATGTGCGAGACTGGTTGTAATCGAGCATATGCTTGCCAATGACACTCTCATCGGTACAATCTATTAGCACATTCTTGAAAATGGGAGTCATCTCACTGAAGTAGTCTTTTAGGTGACCTGGAGTACGAATATCGCACTCGAGAAATTCGAATACCTTGTCCGCCTTTTTGTCATCGATGATACCATCATACGCTTCAACAGTAGTCAATCGACCGCATGGCATCTCATTACCAAGAGCCCATAGGTATAGAGCGTTAGCGTCGTATCGGATAATTTGCTTACAGACCTTACCACCGCGAATCTTCGTTTCATTACACTTAGCGTAGCGATTGAAGATAACAGATGGACCTCCAGCAATGTTGGCCTTCATCTTAGCGTAGATATCCTTCTCCTCCTTGTCGATCGAGTAGACCAGTCTGTCCCAGTTGAACTCAAGCAACTTCTTATACCGAAATCCCTTAAGCGACATGTCCTTACGAGCGGTGTTGCACTTTACGCAGCTGATCAAGATGTTGCCGTCGATGTGGCCAAGATTATTGCTGGTACGATCTGCTGAAGCGGTATCAGCAGTCAGCTGGCAGTAGCATAGACCACACAGATACTTTTGCTTTTGCAGCAATGTATCCAAGTGCCCAATTGTCATTCCGAATTCTCGCTTTGCCTTAGCATCCTGACTCTTGTATCCACCCAAGCGGTTAGCTGGAAATTGGAATGCGTTAGCAAGTTTCTTATCCGGATATTGGAGATTATTGAAAGCAGGTCTGATACATGACCTTCTCGGAAAGTCCAGGTAGCGATACACCATCCGCGAACATATCCAGATCGAAACGCTTGAAGAGTTCTCGCTGAGCCTTGATAGCTTTGATGAAGGGGACTACGTCGAGATTGTTGTACCAGATCAGCAGGTCCTTGATCGATTTCATCTCGTAGTAATCCCATACGAACTTCACTCGTTCGTAGTCATCACCTGTGATACTTGTTCCACGGAGCTTGCTGTCAAAAGATGGGATAGTAGTCTGGTTTAGCACATTGAACGCAGTGATGTACTCGTACGGGAAAAGACCTTTGCCAAGACCACAGACACATCTAATTTTGTCATCGCATTTGCATCCACCGAGATATGTCGTAAGATACTTATCGTAGCTGGTACATAGTTGCTAGTATCGAGCATTTTAATGTCCGATGTAGCAATGCACATGTAGCTGGGGTTCTGGATGACAGATTTGATGTTGTCAGTACCAATGACGGCAATCAAGTCGTTCTTAATCAAGTTGATATCGTATCGACCAGAATTGAAGCCGAATACTGGTACCTGATCAAGCTGCTGTTTAAGTTTTCCGTAATCGGACTTTTGCTTATCAAAGCCAAGGCTGCTGTAAAAATCAAAGAAACTAACATACTTTCCTTCTCCAATCCAACTCTCCACATCAGACATCTTGTAGGTCTTGCCAAGATTGACTCCTGGAATTTCCATACCTGTCAGACCGTGAGCAGTGATGATTTTCTGTAGAAGCGACTTGTACTTATTGACATTGTACTGCTGGATCTTCACCGATACATCACCGATGTATTTGAACATATCTGTAAGCAACGTATCTCCTCGGTTAAGCTATCAGCTACTGATACAGACACCGGAATGTGCTCGTTCGTGAAGACAGTATTCTCCCCGTGTTGAGTCACGGTAGGCTTAAGGATGGCCTCAAAGTCATAAACGATGAAGTGGTCGATGTACTGGTCAGCATCCTTGATCGAATACTTCGTAAGCAGTGATCGTATCGTGTTCTGAGCTGGTTTGTAGATAGTTGGCTCAGCGGGGATGCTTTTGATATTCACAAGCTCGCACTGATTCTTCTTGTGGGTTTTAAGCTTTTCAGCGCTGGCGAAAATCATTTCACACTTAGGACATTGGTATTTAGACTGGAGCATGTCAATGTTCTTGATATAAAGAGCGTGATTCTCGTACGATAGAATATCCATAGCTTCATACCCTTTGTCCGATCTACGAATGCATTCTACATTTCCAGAAACTACATCCATCTTATATACGTTAATACCAAGTTGGAAGCAGTCCTCAACCTCATCGAGCTGTAGTAGGTCAATGGGCTTGAAGCTTCTAAACAGACTCAACGAATATTTAACCCCCTTGAAAGAGCAGTAGCGCTTGAATGCCTCCTTAACCTGAGCATGAATTCTGCGAGGATCCTTCTTATAACTCTGTAATGTATGCCAGGCTATGCAGTGGAAGACACACTTGTTGTTGGTCTTAGGGAAGTTGATTACATGCTTGTTTTCGCGAATAATCTCAGGGACGACAGCTTCGCTATCCCCGAGAGCATGGTCACGATGGTAGATGAAAATCTTGAATGCAGTGATCTCCTTGAGCTTATACCCGGAGCTGGGGTAGTTCAGTTTGTCAGCCAACTCCATAGAACGGATGTCCGAAATCACCTTCTTTCGAATATCAGCCTTGCTATTGATAGCGACAGGCTTATTGAATACACAAGTATTAGCGAGATTCGGGTAGAAGTAGCGAGTGTCATCAGGATCGGTCTTGCTCACAAGTTCGTACCCGAGAGCAACATTTACCTTAAACGCACTCGACTGAGTCGAAAGAACGTTTTCGAGCTTGTCGTAGAAATCAGAAGGCTCAACACCATCATATAGGTGTGATTCCATGTGATTACCATCGTAAAAAACGGTACTTAGGATCAGCCTTGTAGTCAGGCGACATATGCTTCTCAAGGGTTTCAATTGAAACATTGTACTGCTCAGCCACCAATCTCTGGTTGATTGGCCGTGAAAGGTTGCTAGCATAAGCCATCTTGCCGGTTCTACCACGTACCTTAACACGGTAGCTGCTACCCCATTTGATAGCTTGAATATTCAATCTCTTTAGTCCTTCGAGGTCGTATGCAAACACGTTGCCTATATATTTTTGCCTATATTATTCTTCGTAGATTTGACTTTATAATTATTGGACCTTGTATCAGGATCAACTTTATATCAGCCATCTACAAAAAAATCTGAAATTAATTAATTCAAATATTTGGCATATGGCTTGTTGGAGGTTTTAAGCCAGTTATAATACCCGACAGCGTTAGCCTTAATCCATTGGATGGATTTGTCGTGGTGCATACCGGTACCAATAATTGTTTGTGGTAGTAGATTGCGAGCTAAATCCTGTTTAGAGGCTTCAGATACGTTGTCGCACTTAAATAGGAAGTGGATGTAGCCGTCATCCACACCTAATAGTGAAATAGGCTTTCTATTTTTATATTTTCCAAATCCCAGCTTCTCATCACTAAATGATGCTAGACCACGGTCTCGACATTCCTTGCAATACTTATAACTATCGGTACCGACGTTGGCATCTGAGACATACTTTGTAGTGCCCACCAAATAGCTTAACACATTCAGAGCCAACGAAGTGATGGTTCTCATCCTTATCGATAATAAGGAAGTGCCGCTTGATTGTGGTATTGCAGTAGCATCTCGGATTTTCATTCGTTCGATAAGCTGGGCATGGATATATTTGGGTTTTACCATGCAGCATCCACTTATCCTCTGTCGAATGCCAGAACCACCCAGATGAATGGTACTGACTCAGATCGCCAAGTGCATTGAGCAAAATTTGAAGCGTGGTTTGTCGGCGTCAGTCATTGGCTATATTGGGCTTGACTTTTTATCTGAGATTTTTTTTTAATTAGTTAGTTAAGTTCGGTCTCACCATTAAGTTCGCTTTCTGTTTCGTTAAGTTCGGTTCTGGGCTTGCTCGAATCTGCTCTCTATTCTTATCATCGTAGCTCTTTTAATACGACAAGCGAGCTTCACGTGTGCGCTGATAGTAGCGCTTCTGTGATGCTTTAATGCGCTCTTTGTTAGCTTGGTATTGTTCAGGTGAATACGCCATCTTCGTTATATTACTAACTTTATATTTATCAGGAATAAAAATAAATAAATTCACCTTAATTGATTCAACGTCCTGGAGTTGACAAGCGCCACTGCGACTCTGGTGCGCGTTCTGTTGATCTCTCCATTCTTTAGTTTCACCTTAAGCGACGGTAGCTTGACTTGTTGTCACGTGTGAGGGGATTACTCTAGATGCTCTTAGGTGCGATGGTTGAGCGGACGATGAGCGGACGGAAGGCAATCTCTAGATACCCTTAGATGCCATGATTAAGCAGATGAGTGCATGTAAGAAGATCTCTAGATAGAAAATAAGCGAGAGGAATTAACATGTTCTCAACAATTACAACGCTTGGATGATCATATGGAAGATATTTATTGCTCATTCGAGCATCCCGTAAATCTTCCCGACGATTTCTTTCAATCCTTCAAACGACGGTATGGTATTGGTGGTACGAAGAGAATACTCATGCTTTCGGACCTTCATGTCTTCACAGATCAAGAACCTCCACTCGAGAAAATTGGTCACGATGCCATACGCCACAGTAAGATTTTCGACATCAGCCAGCGCTTCCAGCCCCGTCACATTCTGAACCACTCCTTGCAGCATATCTTCACGTTTTGCTTCGACAATTGAAATTCTCTTGGTGCCACGCTTGAGCACGAACTCGAATCGACCTTTTAGGAGCACGTTCTTCCCAACCACGTCTTCTTCGACTAATATGCGAACGTTCCCGAGCAGACGACTGACTGTTTCAAGGATCGGGGCGATAAAAAACAATCTCTTGGCTTCTTTCCCATCGGAGATTTGTCCATAGAGTTCCCGCAAGTCAACAATACGAGCGAGGAGTAGAGCGATGTCAGCATCAGGAATATCGCTTGGTTGAAGGTCGTAAGAATCGTCGAAGTTGTAAATAGGTTTGATATCTTCCCAACAAAGACTCGAATAGCCCACAGTCTTGTCGATATCGTGATTTTTCCGCTTTTTGTTTGTTTTCTTGGCGTCTTCACTCGTCGTCTTCTGGTTCGCCTCTTGATTCTTCTGACGAATCATTGCATTGATCGCAGCCCATCGTTTGAGACGTTCGGGGTGACGGTGTATTGTAGTTGGTGACAAAGACGGTGCCACGCCGAGAGCCATGGCTGGGGAGCGGTCGTTTTCTTGCTCCGGAACCACCACCAGCACGTGAATCGTTCCGTCGGGGATTGTGCTGGGAAACTTCGAGCAGATCTTGTCCGTCGGATCTTCCAATTCCTCGTTCATGTAGCGACTCTCGACTTCATTGGGGATCTCCCCCTTCCGCATCCGGAGCAGATCCTTCGACTTCAGCCACGCGCCGTCGTCCGTCTTCGCCAGGAAGAGCTGCAGCTTGTCTGCATCGACATCTTTGAAGTCGTTCGGCTTCTCCTCCTTGATCGCCTTCTTCACTGCGGAAACCGACTCAGCATCGTCGATGTCCACCTCGAACGCGCTCCCCGCCACCCCAACGATCGCACAGAAGAGCTTCACCATCTTTCCTCGATGCGGCAGATTCTGGAATGAGAGGGAGAGAATTCTGGGCGTATTTAAGCGGACATGAAGGCGTGTGACACAGATTTTCAACCAATGATGAGACGCGCTGGCTCTGAACTGCGGTAAGAAACTGCATGATATATATTTTTTTCCTTTAGAATGAAACCCTCTTTGCATGCAATCCTAATGTTGCTTTGGGCGGTGCTCGGAGGTGTGGAGGAGACCTCCTTCGCACCAGATGCTACTCAGCGGTGGCGTCGTTGCTTTCAACAGGTGGTGTTTAGGAAGCTCTAAACCTCCTCTCGTTGGTAAATTACGGTAAGGAAAAAAACTGCCGGCGTAATGTTCCAGTATATACTACTGCTGTAGCCACAAGAGTAGTTACTAAAATCGTCGTAGCAGCACTGCTTGTCTGCCTTCAAATAGGCTTCAATCGTTGTCAAGTCAAACCCCAAGAGGCCATTATCCCGCATTACTCGACAAAATTTTGAGACAAGTTGCGTCTTAACTTGCACAAGCGTTCCCAACGTTACCCGGTGGCCTTCAACTAGCAATGCTTCAACGGTAGAATCTAACCGCACAATTTGCGGGAGTCGTCGCTGCTCCGGTGCCATAGCAATACATGAGCCGAAGCTCATAACCTGGTGATTTGACTGGGCTGTTTGAACTGGACGTAACCTGAAGCATCTTGAGTCTCTCCATTGATAGAAGCGCAGACCAGAAAGCGATGCGTCGGAAACGAATGAAATTCGCTTGGTGAATGCTTCGTTTCTAAGTTGATGCGAAATATCATTTCAAGAATGTTGTCCAACAGTTGAAGTTGGTATACACTGACAGCTTCTACTCGATATTCGTCGAAGATGGTCACCACAAAGGCGCTTGAGCATGAACGGACGAGAATCTCAATTTTTTCAGCCATTTTGTTGCTTTCAGTATCGCTCGATAAGATCACGCTGCTCTTATCATGTGTATCTGTCATTGCCAGCAACGAGACAATGGCTTTGCAATACTCCGCACCACTACGTTGTAGGCGGTCAATAGCTGAAGCTGGTACGATTTCACTTCCCATCGACGAAAACATTCTCTCGAACAAGTACTCGCGCGTGCCAATCAGTTCTTGGCCAATGTCCCAATAGCAGCACACGACTGGGTATACCAATTTAAGTATCTCTGACTCGGCATCAAACTTGACGGATTCAATAATTGCAGCAATATTTTCTGTGCAACGCTCGTGGATGACTTCATGCCATTGCATTCGCCGAAGAAACGGAGATACAAGTCGGTCATCCGAAGGAGAAATGTGTAAGTGAGTATTCGTAAATTCACTTAGAGCACGATCCACAGCGTCAGCTGCCTCATCAGTGTAGGAACTATACTGATTTGTTTCACCAAGCACACCGAAATATCTAGTTCGGACACCTCCACGTAGCGATTGTACCATGCACTCCATTGAGGTTAGGTCTGCGCCATTGTCTTGGTGATTTACCCGCAAATGCCTCTTCATTGTATCTTTGAGAGGAGCGAAGTAAGCACAGTGAGGGCAGCTGAATCCAGCTTTTATCTCAATTCCATCTACCGGTTTCAGCAACTCTTGAGTAGGTTGTAGTTATTCCTGAAGTGCTTCCGGCGCTCCAAACTCTAGCGAAGCAAGGGTTGTTTCCAGCATCTTGATCGGAATGGATGTGCCATGTATGCGCTTGAAATGCATTGCCACCTCCTTTCCACCCTCCGAAACGGCACTTCGGCATAGGGTACAGATAATAAGTCCAACTTTTTTGTTGTACTCGATACCGACTTTGAATAGCAATTCGGCCGGTTTGCACATTTTCAAATGCGAAGCCACTCCATTTGATTGGCTAAAATCGCATGACTTTGTATGCTGGCGTAGTAGTTTGCGGTCTCTAGACACGTAAGGACACCGAGGGCACTTGAACACCGCATTTGTTCGCTCAACATAATGCACCACAGGGATTTTACCATGGTCGTAAATTACACATTGTGCATTGTGTTGGTGGTTCTCGCGTATGTGTTTCTTCAACTTATTTGGAACGTTAAATACAGCTCCACAACGCTTACGGGAAGTTTGAGGGTTGTCTTCGCGTGTCCGCGGCATGATAATCCACTAGAACGTAAGCCGCTACCAGGATTAGTATATTCCACAACTCAAATCGACCCTCCAGACAGCGTTACCCGGTCAAATGATAAGCCACAACGCAGCAAATGTCACGAGAATAGTAACTACGAGTTAGTATCCCCACACTAAGTAAGTGCGCCAATACACCAGTATACCTTGCTTATCTGCTGTTCACTCGAATAATCAGTGTAACTCACGCTACGACGGCTACTTTGCCCAAGTAGCCATGCGAGCTTCCATTCTAGATTTGTCGAGCATTTGGCGCTACCGGTAGCGCTAAACCTCAATAACGTATAATAAAAAAGAAGGTAGGGGTTGATTTAATCATTTATTTGAGATTTATGGGCACCCAAATTATCAGTTCAGTTTCGCCTAAAATAAGTTATTTTGGGTCATTGGGACGTATTTAGGACCCTGGATGCCCAAAATAAATTGATTTTGGGACCCTATGGAACCCTGGGATGAACGTTCATCCGGGTCGTAATATATATAGCTCTCATTTGCCAAATGTATACTATGACTTCACCCATACTTAGTACTACATGAGACACCACTTGGTACAACTCAAAATCGATGCACCACGCCTACAAACTGCAATATAATTGCCATTTCACTCTATTCGTAGATTTTAGCCATTTCAGCACTGTTTACCCATGCGTATACAAACGTTAGGTCGAATATGGTTGATGAACCATATAGCCCCATACACTAAACAAGTTTTCACAAGTGTATAGCCATGCGCAGCACCTCGAAGTACACTTGCAACGTAAAAAAACACGTCAAAAGTGTCAAATTGTGGTCAAAGTACAGGCTTGCTCTCAAAATGCCAACTCTCCCCAGTTCACCTTCCTGGACCATGTTGTTAACCGCCTACCTCGCTACGGCGGGCCCGGTCACAGTGCGCAGCGAAGCCTTCTGCGCGGCTAGGCCGAGGCCACAGCCTGCCCCACCGCGCCGTCATGCCTACAGAGACGCTTGCCACATTTCCGCTAGGACTAGACACCGTCACGAGGACAGCACCCGCAGAGCGACGCCGAGGCTCAGCTTGGCGCCGTCTACCGGGAGGGCGTCGCCACAACACGACCAGAAAAGAAAGGGGTACTCCCGGGTTTTCAAAAGGGGGTTCTGAAGATTAAACTCAGTCTATGTATGGATTTAGGAATGGGTACTACTATTTATATCAGAAAATGTATGGTGACCTTCTGCCAGAAGTCTCATGGCCACTCAGTAGTCTTCTTTTGCTTCGTTCCCAAATCAACGAATACGACAAAGCTATGAGTTTGAAGTACTAACGAGCTTCCAGCCCGCCTTCCATGGCACACATGTCCAGTATGTCTCTATAAGCCTCAGTGGTGTCTCTTTGGACGCTACAATCCAACAGTGTGGGTGTAATGGCAAGTCAAAAATTATAATAGCTTTTCCTTGTGACATTTAAAAGTAAATTTTGTGAGGGTGACATTCTCATTAGTCTCGTGGCAGTGTACGAGCTGGTCTAGATGCCCTTGGTTACTGTATCCTTCATCAACATCAAATCTTGTCTGCAGCTTGGATTTGTGTCCCACCAATAGAATTTTTCGCATTCGTAGTGCACAATAATGACGGTTGAACGCGTTGGTGGATTCATCACGAGCTTCACTGTTGCCGTCGAGTTTCATGTTTGTCAGTGCAGTCCAACAGTGTCATCTATTGCCTGCACCAGTTTTGTCTGGCTGTCGCGAGGTTGAGTCGGGCATGTAAATGCTTCACCCGACTGAAGCAATAGGCCCTAGATGATACTAATTATTGCAAAACTACGGCTTTAATACCTGTTATATATTATATTCCCCGCAAATATGTTAGTTCGTTCTGAGAAATTCGGATTAAAGTTTGCATCCTCACTGGTGTTAGAAAGGATGCCACGGTACTGAAAATCGATTGTTGGTGATTGATACGCTCTGCGTCATTAGACTAGAATGAGGCCTTTAATCCGGACAAGCTGCATGTAAAACGAACCCACTGTATTCATACTTACAGCTGGATAAAAGCCCGTACTCGCCTAACATCGCTCTAAAACACAGGTGCCAATTTGGCACTGTATTTCCGATTGGCTTTCACCACCACCGCTAAACGTTCTACATAAAAAATCTCACGTAATTTAGTGTTGCTGGTCGGCAACGCTGTAATGTTGCAATAATGACTTCCAACTTAGACACTAAAATATCCCAATAAGGATACCGATGCACATAATAAGCCTGTGTATTCGTTTTAGAAACACGTGGCGTGAAGTTTCTTTTTTATTTTACTGATGATTGCTTGATGTCCCATATCCAAGACTGATAATAACAATAGCGATGCAATGCAGTTGGTGTATAGCGGTTGTTAGTGTTAAGTTGAAGTTCAAATCAGCTTTGTCGGGCGGTGAACTAGGCTAGTGCTGGCGTACGCTGGGAGACGGCAGTTCAAGCTGCGAAAGTGGTGTCGTTGTACTAGCCAATATGGCTGGTTGTACTAGCCAATATGGCTGGTTGTGAGAGGCTAGCCCCGCGGTAGCATGCATGTGTAGGGCTCGGATAGCGAGCTAACTAATTCTCAGTCTTCATTTCACCCTTTCAAGCCCAGTTCTATCCTCTACTTCTCATTTTAACAGTTAGTGGTATTTGGTATACCTGCTTCCGAATCTTCTTGACGTGCTGCACGAGTTTTCAGTGAGGTTCTAACTACATCACCTTTATTATACTTACATACTATATAGTCTGTGACTCAAAATAATGTATTCAAGGGCGGTTATGGCGAACTAGCCGTCCATACAGCCAATGAATATCTTCTACTCAGACATTGTTACGTCCAAGGTCACCTGAGAGCGCTAGTGGCTCGATTCAACATCTCTATTTTCTTGGTTTAGAAGGGGTATTCCTGAAAACGTCAAAAGGGAGTTGTGTACCTTTCTATTTCCCAGTACCCCCTCGAGCGTTCTTAACAGAGGGAGAACGGTAGATTTGTTGTACCCGATACTACATCTTCTGGAATGCTTGCGTAATGCGAATGTGCATTTAAACTTACTAATGTAGAAGCATTCACCACACGCCAGTGAGCGGGGTTAACACGTAACGAGAGTCAAACTGGCAATTGCACAGAAACAGACAAGATATCAGCATGCCCCTTAGCCCCATATTCAGTCCTGATCAATCAAGCACGTCTCGGACTGTTGATTCTAGTTGCGACGGCACCACTGCCTCGTACTTCTCGCGTAACTGTGGCACCAGCTGCACCTCCTCGCCTGCCCTGCAGTCTTCGCAAGAAAGCAGTGTAGATTCGAACGCACCTCAACTTAGTGCACGTACTGAGCTACGTTAAGACGGAGTAATCTCGCGCTAGCTTTTGTCCGCACAGCAAGCGCTTGCACCGGCTGTAACGGGGTTACACACAAGTGGCTACACGTAGCCAGTTGGTTACATGGGTTCTCGAACGTTGGTGTAAGATACACCGATGGTTACACTTTGCAGACCACTGGTCTGTGTGCATTTAGGCTTCCTATTGGTAAATAAGCATTTCTTTCTACCAATTAGATTAGCAGGGTTCTGACAGCCATCGGATGGCAGAATACCTTTCATATAGGATATCAGTTTTAGGAGGAAACCCAGTCCAGACATAAATCATAAATAACAGTTCTCATTTTAACCCAAAACGGCTTTTAGCTTTTCTTATTTTAGTAAATCTATACTTTCGGACGAAAGTATAGTTAACCTAAGTTTAAGCAAACTACGCTTCCTCGTACACGTGCGCTAACGTGTAAGCTGAAGTAGTGGGCACAGAGTTGGCCCATTACACCGGCTCCTACTTGTGAGTAGGATGATGACTTGTTTGAGAACGAAGTAGACTGCAATTCCGATTGTCGAGTCAGCACTGCAGATGATAATACCACAATAACATCGCCAAGTCGAGCTGAAACTCAAATGGAAGAAAGATCTGCTCAAACTGATGACAGCGGTTTTGCGTCGGACGAACCTGCATCTGCAGGTTTGGCATTTAGTGATTTCGAGTGTTCGGAGATGCAGACTCGGCGCGAAAGTAAAACTGTGAGTGTCCCCGTCGTGTTCAGTATTAAAGGCAAGGTTATCAAACAGTCAATATACACTGAGGTGTTCACGTCTTGGTATTGAAGCCTACAAAAACAAGTCCAAGACAGTTTTACTGGAAGTGATCGCGCAGAAGAAGAAAAACGGCATGCTGTACAAGCTGATCTTGACGCCAAAATGGGACCCCTGACAGGACCGAATCCAGAATTTTCGACGAGACATCCGGATTGGTCAACTCATGAGGCCGGTTTCGTGGAGGCATGAGGGTGGGAGATGTGGAGTCATGGTGCTTGCGTGGATAGGCTTGGTGATCCATTATGCGAGAGTCCCAGATGCGAAAGGTCTGAAGGAGTCAAGAAACCTGGCGGCAGGTATTGCCCAAGGAAGCGTAACAAGCCGCAAGTATGGAGAGCCACCTATTGAGCGCCGTGTGTGCAAGTAGACCAAAAACTCAAGAACACAAGACAACATCTCATGTGGAACCACCCCGACTGAAGTAATCCTGGATGGACCACTCTGGTTGTATTCTCTATCCAAACTGGGAAGATTTCCTTTGATAATTCCAAGTACAAACCGACCGACTATGCCAACCGATCAAGATAGACCATGATTGATGGGACCTTGAAGAAACGCAATGTATCCAGTGTTGCCAAAGCTGTAGTCTGCCTGACACGACCTGTCGACGTCATCATCAACCCATACTGAGACCAATATAAATTAAGTAATCATGTCTTTACCAGCTAGAAGATAGCAAAGCAAGATAACTAACATTAAACAGAGTTCGTTTTACCTTCAAGCGTGCAAGTCGAGTACTCGTTTGGGGTCAATTACGTCCACGAGGCCACAGAAAGAGAAGCCCGACACCTGTGACCACTCCCCGTAGAAGACGGCTGAGCGTAGGCCGGTCAGGATGGCTCGGTGTAAGACTACCGAGTGCGAATATCTCAGTAAGTGTTCAAGTCCAGTTAGCCAGGGACTGGAGTTCGTTTGTTACGAGTCCAGGAGTGATCTGTGCTATTCCATTTTCTAGTTGCAGCTGTACTTTCGCAAGGGTGCTGCATTTCATATTACCTAACCGTCCTCTCATTTGGTTGGAATAGTAGCAATCGAGAGCAGTCTGAACGGAAGTACTATTGTGTGTTAGGACTGTATTTGAGCATTCCCTTGTCCATCGAGGGTGGTTTGCGTTTATTGAGGAAGGCCATCCAGCATTGCCCAGTGTCCTCGGAGTTTGAGTAGTTGACTGGAGAAAAGACATACCCTTTCACGGTCCCAAAGAACAAGGAAGGACTGCATATTGTGTGTAACTCTGTTTGTATATTCTGTATTGTTTCGTTGTCTGAGTTGCGAACGCTACGTCTAAGGAGGTTACGTCCAGCTTCACAATCAAGACCGACAGTTGAAAAACAACTTTCCATCCAGGTTTGTATTCCTGACCGTTTACTCCGGCTGGAGAACCTAGTTTTCCTTTACCGTCCAGAAGTCCAGACCGACACGATATACCCTGACCGCCGGTAAAGTGGTCACCGCGCCCCGCGTCACCCCTATTGGAAGCAAATGCAGTGCTCATTTTGGTTATGCAACATTATTTTTTCGGATGGATTCACTCATCGCTTTGTCTCGCTCACTGATCAGCGTTCGTGGGTCGACCTGGACGCCCCAGTTTCGGCTTAATTCTGGGAGGGCTTTCGCGCTACAATTGTGGATACCACTCTCTCAGGAAAATTTGATCGATTAGTAGCCAGTCAGCCTGCTCTGGACTCTCGAAGTATTGATCCGTCCAGTATTGTTCCCCCCACCACACAACAGCTATGAGCAATCTGGGGCCCTGTGCATGCAGCATACCGGGAAGCCAATATTCGGTTTACAACACCCAGGACTAATTCGAGTGACTTCTACAGTTCCTGCAACGGGCGAGTGGGTGTGCTATACGTGTACCTGCTTCTTGCAAGGCGCCAAAGCTTACTGCAACCGTCAATCAAGAGCTACCTGAAATCGTGTACTTTGAAAGTGAAATGAACTGAAACTTGAGAGGGAGACGCATAAGAAAGGGAAAAAACGACGTTGCCGAAGCTATCCGCGACTTTGGTAATCAGTCATGGCGGAAAGTGCTAGCGCTTCGTATGCAGGGTATGGAGGAACGCAACCTCCGTTTTCTGGAAAGGAAAGCAGCTTACAAAATGGAATATCTCCAAAAGCGCTCGTGGATGGAAGAAACGAAACGTGTTGCGTTGCAGAATTATGCTTTAAAGAGCGATCGACTTCGAATGATGTATAGCCAGCAAGAAAGCGAGGTGAGTCAAATGATCCGTAGCGATATTGAAGAGGAAATCGAGCTCTAAAAGGAGGGATGATATAGGCAATAAACAGTCCCCCCTTGGTTGCTGCTCGACAAACTAAATGGCGGTGCACTTCGAACAAGAGCAACGATCCTTTCACGCAAATCGAAAAATCAGGAATACTGTAAGCCCCATCGTCTAGAGGCTCACTCGGTAAAGATCCGAGTCCCTCTCTGACCTTTGTCTAAGAAACTCCATCTTTTTTTTCTCGAATCTTTTGCTTCTGCCGCTACAAATACTTTGCCCAAATCCGCACAAAAATTGTAATGTCGAGCCGTACCCATAATAGTTCGGCTTGCATTCTCGAGACTTACGACCAGAGGTGTCTTAAGACATCTTCACTTGTTGGCATGTATTTCATATGTCTGCTTCGTAATGCGCAAATGATTGATGTAGAAGTCGTCGGTATCATGCGCCGAACTGACCCTTGCTGCCCCACGAAAGGGTGTTACCATGTACTCCGTGGGCGTGCAGGCCGCATCTCCTATCAGATATCGATTTGGGCCGAGTTTATCAGCATATGCTGCAAGTTTTGCCCTCTTGAACGCCTACAAATCGCTAGATCCACCAGGAGCAGCAACCTCAAAGTAGATTAAACAATACTTGTCATCACATGCGGCTTGTATGTTCAATCCCATGTGATGGTAGTAATCAAAATATAAGCTCGAACGTTACCCCCCCCCTACACACACACACACACACACACTTTGTGCGTAGGGGTTACAATTTGCGCTAGTACACCATCGACGTAGCCAACGCAGCCATCTAGCACACCCTCAGTGCTTTCTTTCTTAAAGGCAGCAGCAGCACGGTCAGTGCCATGAGCGCTGGTTGGGAGCTTAATGGCAAGCTCCGAGCACTGCCGTGTAGCAGAGGTCCCTTTGTGCAAGCACCGATCAAGGAAGGAACACTAATGTGAGCCACGTCACGAAAATCCAGATAAGATCGACCAGCAAGACAGCGTAAGGTGCCGTGCAGCACAACTACTTCACAGATTGTTGCTACACCAGTTCTTCTCGAGGACATAGCGCCATCAACTGAAAGATGTGCTCCAAGTAGCGCCAATAAGTGATCAAAATGAGCTTCGTCCTGTCGGCAAGTACTATTAAACATCTTCTCTCTCCTCAATCTTTGAAGATGCTCGCTCCAAACTAGGTGTTGTCGTCCTCTCTCGCGTTTAGTATCCCAGTACCAGTCGCAATGCAAACCAAAACACCCTCCTCCATGAGTTCTTCGTCTGAATCATGTTCATTGCTGCGAAAGAACTCGTATTCTAAGTCACAGTCACTGTCGAAGAGCGAGATCTCGTCCCAAGAACAGTTGATACTGTCGGTGAGCAAGTCCTTATCCCAGATATTACTGCAGGAATTGATGTTGGAATGCTTCTTCATGCTTGTCGACTTGGCGAGTGATCTCTACTGTTTTCTTTTTCTTCTCCAAAGTTCGAGTGAACGAACGCATTTCATACTCAACAGTGAGGTAGAACTGTTGAATGGTGTAACGAGCTTGTCTCTCGCACATTTTCGGTATGATCTGATATTCTACAGTCATTTGCGATACTACTCCTGCTAAGAACGACCCTTACAATAATATAAAAATAAACTACGTGCATTGTGCTTTTAAAACTTTTGTCGTTTTCACTTAGCTGGATGTTCGATTTAAAATAACTTGATCGTTTTAAATCGAGGTTATAACAGGGACACATTAATCTAGTTAAGGTGGCTAATAAATAGAGAATGGAAACCGGATGCAGCCGGATGGTTTTTTTCTACAACCGAAATAAACCGAATTGAAAAACGAATGACCCGGGTTCAACGGGGCCAACCCAGTTATGTATTTCTACAAGAACCTTACTAACAGATATCAAATTTAATCGGTTAATCGATGGTATTTGCTAATCGAGGTCCTTGGTCAAGATATTTATACAAAGAGACCGGGCTTACATCACCATTTTGTCAAAGAGACAAGTTTAAATTCGGTCCATTCATTGGACGAAATTCTGTCTATTTGTTTTAGCCCATAGAAACTTGCAGTGCAAAGGTTGCTATTTCGACAGGCGCCAATTAGCATTGCCGGGTGATTAGTTATCACCCACTCGACTTGGCCAACTTGCATGGCAGAAACACCGTCAAGATACACGGCACCTTTCACCGATTAAAACAATGGTCCGAACTTCTAAACGACTACGCTTGAATGAGAACAAGGCCGTTCATCTTTCGAAGGAGGTTAAACATGGTGAATCTCAGAAGACGTGGGTGTGTACTGACAACGACTGCCCTTGGTTTGTTATCTTGTCCTTTCGTCCTAAGTCCAAAACGACCAAAGCTTCAAAACTCAGCTACATCCCTCCGTCATCGTGGTTTGTGAGCGAGATGAATCTTGTAATGGGCCAACTCTGTGCCCACTACTTCAGCTTACACGTTAGCGCACGTGTACGAGGAAGCGTAGTTTGCTTAAACTTAGGTTAACTATACTTTCGTCCGAAAGTATAGATTTACTAAAATAAGAAAAGCTAAAAGCCGTTTTGGGTTAAAATGAGAACTGTTATTTATGATTTATGTCTGGACTGGGTTTCCTCCTAAAGCTGATATCCTATATGAAAGGTATTCTGCCATCCGATGGCTGTCAGAACCCTGCTAATCTAATTGGTAGAAAGAAATGCTTATTTACCAATAGGAAGCCTAAATGCACACAGACCAGTGGTCTGCAAAGTGTAACCATCGGTGTGTCTTACACCGACGTTCGAGAACCCTCCATGTAATGAAGTTGCTACGTGTAGCCATTTGTGGGTAACTCCGTTACAAATCTGACTCACTCCGACATATGCTCAAGTGTGGTTTCGTGTTCGGTTAGACAGTTTCAGAACACAAAGGGTTTCAAGGCTAGTTTAGTAAACGGTCTAAGTTGTGCACGAAAGCGAGTTGTAATTTCGGTTTGGGGAGTTGATAGCCTCGACGTGACAAACATGCAAGCTACTTATATCAAGTGATCACAGAGGCGACTGAGGCTCAACGTCAGAAAGCCAGAGTTGCTTATAAGACACTTGCCAGTTGGATGCAGCGATTTGCTGGGGGGAAACAGGCTCTCGCGTTTGTTGTCAGTTGACACGTGCGGTCGATTTTACTGTTGGTTTTTATCGCTTGGTACGGTAATTGAGAAACAGCGGTTATTGCTACCGATGTACGAAGTCGACGGCACACATATAAAAAATACCGAGTACAATGGGATTTGTGTTTTACTTATTGGTCACGGCGGCTACAAGGAAAACGTACCTCTTGCTATTGGGCTAATTCACAGGGAGACAACTGACACTTTTGCTTGGTTCTTTGCCAACTGTATGGCTGCTGGTTTGGATTTGGCCAATGCGGCTGTCTTTTGCGATCGTGGTAAGCAGCTCAACGCTGAGGTGTTGTTGGCGAATATTGGATTACAGATCAACTTGGAGTTTTGTAAGCTCCACATTGCATTCAATGTTGCATCGAGGTTTCAACTTAACCCCTTACTTCCCGGGTTAAAAGTCAGGGGTGTATTTTGGTCTTATGTTGGAGCTCCAACATAATATATATATAGGGATTTAAATGGACAGATTTTCGTCTACCTATTCAAATGGATAGTACGGGGTTTAAGTGTGTTAGAAAAGAACACATCCAACATATCGTCTTGTCAAGTTGGATAATCTGAGGAGTGGGGCCACTATAGAATGATCGATACAACATAAAAAATGGTCTGTTTATTTGGAATCATCGTTTGAGTAACTTTGCACACGTCCAGTTGAGATGGCTTGATATGGAGAGCCAATAGAACTGATTCAAAGCAAGCACAACTTAATTGATTGCAAAGATAAAGAGCACACGCTACGACCTCCCTTCCACAACATCTTCGTCCGGAGCCTGGCGGTTGTCATCGCCCGCCGCTGTATCCACCTAGGTGCCACCCGCCGCCTCTTCATTCACGTTTCCACTCGCCGCCCGATGGCGGCGCCGTTTATTGCCTGGGCGCTGGGCAGGCGCGCGGTCCGCGCATCTTGTGGTCGCGAAGCAAGCGACGCAGGATGCCATTGCCGTTTTCCAGTTAAGGTGCCATATTTGGAAGCACGTGCGCTCACTTCCCTCGCGAACTACGTTACATAGATACTTCCTGTGGCACAGTTTTATCAGTTTATCGTCAGGGCTATAGAAAGAAGCATGAATACATGTACGAACCGCTTTGTTCTTTCTGAGCATTTTGGACAGAAATATTTCGTGAACTTTCGTGGCACCGCTTTGAAGATAGCACGCACCTTGCAGGTCCTGTAGCGACGCTTCTTGCCATTTTCAGTGTCCGCCTTATCCGGGTTTTCAGCCAGTAATGCCCTTCATCAATGCGGTCCGAGCCACGATGGCGGTTCTCCCGTCGTGGTGACCCTCCTCACGCTGGTAAAGCCGCCGTGCAATCTTCGGTGGAAGTGGCATTCTACAAAAAGAGGCATGGACAACAGTAGAGCCATTAGTAACCTCGCTTATGCTGACCAACCATCATAACGCCTTGCCTTAATGTCTTCAAATACCGCTGCATCGACAGCAAGTAGCTGCTCCATGAGCGTCTCGAAGAAGGCACAATACTTGGGTGGCTTCTGGCCGTTGACACGTACCGGTGCACAATAAACGCGTTTACCAACGCCATGTCCAGCAACCCCAGGAACAGGGTCTTGTAGTACTTCCGCTTTTGTATGAAAGCAGCACGCTGTAGCACTGCATCCGGAGCTGGTCACGCATCCCATGTATCTGGGATAGTCACGAACCAGCTCCGGTGCCTGGAGCTCTGCCATATACCCTTTGATACGCCGTACTACGATACATTAGCAGCAATAGTTAGAACTGAGAACAGCTACACAATCACACAAGCTCATTTACTGACGACGGTCGACGCTCTGCTGCCGCCACTGCTCAGCATGTGGACCGGATTGCGGTCCATTCACATCGCAGCAGTAATCTGCGGGAACATCTTGTTCTCTGCCAGCTTGGTTGTCCCCTGTGGAGGAACGAACTCTATCGATTGCTTTCAACAGCAATCTGACTCCACAATCTTGGCGGTAGGTAGTAGAAAAACACCGAGAGAGGGTCTTCGTCTACGCCCCGTACGCTGTCAGATGGTCCGTAATGTCCGCTGTAAAGGCCCGCGTACGTCGGATCGTCCCCAAACTTGGACAGGTCTACAGAGCAAACAACTTCGCGTGAGATAATATTGATTTTATGTTGGATGGCTGCGCAATAAATATCCTTATGTTGAAAATATCCAACATAACTTACCGTGCTCCTGGCCAGAGTGTTTCATCTCCGTCAAGCGCGCCGTATTCTTTGCCACCGACTGGCACAAGGAATCAGGTAGCTCAGTTTCAACGGGGTCCGATGTTTCCTCTCTGAGAGCTCACCCAGCTCCCAGTCTGCTCCCCAATCACTCTCTTCGTCATCGTCCTCAGATCCAGTTTCAGGACCAATTCTTCGTCAGACCCGAGCCCAGTGCGCTCCTTGGCCCCGTCGCCATGATGTTGGGGTCACCATCGACTGTGCAGGCGACAGGTAGGTAGCCCGGCGTCACCACATCCCCCGCATCCATGCTGCGATCGACTGGCTCTTCACCAGCGTCTACAGACTCGTCATCGTCCTGCACAACGCTCCGAAGACGTTTCCTGGAACTTTCCGTCACATGCATCGGTTGCTTGCTCGTGCGAGGGCGCCATAAGACCGCGTGCGCGCTGGATGAAACGCCTGCAGGCATTTGCACTTCACTCGCAGCCACGGCGGTCACCACGTCCGCTACAACCTCCTCTACCGCCGTCTCCGTAGTTTCTGATGTCTCCATGGCCTCCGCCATTTCCGTGCTCAACGCCGTCTCCGTCCTCACCGTCGTCGCATTGGCCTCAACAGGCTCCACATGCGCAGCTGCAGTTTTTGCAGGACCGAGGCAGCGCTTCGCCATGGCTGGCGTCGTGAGCTTTGTCGCCGTCTTCCGCGACTTCTTTTGACCGCACTGCTCTGTGTTGCGCCACAACATTGCACAACTTTATGCATTTGAGCTGAAGGCGCATGATAGGTCAATAAGTGAAGAATGAGGATATGTAATTGGTGAATAAGGTCATAGCCCTGAAAATCAGTCAAAGGAAAGAAGCCAGCGAAGAATAGCCGAAGGATGTGTCAGAGAGATGGCATGTGACCATATCACTTCCGAAACTGACGGCAATCGACAACAACAACTAACACTCAGTTTCGGCTCCGCTGCCGCCTGTGATCCGTTGAGCCGTCGCACCCCACGCTGGTGACGATCTGACAGCCCCGCCACACAGCGCTGGCTTTCTTCGTCCGTCAGCTGACGGCGTGGCGCCTTGACCGACTACGCAACCATTCCCACATCTCGCCTTTACTGCTTTTTGAAGAATGAGATAGATTCTTGGCTGTCGACCACCCGTTCGTGATGGGTGCCGCCGCCTCCTTTCTATCCCGTTCAACCGTGGATGGGGTCCAGGCACCCTAAGCTTGGGCACTTGCTCGTTTTAGACCCACATAGTTGTCTCGACTTTCGTATATCGGGCTCTTGAGATATGCTCAATACAAACGCCAAGTCTAATTTCCCATTATGTGGATCCGCTAACCATAGCATAGATGCCGAAAAAAGCTATACACCTCTTATGTGTATACAGACAACGACGGATAATGTCGACAGACACAATAGCCGGCAGACATAGTTGTGCAATAAGTGTTCAGCCAATCAGGTTTGCTCATTTGACTTGGTCTTTGTATTCCATATGTATTTGAGTGTTTTCTGTGTCTTTACGTGTGTTTTATGATCATTTTAGTGTGTTTTATGTCAGGACACCTTGTGATGCAGACGGGGAATTCTCGTACATTTCCTATGGGGGGCATTCAGTGGTGCTGGATTTATCTGTCGTTGTCTGTAGGCTCCACATACGGGAAGTAAGAGGTTAATGAGTCACAGAAGGAAGTCGCTCGCAGCTTCGTTCAAAGGCTGCAAAACGTCTCGACTATATAATAGAATTCAGTACGAGTCCATTGCTGAGATTCGAAAAGTTTCTCCAGACTCTATCAAGAAGGGAGCTCCAGGTGAGGAATATGTGAGCGACTATCTGGAAAAAATCATCCGACTAGCTGAACATTGCTAGGAAACTATTTTCTCTCGGTCGCTGAATGGTTCCAAGAAGAGTGGGACAATACCCCCGCCGTATGGGGAACCACTGCCACTGTTTGGAATAAAGACAACGAGTGTTGTGGAAGGTCACAATAATGCCTTACTGTTGTCTGGTCTACGCGACAGATTTCCCCAGACTGCACTTCTAGTGTTTTGCTTGGATGCGGTCGCCACTTTCAGCTGAAAACGCGACCAGGCTCAAGATTGGAGGCAAGCCAAGCATAATGTTACTCCGTACTCAAAGAAACTCTTTGATTTGGAGCAGAGCGGAACGTCACAGCAATCAGTACTTGTGCAGCCAAATGAACAACTCGCTATTGCGGAATATTCCCGTCGAATGTTCGGAAATATGTAGCTGATGACATCAAGTGCATATCTCGGGTCTTTGAAGTGAATCTGATCTCTACGATGTGCTCGCGCTGCCGCGAGCATCTTATGATTTCTTGCCGCCATCTTTTTGCTGCCAATAGTCACATGGTGACACAATACAACGCTGTTAAGCCCAGCACCGAGTCGTTCTTCTTTCCTGTGTACACGCTAAATACATACGAAGCAACATTCCAGCCGATACGAAGTAGGTTACCTCTGGGCAGCGAATTGAATCAAGAAGTTTGTTTGCGATCTTCTCCGCTGTATCGGCAAGCGGGTGGAAACACGTCTGCGCTACGGCCGTGCGCTGATAAAGCCAAGCAACATAAGCGGATTCCTAGTAATGGTGAAGCTCGCAGCAGTAGCAAAAAAGGTAATTCAGAAGCACAGCACACGTCAGTCATTGGTGTGACAGCCCTGCAAGACTTTTACGCGGATGAATTATGAGGTAACGTACCAAGCCAAGGCGGTGAATATCACTGCAGCATATGCAATAGCACTGAGCACAATGCTGCACGCTGCACTCAACCGACTGCTGAAATAGAAGCCCCAGACGAGAATATTCTGCCGGGCGCATACGTGGTCGGCGGAAGTCCGTTTGTGGCTTGTCAAGTTGCACATTGATACAACTCATAGATACTAACAGCATTTTTGCCCTCAACAAACACATTGCAATAAAAGATCAAAACATACAACTTCTACTGCAGGTATATACTCTCATCTCGATTTTTTCAAGCTCACGCACCAACTAGAGACTCCGTAGGTGGTACAACAAATACACCGTCGGTGTTGGGCAGGGCAGAAGAAGAAAAAAAACAGCCACTGGGCCACTAGCTTAAACTCATCAGTGGCTTAATCGAATCTTGCGTAATGGACACATGCACATTTCAGCTAGCACAACAAACAACTAAAACATCATTGCAATGCATACTTTTCATTGCCCACCACAGGGGTAGGTGCGTAGACCTCGCACGCACCACCACCGGGCATCTTGTTGCGACTTGCAGCTGCAGCACAGAACAGTAAGAATAAGAACAAGAAGGTTAACACACATCAATACGACGTAAGTAAGTTATCAAGACGCACCTGTTTGCGCTGGTAATAAAGCGCTATGCTGCATCTCCGGCAGTTTTTCCTGCTGGACGAAGGACCCAAGTATCGCCACAGCACGCAGGGCTCGCTCAGGGACAATCCGACACATCAGCGTACAGCGACGAAAACAACTATCCGGCTACGTGGTGCACGTCCGCCGATTGGTGCTTGCCTACGAGCCAGACAGGAAGTCGGTAGTGTTGCGCTGGTTTGTGCTGGACGAGAGCACGGCTGACTTGCCCACTAGGTGCTCTTCGCTCTTGAAAGATACTAAAGTGGCGGTGGTCATGGCACCGAGCTCATGCCTTTGTTGGGTCCGCCTCCGCCGTGCTTGGTGTGGCGTAAGGATTGGTCCGGCCTTGTCAGTCGATTGCTAAGTGGGATGCGGCAGCAGAATCCATGCCTCATTTCGTCCAATGAATGGACCGAATGTCAAACCCGGTCTCTTTGACAAAATGGTGATGGAAACCCGGTCTCTTTGTATAAACATCCCCTTGATCATTGGTTATTGGATAAAATTAAGTCAAATTCTAACCAATTCAATATCCATGTCTTTAATTCAATTAAAGCCAATTAGGGTCCGATTGCATGTTTGAAGCTGGTCGTTGATTGGCTTTCATTTTAACCTCTGCTGTTTTAATCAAACCGGGTTGATTCGGTTTTGATTCGGTTTAACCTACACCCTTGATTCGGTTTGAATTCAGTTTGAGCGCAACTCGAGGACAAATATAATAATTTCATGTCAGTCTCTTGCCACCTCCTTTTTATGTATGCTCCAGTATAAGCCATAAAACGGAGCGGTATTTCATTTGCAAAGCACAATACATGTACCTTCTATTGGATACTACATGTAGCAAGTATCCCTAGACCGCCCTAAGCCAGTTCTGCTGATATCGCAATCCTTTATCTCCAAGAGCGGGTTGCGGTATCCCCGATTGTGTTTTTTTCGCATTTTTATTTGGCACTGATCCGAGCTAGGGTTAAGGAGGGAAGGTGAATCCGAGTGCATCCAAATCCTTTTAAAACTGCATTTTTGATACCTGTGATTCCAGAACACTTCCCTAGCCAGGGGAGCATTGGGCCTAAGGTCTAGCTAGCTGAAGATCTCTGGTTTCTGCTGAGCCCAAGTACGTGTTCATATGTTTATTGTGCTGGCGAGATCAAATGATAACTTTAGAAACCAATAGCGAATCATCTTGTGGTAAATTTTCAAAAGAAAGCGCAGTGAGGTTTGCCAGCTTCTTTTCCAAGTATGCATTTCTAAATGCCACGTTTTCCTTGCAGTCGGCCCTCGGGTCACGCTTACGATCTCTGATGTAGGAAACATCCATTCGCGCGAGCTCCTCTCGCATGGTCCGATCTCGAATTGTCTCACCTTTCAGAGGTTTTACCATGATCTTGGACTACGCGATATATTACGGTAACTTACTATTTCCGTAATAAACCCGCGATAATTTTCGACCTCCGATCTTGGTGGGCATTCGCGCTTCGCTGGGGGCACCGCAAATGCTTCCTCGCCTTCTACGTTGTAGGCCGCCACCACATGCGCAGCCATGCTCTCCGAAACCGCCAAACACTTGGCAACGCGCTCGCGCATAGCTCGTTTCAGGGGATCCAGCCGTTGCTGAGCCTCGGTCAAAAAATACTTATGCGTATGCACAATGAGCATCTTCTCCTGAGGTGTTCGATAAACTATAACGGATAAGGAAAGGAAAGAAAACCGCCTGGGATGAGAAATATACGATGCCGGAGAGCCAACCATTGCTATGCTGGTCTTGCTGTCGGCATGGCTTCATTTTTTGTAACGTTACACTGCAGTACAATAGCTGAGAACTGAGGCACTTCCTTTTTTTGGAGATTTTCAAGATTTGAGGGCACATGACATCCATCCCGACATCCATCCCGTCTGGATTGTAGAAGACGAAGGGTCGAGATGTTTTTTTCATCGAGTGTTTGTTTTTTGCAGTATCAACAGCATCAGCTGTCGGAGTGGATACGGCAACCTTTTCTCGGAGACATTTGAGGTCGCTTTAAGCGATCTGAGACATGTAAGGTTGATTTTGACACTTTTAAAAATTACCGGCGTATTTTAAAAGTAAAAATTTCAAACCTTCAGTTAGGTACGTTTATGGTATCATATCGATCCGCTGAAGTACGATTATACTAAGTACGGTCAATCAGAGCCGTCAATTTCAGAAGTTGAGCGATCGAATAGTAGCGGGATCGCGGATGTCGGAGAAGCGCGGGACGGTGAGCGAAGTAGTGCGCGGCGACGGAGGACCCCGCGGACGGTAGCAGAGCACCGTAAGCACGCCTCACTATGGGCCAGGCGCAAGACGGAGTGAGAGTAGCTAACGAGACGTGTGTATGAATTCAGGTCAGCGCTTGAGGCGGGAAAACGAAATACTTAACAACATGTATGCCACTCTTGGCATCGAGCAGGACGACGACGGTGACGAAGACTTCATTTACGAGGTGGAATTTGCTAGGCGCGAGGAGCGTGAAGAGGAAGAAGCAGAGGAGCTCCCCTCTGACTTCGTCAAGTCGCTGAAAGCCGGTAAGGTTCTTTTGTTTTTCATTTGCCGATTGGCGGCATACTAACGCAAACTGTCACGTTGTTGCGTATCTTAGCGCACAAAGCAGGCAGCCAGAGAAAGCAGAAGGGCGCGAGTGCCAAGCGACGCAAGAACTCACAAAGTATTGACGCTAAAGTTGCTTTCCAGGTTATGGTTGCGGTACGTTATATTAACTTTACGTTCGCAATTGTTTTTTGTTTTAAAGATTTTTCAAAGAAGGAGTCCACTCCGGTTAGCCTCTCGCGTAAGAAGCAGCATTCCCCCCACGTGCCCTCACCCTCTCCGCGCAAGAAGTTAAAGGAGGAGGAGCTCACGTGATGATCAGCAGGGTGTTGACGAGGAGGTTGCCACCACTTTGGCGACTTCTGAGTACCGGCCACGGAAAATAACAAGCAAGCATCTTGAGGAGTTGGAGTCAATGGGCAACCAATACGACGAAGTCGTGAACATTGTCCCTGCGTTTGGGGAAAGCAGAGAATTTGAGAGCTGGGACGACTTCGACAAGGCTTTCAGAGAGTACAAGCGGAAAAACAATCTCAAGTTCCGCATCCGGAGCTCTGAGACGACGGAACGTTTCAATAGGTATGCACGAGCTTCTATTCAATGGATTTAACCTATCTACTAATGTTGCTAGTGTTGGCACTCAGCACGAACCCTCCCTAGCTCCATTACCCAAGAGAGTTTGAGTGGACTCACAAAATCTTGCGCTGCACACACGGATTTACACAAGGTTCGCGGTCGAAGGGCCATCACAATCGCAAATCAAGATACCGCGCATGTAAGGCGCGACTAACAGTGGTTGTCGCTCCGGTTGCACGAAACACACGTGCGATCCTGATACGGAACGAAGTAAGTATCAGAGGTCTCTGTGATGCTCATGATTGTGTACTAATTTGAGATTTGTGTGTGGCCTACAGAATCATACGCATTTGCACCCGAATACTGGTACTCAATCTTCGGCATACCTGACAACTAAGACGTTACCACTTGACGAGCAAGACCGCGAAGATGTAAAGACTTTGGCTGATGCCCGTGTATCCTCCACGCACATCACCAACTTTTTGAACGATCGCATTGGTTAGTATTTGTTTTCTCTTTATGAACTGACGTAATGTATGACTAACGTTTGATGCAATTTCGTCGTATTAGGCTGCAAAGTGACACCGCAGCAGACACGCAACCTAATTCACAGCAATATGGGCCAAGAATCAGGCGGAGATCGACTGAAAGACATTTTACATGCTCTTCTTCAGATTGAGGGGAGTGACGTACTTGTGATTCAAGACCAAATGGATGGCACGTGCGGGATCGTCATGCAGACGAAGGTCCAAAAGATGATGTTTGAACGCTGGGGAGAGACCTTAGCGATGGACTTCACGCATGGCACGAATAACCTCGGCTATCATTTGGATGCCTATGGTATAGCAACCCTTACACCAACCCTTAAAGCAACCGTTACAGCAACTATATCTACTCTATCTCAGTGTTATAGCGACCATACTATCCATTTAGCAACCTTTCGATCAACTTGGTTCTGGTTTGTTTGCGATGTGTAGGGAGTTTGGTCGCCACTACTACTACAGGGAGCGGGTTTCCAGTTGGTGACTTCGTCGGCTTGAACGAGCTGACAGCGATAATATCGACTATCCTGGAATATTTTAAAGAGAAGAATCTAAGATGGTCGGAGGTGACAACTGTGATCATCGACAAAGATTTCGTGGAGCGGCGGGTGCTGGAGCGTGTTTTCCCAAACGCAAAGATTTTGCTGTGTCAGTTTCACGCCATTTCATATTGGAAAAAGGTGGTCAAGAGGCCAGTATATCGCCTGAAGATCGCACAGCAAGAAGAAATGCTCAAGTTGATGACGAAGTTGCTTTACAGGTACATTATTCTGTGCTGTACAGTATTATTTTAAGACATTCAAACTAATCTCTGTTGTTTCAACTAGCCCTACCCAAGACATGTACGATGCTGGCTACGACGCACTGAAGGAATACTGCATCAGCAACAAAAAGCAAGATTTCTTCGCGTACTTTGAAAAGAACTGGAATGGATGCCAAAACATGTGGTCAAACTTTTCACGTGGAAAGCATTTCACGGCGGGAAACACTACAACAAACCGCATTGAGTCCAACTGGAATCAATTGAAAATGCTGCTAGGGCACAAAACAAGAATTGACAAGACAATTGCAGGGTTGCTCCAGCATCAGATGGCGATTACGCAGCAGATCGTCGCGGCCATTGGACAGCAGCACTCGACATCACGGGTGCCCAAAACAGTCCCCAGGTTTTTGAGGGCAGTGGCGAGCAGGCTGTCGACGAACATTTTAGAGAAGGTGAAAAACGAATGGGAGAGATTTATGACGTTGATGGAAGCAGTGTCCTGCAAGCGGAGGTCCAAGAATTCGATGATGTGGAAAGTTTACTGGGCAAACCAAACATTCCAGTGTGATGATGTGGAGTGGACATGCAACTGTTTGTTCTACAAAAGCAATCATTTGCTGTGTCGGCATTTAATGTTTGTCGCACACAATGGCCACGGGTTCCAGGCGCTTCCTGCGATATCTGTTGACGAGCGGTGGAACACTTTTGAAGCGTTGAAGATGAAAGGAGCCCTTGCATCTGCAGCTAATTCGTTGCAGCCTATTGTGCGAATATCCAAGATAAAGTTGCCTAAAATAAGGTTGATACAAGATAATGATGAAGAGCCGACAACTACAGGTCCTGACACCAGAAGCAGGTCGTCTACGTTCGTTTTCGGCGCCACGAACGTGCGAAACAGGTTGTGCTTTCATCTGCAGAGGTATTCATATGCAAAGGCCATGCTAGAGCCTCTGCTGGAACATTTTTCAAATTTGTCTAGTGGAGATTTTTATCGCGAGCTCTACGCATGGAAAGAAACTGTGGAAGTAGGGCTACAAAGGGCAGAATCGATATCGATTCAGACTGAAGAATGTGTCGACGCTGATGGCGAATATGAAGGCGACTCTATTTTAGACCCAGCATACGCAATGGAGACTGCAAAATTAATGGATGCTCTGGAATCTGCGGACCGTGGATGCCTCACCGATCAAAGTAGTGATGACGATGAAGTCCCACCAACGCAGCAAGCGGAAGTGCACCAAGAACTACCGCTTCAAGGAGGAACACTTGACGCTTCTACGGAATCTGCAACTCAAGCAAAGCTGAGGAAAACGAAGAGAGAAGAAGACGAGATTCGTGAGGCACCACTTACAGCTTCGGCTGTAACAGCTGTAGCCCCTGTGCGTCAGGTAGACATGATCAGTGTTCCGAAGCCTAAGAGCCGAGGCAGATCACGCGTGATGCCCAAGCAGCTGCGACAGACAAAACTTACGAAGGAGTCCGACCGTCTATCAGTCCACATGTATCCAAGCGGCCTCACCGTTCGTCTTGATCAGCTTGTAATGTGGGCGCAAAATACTCCTAATCTGAAAAATGTTCACGAGACGATGGACAAGTATCCCGTGCAGTTAGAGGATGCCTACCTGCGGGCACGTACGATCGAGTGTCAATAGGAAGCAAGACGACCTGCAGACTATATGCATACCTTCGTAATTCCAGCGGATCTCACGCGATTGATGCAGGCTGCAATTAAAGCTGCCAGGATGGAGCAGCGGCCACCGGGCGAACTCGACGACAGAGTGAAGAGACAAGGTATCGCTCTTGATATCGTCGCGTCTGTCGATCCAAAACTGTGGAAGTTCAGCAGGTAAGGTTGCTCTTCTAGTATTATGGTTGCTTTACCACTATGGTTGACGTAACGTCTTTGGCTGCTTTAGCAAATTTGTGCATGCATTAGTAGGTTTCTATGCTGTCAAAGCCAAGTGATGGTCATGGTTTGAAGACCGAAAGTGGCTGGGGCAAGATTGGCGACAGGTTAACTCGGACGTCGAGCTATTTGCTCACGCGACGAAGACCAGGGGTCTTTCAGCGACTGCCGTTCGAGACCGGCACCGAGTTCTAGCCAACGAAATCATCTCGAAGTTTACTTCTTGCCGACTGCGCACCGAGTTTGTGACACTGACAGGCAGAGGAATGATTAGCTTCGAGAACATCGTAGGTGGCCTCTGTCGCAGGTGGCTGAATGATAGCCCCATCGACTTTTGATTGGAAACTATTGTGGCATCTGTGAAGAATTGCTACACGCTATCGTCACTCACAGGTGCGGTGGGGTGGTCAACAGCTCCAACGATGCCACTGGCAGATATCAAGTTCAATATCCACCCTGTGAACTTGAAGTCGAATCACTGGGGCATCATTCTCGTTCGCCCGATCGAAGTCACGAGAAAGCGTCTACGGGTGCATGTCTTCCTGTACGAGCCTCTCATTGACGACGGCTACCGTGAAGATGTGGAGACAGTCTGGACAGGAATTGAAAAGAATCCGAACGACGATGAAAGCCAAGGAAAAGAAGGTCTCCGGGACTTCGTGGAGCGGTGGCTTCAAGCGACGAGCCCCGGTTTCAAGCTCTGCATTGATGCAGTCGACTGGATTGAAACCCCGCAACAACCTGATGCATCAAGCTGTGGTGTCTAGGTTGTTGCACAGGCCTACAATTTCTTCACCGGCTACCCGGAGCTGCAGCACTACAATGTTTCCAAAGCCAACGTGAAGGTGATGCGCCTGCAAATGTTGTGGGTAATCATGCATTACTTTCAAGAGCAATGCATGTCCAAAGACGATGCTGACAAGACAACCAAGATTCATGTGCAGCTACAAAAAGAGCTTAAGTAGGCTAATCGTTAATACACGTACGTCGTATTGCTAACGCTTCAGTGTGTTTATCGCCATCTCGATTAGCACGTCAAAAGACAACATGCTGCCTTGATCCATGCGGTCGCCCTCCAAAGCTTCTGCCAACGCGTACCCACGCGCTTCATTCTCTTCAATCGTAGTCTCACACTGCACCTGAATTCGCAATATCACTTCCAGGTGGGTGATTATCTTCTCCAGCTTGGTCCGCATATTTTCAAGCTCAGCTAGCCTCGCGCGGACCAGCTCGCTCACCAGCGTTTTCGCGTCCATCCTGCAGAGTTCTTCTGCGAAAATCGCTAAGTGTGTGAGTATGTGGTGGACACGTGGTAATGTGTAATACACTATTGAATGTGGTGCACACGTATCTGCGACTCTGCCCAATTCTAAATTTAGACAAAAGTGGACCTCCTTGGGGCAACTTGGTCTCGTCATTTAAAATAAATTACGGGTCGTGTGGTGGCTTTTAGCTCTAAGGTTGCTACAAAACCCGTCGTCAGATTGTAAACAGCTGTTACAAAGGTTGCCGTAACGCCATTCATCAGCTTCAGGCACTTTGGAACAATCGGCGAACAGAACGTTGAGAGGCCAACATTGGGCAAGGTGTAAAATGCTTGCCTCCTTTTGCCTGCTTAAAAAAAGTAATAGTATCCAAATTAACCCTTTTAGGCAAGCGAGCGAGTATTAGGGTTACAAAACCCTGACCGTGTCGTTTCTTTAAATGTCTAAACCGCATAACAGAACTCATTGTTCACACCAAGGCTGCATTGATTTCGTATGGTTGTACCTGCAAGAATAAGAACATCAGAATTTTAGCTGTCATATGGGTACTGAATAGCAGGCTCAGGGAAAATGAATGGCCTTTGCTTTGAGCCGTGTGCGACGGCTTCTCCTCCTGCTCAGTGTTGGATTGGCTGCGAAGCGAATTGAGGGGGGGCTAGGTGTCCTAGCAGGGTTGTCGCCATACCTATTGTTAATTCCCCGTCCAACATGAGAAGGTGAGCGCTGCGCAATTGTTGTCTTGCTTCTGCCAGGGCTACTATACTAACTTACTGTGTGATTTTGTTGTACCTGTTGCTTCTGCAAGTCGTCCCAAATCCGTGGCGAACAACGGTGTTCTCTCTCGCGGCCGCGGGAATCTTGGATGGTTTGGCCTTAAAAACCATGAACAGATCGGTCTTGTTGCTGTCGCTGTCAGCAAGCAGCATCGCTGTCACGCGTTCCTTCGATTTTCCGGCGCACTTGGCCCAGACAGTCTTAGCGCCCCTCTTGTCGACAGTGCTTGCAGGAACATATTCGTAGTTCACACAAGATTAGATACCCTGTAAACAAAAAGGCTAGCAGCAGCACCATATTACCTGTATGGTCGGCGTTGTACACCTTGGTAATGCGTAGCTCCTTCATCTTGGCTAGGACTTGGCAACTGAACTCAGCAAGCTTCTCCCTCGCGTCTACCGGCGTTGTCTGTCCCTCGCGCGTCCTTCGGCCAATCGACAGCTTGTGACGGCGAAGGAAATGCTTCCTCCACGACCAAGATGCACTGAAAGCACCACCTGGAAACCCGGTTGTTTTGTAGAGCTCCCGTGCTTGCGGCGTTAGCATCATTCCAGTCACTGGTACCCCGTCCGCATGGAGATCGTCGACCCACCTCACGAGCTGTTCCTCTATAGCTGCTGGCTACGTCGCACCAGCTCCACGAGACCGACTTCGCTGATGGCTACCCAAACCAAGTGAACACATAGCTTCGATTCACTCTCTTGACGCCTTCCAGCTGTAGCACAGACGCTTTTTGGAGCGAACTTGGCCGTGGATAAGGCCAGGAAAAAACGAGCAATGGTGTCCTCCATCCAGGTAAGTCATTCCATTCAGCTTGAAGCGGTACGATATCGCCAGGTGCTTGTATGTCTTCGGCTTCGAGCCGCTACCAGTTGTTCGCTTTCTTCCAGTGCGGTGCATGCCGATCGAGGGGTTGCGGTGGCTTGGCGGTAAAGAGGGTAGTGTGTAGTACTTCTCCATTCCACATTTTTACGGAGTAAATACCAACATGAGGCCATCGTCGAAACTACTCAAGCGTTCTAGGTGCTTTAAGTAGCAAAATGAAGCACACAGTTAGGGCCTTCTCCCTATATTTTTTGTATGTGGGTAACGGAAGCTGGGTAGAAGATAACATGGCTAGTCTGACGCGAATTTCTGAGGCTAGCCACGTTTCGCACCGTAATTCACTCAATATTACGAGTTGGAAGGTCAGAATTGTGTGTGGTGCTTCCCCTCTGTCTTAGGAATGCGGGGCACCCGGTTTTAGAGGGAACAGAAGGCGGTTTGAAGGCTAAAACGCCCCGCTTTGGTGGGGTAGTTTTGCTCGTGTTCTGTCGAAACCTCACACAAATCGGTTTAATAGAGCACTTTTTTCCTCCAATAATGATAGAGTTGGCACAAATCCTAAGATTTCGAATTGATTACACTATGATTTAAGCTAAGAGTAATCAAGCTGCGAAAAGCCGTAATCTACAGCATCTTCTTCAAATGACAGCGACCGTGGCATCGATGATCCGCGAATGTGTTCTTTGCTAACCCGTGGTAGCTTGTAGTTGTTGTCACCTCAGTGTATAATGATGGTTTGCATCACTTTTTGAAGCGTAACAAAGCATTTGTCAATTCTTGCAGAAGGAAGTCGATCAAAGGCTCGCATCACTGCAAGAATCAAGGCGTCTAGGGTTGTAGACGCTCGTTTCAGCTGTAGGGACTGAATAGAATGAAAAATACCCAGATCTAAACCGTTCAGATCTGGTGAGCGCGGAGGCTGGTTTATCATCTCGATATTTCAGCCGCCTTCCTCTCCAGCGGCCACAATATCCCTTTCAAAGGGGGAAATGTGAGGGCCCGCATTATCTTGCTGAACTTGGATGACTTTAGACTTCCTTCCTATGAGTGTAAAACAAAAGTAAAAGTTAAGAAATTGCTGTCAACAAGATAGAAGCAATACATACCTGGCCATTTTTTCCGGATGGCTGGAAAAACATTTTCAATGAGCATTTTCTTGTAAATTTCCCGCGTCATGTTGACATTCTTTGTCACCAGGGTTCCATCGACTCGATTTTTTTTAGTACGTTCCGCCGGAACGCGCTCCACAATTGGTCAAATACCAATTTTCCCGTCAAATTCTTTTTTGGACTTCCCACTAAAACGTGGTCGGGCAATAGTTGCTAGGAACATTACTTTTCCTATGTAGCGCTTGTTCGGGGTAGATCTGTAAGGCAGTCCTTCATCAGGTGCCAAATAGTATCTGGTTACACCTTTGTACATGTTGAACCATTTTTCGTCGATGTGGACGACATCGTGCATGTGGTCCATCTTAAAGCCTGAAACACCTAACATCAAAACAAAAATAAAATGAAATAAATGGAAAAAATCGGCCTTATCATTGAAAAGGTGTTTACCTATTGGTCGATGAACATGCATGAGGCAATAGCGAAGCCGGCGTTCCTTGTGTTCCATTGTGAGGGTTGGTTTCACGCACGAAACCACACGGCGAAGCCAACCGCTTTTTAGATGACTCCACAGCGTCGTCTTCGGTACAGCCGTAGCATAAGCAAGAGATTCTATCGATTGGCGGTTGCACAGTGGAACGCCGGCGACCAGTCCTGCAATTTCGTCCTTGGTGCGCTTGGTTTTTTTTGGCTTGCGAGGGCGCTCTGCGAAGAGAGCTCTAGCATCCATTCGGGAGCGCCAGACATCCCAAACTACTGTACTCCCTAGCTTGAAAGTTGTCATGGCCTTCATTACCGCATCGACCGCTCGTGTGCCACGTGCGGCCAGGTCCACCAGGAAAAGAGCCACGGTGGCTTTCTTCTCTGGCGTCAACTTCTTGGATCCAGGCGTACGTGGCATGGCTGGAGGGAGTGACTTGCGTTCAGTGATCTCGAGTAATATTAGAGTCTGACAGCCTTAGTTTTAGATGTCAAATCTTAGCGTTCTATTCTAACCAATAATTGTCGATGTGTGGACCACACCTTCGTGACAGCGGCTTCTTACTCCGTAAAAATGTGGAACGGAGAAGTACGCGTGAATGCACTTGTGAAGAGGCTGTCTGCCATTAACAATGGCGCGCTCTGCTGAAAACGACTGGTTTGAGGTGCTATGAACTATAACCTTGAATTAACGGTAAAAATTGGTGATTTGTTTAAAAGGTACACGGTCTTTCATTGGCTGGACCAAGGTGTGAACTATGAATTATCTGTGAACAATGAGTTCTGTTATGGTCACACTCTTAGGCAGAATTAGCTTTAAAAATAGCATTTTTATGGATCTACTAATTCAGCCTGACTTCGACTAAAAACCATTATTCAACCCACACCCTCAGCATTTATGTGGTTTTCTTGTCCTCGTCTTTCTTATCCTTGTTGAGCTCTGCCAAACGAGTCTGCTGGCTAATAGGTTTCGCTGGCTTGTTTAGTGGTTCAACGGTGGGTGCTGGGGCCTCTTCTTGCACGTTGGTGGTATCAATAGCTGCACCGGCTCCACTTTCAGGGTCGCGGGCGAGGATCGAAGCCGGCTGGAACGCTTCAATCATGGCTGGTTGCTGATAGATACCATCCAGGAAATCAAATGAATCGTCCTTACGCTCCTCATCCACGTCACAACATTGGTCCAGTGGCAGGTTCTCAGCAGCACGCTTGAGGTGGGATAGATCGACAGCATACCAATGGAAGATCAGCGTGATCAAGGGTAGCAATGCCGTGAGTACGATCGGCCCGTATCCAGCAGACTTCAATGATAGCAATCCAATGAGTGTGCACTGGCCAATGATGAGTGCACCGATCACGAACGAATACAGAGGTGGCCAAAAGACACCCATCGAGTTGGTCGTTGCCCAGCGCGTGCTGTTGACGAAGAAGAAGCAGCGCTTGTACGAGAGCTCGGACACCACGAAGAACATTGCACCAAAGTACCCCACAAGTGGTGCAATGGGGGCAAACACCACAACGAACAAGAAGACGAGATATTGTTGGGCCAGATTCATCGGAGTGTCAAGGTCGGTCTGGTAGTTGACGGGGCAAAGACCCATCCAGTCTCGAGGTTTCGGCAACTTCGCATGCATTGGAGCCAGGAGGTGGTAAGCAGCAGAGATAGCCATCGGCGATATACGCAGCAGGAATAGCGACATATCCACACAGAACTGCGTGATGATGAAAGTGATAAACATCATAGACTGGTTCGCGATTGTGTTGCCCAGGAAGAAGAAAAGCATGCGCGGCTGGTCCAAGAACAGCATGAACTCTGTGATGATGGATCCCGCGAGTGCCGACACGAAGAACATTTGGAAGGCTTGGAAAAAGCACAACTTGGTGAAGCGACTGGCTTCAACCTCTGAGATGGACAAATGGCCCTCCTGGGTGGATAATAGCTTGAAAATCACATTTGCCAAACCGTTCATTGCCGAATAGACCAGCGGTGCCGTTTGCTGTAGAACAATTAGTATCCATGGGTTCTTTTCGAGAAAGCCACCAAGCCACGGAAACAGGTGCTGGAGCTCGTCAACGCTAGCCATGGAGGCGACAAACGCCGTCGGTACCGTCCAGAAGCATCCAATCAATAGAGAAACCCCCATAGAAATAAGTTTCCACTTCGCTTTCAGCTTGTGCGGCAGACCAAAGTTCTTCCATTGGACGTCGCGAATGTTGGGCGCGGGCAGAACGACCATGCGACGCGGATTCTCCACCTGAAGCAGTTGTTGTGCTGCCTGTGCAGATCGAATACTACGGAAGCTTACAAAAGCGCAGCTACGCATGACATTGGGGCGTTTGGGCACAGGCACACTGACGTGAAGCAACGGTAAAGTTTCTTCACCCCATCGACTGTCGCCCATTGAGCTCTTCGTCCTTCGCAGTTTCTCTGCCAGTTCACTTAGACCAGAGAAGCCTCGTGGTGCAGCAGTACTTGTCGAGCCGTACTGCTTCTCACCGGTGACTTGCTTGGTTTTTTCTGCTGACTGGCGTTGCAAAATCTCATCCCGGACGTGAATGATCTCTTCTTCGAGCCTCTGCATCTCGTCGGTGTAGTGATCGACGGCATCGACCTCTTTTCCGCCACCACAGAGTCCGAAGAAACGACGACCAATCAGCTCTTTCGGTCGCTTGATCACATCATGTTCTCCAGTCTTGGCCTTTGCCTCACTCAGCTTGACATTCGCAGCATAAAGGTGGTACACGAGTTCCTGACGCTTATCCAGGAGTTCTTCCAGCTCCGCACACTCGACGCCAATGTAGACGGAGTGCACTGAGTTGGGGAATAGGAAGTCCAAATACGCCTGCAACGTCTGTGGACGGCGTTGAGACTGAGGGAGGTCCGAGATGACGACGCTGTACTGCTGCGGGTGTTTGCGCATCAGGAACTCGTGACGACGCTTGCGGTAGACCGTGTATTCATTCAGCAACAGTCGCATGACGTAGATGCTGATCATGTAAGCGACCAGCACCGTGAAGAAGAGCCTCCAGTCGTCTTTACCCACATTGGAAATTGTGAGTCTGTCCACGACGTCCAGCTTAACTTTGCCGTCTGAGGACAAGACGTTGGCCGTGCCGTTCCCAGTTTCAATTTGCTTGTCTAACATGATCATCATCATGGAAGTGATTGCAGTGACAGCAGTATCATTAGCTCCTCCGCCTCGCGTAGGCAACAACTCGCTCAAATGATGGCGCTGCTTCTCCTGCTCCTCGAACACCGCCGCCGTGAAGAAATACATGGGGAAGAGAGCCAGCGAGCACATGACGCACAGCAGCGCCACCTTGCGCCCCATTTTCATAAAGCGCAGCAGCACCCAGGCGTCCAGGCCGCATTTTTCGGCCACTTGGGCCTCGTCGATGCGCCAAACGAAGGGCACCCAACCCAGAAACTTGCGCTGTTTGGACTCAGGGAAGTCCGCGTGGTTCTCGGGTGAGTACACATGTGGCACACGAGGGCGTAGCGTCTCGTACAGCAAAATCAGCACCAGAAAGAGCGGGAAGTAGACGACCACGCTCGTCAGCAGCACGTTGGCTGCGGCCTGTGTTTCCACCTGCTGCGTCGTAATGTGCATGCCCATTGCGATTCAGACCTTTGGGCTACACGGCGTCTTGACGAATGACTGACGTTGGCAATGGCGATAAGATTTTGATTGGCATCGACACGCCATAGTGAAATCAAGATTTGGGGATCTGTAAATCAGGTCCAACACAATCAACCTGGAACGCTGAGTTTTTAAAAACGGCATAATCAACGTGGACCTTGGTACCCGATGTCGGGTAAATTGCTTACCCTTCCGGGTATACCCGTAGTCGGGTAGGGAGGGTCTACGATCTCGGCACTCACCACAGTTCAGCAAAATTTCTTGAACGAGGTGTTGGAGGCCGCTATGCGAAATTGAAGCTAAAGAGCAGTCGTGAGAAGAACGGGGAGGCTCCACTACGCGAAATTGTACCCAGCACACATTTTCCCAAAACTATAGTTAAGATCGCCCCCACCCGGGGGTACCCGTACCCCCAAGCGTAGCTTCACCAAAGCAAGGCTGTAAAATCTAAATTCGCGGAGTTCAGTAAAGCCATCTATATTGGATGTTCTCGTAGTGAGACCTGATAGCGATCTTGTCCACAAAGAGGAGCTAAGCCGCTGGAAAAAAAGACTAGAATAAAACTTTCTTTTTATAATACAATTCACATATTAATTAGCTCTTGTAATGACGACGAGAAAAAAAAGCTAATTTTCAAATGGCCGCAAAGCTGCAGGCAATACTAAGTACGATTTGAGGTGAAGCGCATCAAGCGTTCCAACAGGTCGAAAGACTTGGAAGTTCTCATTGGTTGACATATCACCGGGTAGATCCGTTCTCATTGGTTGAAATTAAAAACGGGTAGATCCGGGTACCCGAAAACTGCTGTCGGGCGGGTACGGGTACCCGAGTTGTCCTGGGAAAGCCAATTTGGTCGGGCGGGTAACCCGAAATCCACCATTTGCGAGCTCTGATCGGCAAGCTCGTTTCTTTAGACATGCTGCAGCTACTGTAGTTGTTTCATTCTTGTTAATGTAATGTAAAATAATTCCGCTTTCGACTAGTAGTAGTAGCAAGTTATTGCTTTACGGTCTGCGATCAAGTGCGACTCGGTGAAGCTGATAATTTGTCATTTCGCTTGTGCAGCAGCTGTCAAGAAACATTATTGTTGGTGAATTTGGTTTACGATCAGTTGTGAGTGTTCGGACGCCCTGAAGTGCTGCGTGTTGCGGGGATCTATGAGCACCGAACAAAGCTGGCCTAATCTTTGAGGGTGCTGCTGTGGTGAGCAACTTTTCACCATCCCCGGACAAATTGATTCTTGATAAGTTTACTAAATATGAAGATTTCACATTAAAATGGCGGATGAAACCCTCCAAAAATTTCGGCAAAGGATACCCGGGGCCTTATTTAACACCTGCATGACATCACCCGTAAGAATCACCTTGAGTCCACACTACTCCAAGCTCTTCTTACAACACATTCATCTCCCATTCACGTTATGCACAAGATTCCGAATTTACACATCATTGTCGACGGAGAGCTTCTCCGAGAGCTCTCCTTTCTTGTCTCCAGACAGGCTGCGAGGAAAGACCGCGGCCAGAATGACTTGCACGAGGCGCAATATATCACTGATGGCGTTCGGAACGAGCACATAGTAGTCCGTTTGCATAATGCCGTACGTCGTCCAGAGTGCTCCGTTAACCTGAGATCGCCATGGGTGCCGCGATGATCTCCGAGTTCTTTGTCTTGATGACGTCACCCATGAGCATGAGTGGTGGGCCAAACATGATAATCACCATGACATCAGCGAAATATCCAAGCACTTTGGCGATCGTATCATCATCTTGTGTGCCTAGGGAGCGGTAGAGCAGCAGCGCGATGATGAGTGCGAACACGCCGCAGAAGAAGATGACATAGCGTTTTCTGTGCTCCTTCTCGTGCAGGATGAAAATGCCGGAGAATATCACACCAAATACAGCGCCCAGGTAGTTAACGGCGCCCACGGAGGAAAACGCGTGGTCTAGATCACCCAGTCCATGGACTGCCCAAACATCATGGCCAGCGGGTACCGACCGTACTCCGTTTCTTGTGTACAATGTACATTCCGGGAATCATGCTGATGAAAATGCAAGCTGTGGCGATGGTTGCGAGGACATTGATCGTTGTTTCGGCGGTATCGGAAGCCATCTCGAAGGTCAGAAGGAACAAGAGGAACGGGTAGTGTGCGGATGATGTAGCAGATTTACGAATGCAGTCGCTCATGCAAGGACTGCTCGGATCATGCTATCACCCGTGGCTTGAAGATGAAAGGGCCGTGTGCTGCAAGAGATACCTCGGATTTCATCAGATTTGAACGGAATGAAAGACCGAATAATTAGTAAAAAGGCCTTTACAGTAACCACCAATTAATAGCGCTTTCGGTAGCACGGAGTACATGTGATCCAAAAATGAAAGTTAGCATCACCTGCGTTTACTTGCACAAGTATTTATTAGACCCAGGGAATTCTGTACATCTAGCTTTTCGAACATGTTGGGTATTACTAATAAATTGCATCAGTGTTAACCCTTTTTTAATTTTTAAAACGGTTTTCAAAAAATGCACCTCCAACTTGGAAGATAAAGTATTCCAGTTTTACATTTTAAAACAACTTTGCATTTAAACATGCAAATTTTTTGCAGGTATTCTGTGTAGGTGGTAAGCAGCGCGACTGTACGATGCAGACACATAAACAAAGGAAAACTGTAAGCAAATTGATGCGACTACGCCATTCACTTCCAACGTAGAAGTATAGTTTTGCAATATATTGTGGGTACATACATGAACAGCCGAGCTGTATGATGCGAACGCATTAATTGCAGCAAATTGATGCGAATACCTAACGCCATTAGCTGAAATTGTACTTTCAGCTTGGAAGCATATTTTGAAGTTCAAAGGGTAGGTAATGGCAAGCAGTCTAACTGGATGATGTGAACGCACCAAGGAAAACTGTAAGCAAAATGGATGCGACTACGCCATTCACTGATAAAATGTACTTCCAACTTCGAAGTAATTTTGAAGTGCCAAGTATTTCGTAGGGTAGGTATTGTGATAAACAGCGAGATGTGAACGCTTAAACAGAGGAATACGCATAAGCAAATTGATGCAACTACGCCATTAACTTGAAGAAAAGTTCTACGGGTAGGTGAAATGGTGCGACTTCGCCATTCATGCACACTGATCTGATTTTATCTCCGCCAATATTGCATGTTGACCTTACAGTAAGCTTATCAGCATGATGCTACAGTTGGCAAATCTTACCACTTCAATGTATCCACGTGGAGAGCCTTTTTTCCTCTTGGGACGTGCATTTACAGAGGTATTATAATAACCGTAATCGCATCAATTTGCTTTTGTTTACCGTATGCGTTCAGTTTTGACGCAACAACATACTGGTAATTCACAGTCCGCGACACCATCGAGGAAACCTTTTTTTCTTGGCAAACCAATGCTACAAATGGATAGAGCAGAAAAAAACACGTAAATTGTCAGGTTCGATCGTAGGCAGCAAGCCCGTAGAGCCCAAGTTGAGAATTCAGGTTCTGACGGCTTTTGTGGACGGAAACCTTTTCCATCTCAGATGCGCCTTCCCCGGATCGTACCTAAACGAACTACTTGTACTTTGTATAAGGTTTGTGTTTGACATATTTTTCGTGTAATATTACAAGAAGGTTGTCACATTGCAAGTGCAAATCGCGCCAACAGCAAACAATAGATACATCAAATGAAAGCCCACGATTAGTTCTTTCCAGTGACACTTGAAATTTCAAAATCCGACATATATTGATGAAACTGTCAGGAAAGGTTTCCTCTATGGACTGTCAGAATGAAGTATACACATACACACATCATTACCAATTTGTGACGTGTTAGCTTCAACCACGCACACTTTCGCCACTTCAACATCTTTCATGGTAGCTCTTGCTCCTCTTTTTGCTCTCCTCCCATTTTCGGTTTTGCCATTTACTCCAACAACCTCAAGCCCAATCCAATCATGCCATCCATCGCTGGAACCCGTGTAGCCCTCATCGGCGCAGGAGCAGTCAACTTCGGCGGTGCCGAAGGCCCCTGGGATCACGCCTCGCGTCTCGAAAAGCTTGGAGCCGTGATTGCTGCTGTTGTCGACCCCCTCGTCGCTAAGGCCCAAGAAAAAATCGACGAGCGTCGTGCCAACAAGGAGTTCGCCCACGTGTGGGCAAACACGGAGGTGTACGCTGACATCCAAGACATGTTGGACAATGTCAAGCCCTCGGCCGTATTCATCGGTGTGCCGCCCTCGTTCCACGGCTGCTACAAGTATCCGCTGGAGCTACAGGTCCTACGTGCAGGCGCGCACCTGTTCCTCGAGAAACCGCTATCGAACGCACCAGTGGACGAGGTGACCAAGTACGCGGCTGAAGTGGAGGCGCTGCGCAAAGAGAAGAAACTGGTGGTGTCCGTGGGTTACATGTTCCGCTACTCGCTGTTCGGCGAGAAGATTAAGGAGTTGCTCAAGGGCAAGAAGCCTGTGTGCCTCATGGCGCGCTACAACTGCACGTACGCGAACATCCCGAGCCCGTTCTGGTGGAACTCGGAGCACTGCGGCGGCCCCATCGTCGAACAGGCGACGCACTTCGCTGACATCTCGCGATACCTCGTGGGTGAGGTTGACATGGACACAGTCTACAGTCGCAGTGTGAAGGCCAGCCTCACGCCAGGTGATATTGGCTATTTGGAGAAGGTGCCTGTGGATGAGACCGCAGTGCCACCGGAGAACCGTGTACCGCGTGCACACGTTGCCAACTGGTACTTCAAGAGCGGCGCACTCGGAAATCTGGTGCACGGTGCTCTGCTGCAGGGCGAGGCGTACGACGCGTCAGTGGAGATCATGGCGGATGGCCTGCGCATCGGCGTGGTGAAGCCGTACTCGGAGACACCGACGCTCAAGGTGCTGCAGGGCGACAGCGACGAGGAGGTGACATTCGAGTTCTCCGGCGACGATATGTACTTGACAGAGGACCGCGAGTTCCTGAAGGCAGTTCACGGCGAGGGTGACGATATCCGCTGCCAATACCAGGACGCTGTGAACACGTACGCGTTGACGTGCAAGATCCGTGACGTGGCGCTGGCCAACTAGCTTACGTGTAGTAACGAAAGATGCTACATGTATTAATACATGTAGAGTTTCAGGTGTGCTTGCTCAATGAATGTATCAACTCCGGTTGTTAAATAATAGGCGCCGTACGTTTGAAACGCTCTTCGTCAATCATTGCAGCTATCACGCATTAACCTCTTGCTAATATCCTTGTATCGTATTGCTACAGAAACACTGCCGTCAACATGCCACAACGCTTATCTCCAGCGGCCAGACTCAGGAGCGCGAGTATTTTCGCGAGACGAACCATCGCGGTCGCCAGCGCGAGGCGGGCGGTACGAACCTTCACGCTGCGAGCGGCCGAAGAAACGGTCCTCGCCATCACGGTCACCATCGCGGTCACCACCACGGCGGAATGAATCGCGGTCACCATCACGCTCGCCGCCACGACGGAACGGTTCGCGGTTGCCCCAGCGAGAGCCGCTCTCCTCGCGATCGCCACCAAAGCCACGGCGCTCCTCGCGATCGCCACCAAAGCCACGGCGCTCCTCACGGTCACCACCAAAGCCACGGCGCTCCTCACGGTCACCACCAAAGCCACGGCGCTCCTCACGGTCACCACTCAGGCCACGGCGCTCCTCACGATCGCCGCCAAAGCCACGGCGGACACCGCCCTCACGGTCCTCGCGATCGCCGCCAAACGCACGACGAGAACCACCCTCACGGTCCCCGCCGAAGGCACGACGAAGACCGCCGCCCTCGCGTCCATCGTGGTCGCCAGAGCTCTCGCGAGCGGAAGGTCCACGACGCTCCCAGCGACCTTCAGGCGCCACCGTTTGCGTACGACTGGGCAGACCACCGCGGCTAACTTGAGTCCATTCTCCATCGTTCCTGTCATTGCCACCATCACGGCTGCGGTACGAATCGCGAGAGCTGCCGGACAGACCACGAGCGCCAGCATTTCCGAAGCGACCCTGGCTGCGCTGGTCGACGCGCTTCTCTTCCTCCTCTCGTTCACGCTGGGCTTTCTCCTCACGCTCCTTCTCTTCGGCGATGCGAAGCTCCTCCGCCTCTTCCTCTTCCTGGCGACGGAGCTCCTCCTCCACCTGGAGCTGGCGCTGACGCTCACGCTCGGCCTCCTCTTCGCGTTGGATACGTTCCTTCTCCTCTTCCTCCTCACGCAGATGACGCTGCTCCTCCTCATAACGCTTCTTGGCGTGGGCCACGCGGGCACTCAGACGCTCCAGCATGGCCTTCTTCTTCTGCTCCTCCGAAGCCTTCTTGTACTCCTCGATACGACGAGCCTTGTGAGCCTTAACGAACTCGACATTCACCTGGATAGCCGGGGCCAGGCGAGTCTTCTCCTTGAGACCATGCTCGTGCTCCTCCTTGGCACGCTTGAGCTTGGCAGCCGCCTCCTCTTCGTAGCGCTTGAGAGCCTCAGCCTTAGCCTCTGCAACCTGGCGCTGCAGAATAGGCTGCTCTTCCTCGCGAGTAGCACGCACAATATAGTCCAGACGACGCGCGTTCTCACGCAGCTTCTGCTGAGCAAGTTCCTTGGCCTTGCGGGCCTTCTCCTTGGCCTCGTTCAGCACCTTCTCCTTGTCGATAGTAGCGAGATCCAGGTCACTCACATCCGTGTGGCCCAGCTTGTCCAGCATCTGACGAGTCTCCTTGAGCTTGATCTCGTCCTGAATCTTCTGCTTCTTCTCAGCCTCACGACGACGCGCTTCCTGGGCCAGACGCTCGCGTTCGAGCTCCGCGCGGCGGTGAGCGAACTCCTGGCGCTTCTTCTCGAGCGACTGCAGCTTCTCCTGCTGCAGCTTCTCCAGCTCTTCCTTCTTACGCTCGATAATCTCACGACGGGCCAGCATCTCCGAGCGTTGCGTCTGCAGACGGGCACGGGTGGCCGTAAAGAGCTTCTTCTTCTGCTCGTCACGCGCAGCGATAGAGGCCGAGGCGGTAGCAGGAACCTTGCTCATAACACGGGACAGACGCTCACCCAGCAGCGTCAGCTGAGCAGCATTCGCCTCCAGATCCACAGCGTCCGTAAAGCGAATGCACTGCTCCACGTGGTCGATACGGATCTTGGTACGCGTCTGAGCAGAAGCCACAGCGTCAGCCGAAGACGTCTCGGCGTTGTTGCTGCCGTGCTGGGTCACATTTCGACGGTACATACTGGACAAGCTAGGGGCACTGGTGTGCGCCACTGTGCTGAGACTGCGCGAGCGAGCAATGAGCGTCTCAATCTCCTCGTATGAAACATCGAGACCAACGAAGATGGAGCGCAGATGGTCGATCGTCACGCTGGCGTACACGCGGGTAAGCTGGAACAGCACACGACGCACCACCAGACGTTCGACACCATCCACGTAGGCCTTCGCGAGGGGATCAGTGCGGATCGTCGTCAGGAACGGCTCCAACTGCTGCACAATCTGCAGAGGGTCCACTTCCTGTAGCTCCACACGCTGGAAGATCTCACTGGCGGCAGTGGAAGCCTTGGGGAGGATGCCAGCAGCCTCAATGTCCTCCAGCAGGTTAGCACGCGTCGGTGTAGTGGCAAAGCCCAGCAGAGCTGCCATACGCGCGTTCTTGTCACGAGCAGCAGCAGACAGCGAGCTCTCGGCAGTCTGAGCAGCCGAAGTCTCGTCATCACCAAGAACAGACGAAGACGCTTCAAAGTCCAGCAGCGGGATGGACAGAGCAGCCAGCACGACGCGCGTAGCCATCTCCTTCTGTTCCTCCTCAGAGACCAGCACGGGCAGCTCCTGCAGCGCCTGGGAGCCAGCAAGACCCTGCAGACCAGCCACACGCAGCGAGTACCACTTGTACAGCGCGTAGGCGTGGAAGAGGTGGTTCTTGGACACCTGAAAGATCAGCGCCAGCTTCTCGTAGTACGTGACGAGCAGGTCCACGCGCGGGGTCTGCTCCACCAGGTTCATGATGTTGTTAATGTCATCGATGGTGCGGAAGGCCTCCGAGAAGAGTTCAAGGTCGGTAGCGACCTGCAGCTGACGGTAGCGCACTTCCAGCAGACGCTCGACGCTCTCGAGCGTGAATCCTTCCCAACTGCGCATCTGACGGGTCGACTGGCTCGTGGGCGTCGCTGAGTGCTTCTGTAGAGAGCTTAGGTGGTTGCGCATGATCTCACACACACGACGGAACTCGATTTTGCGCTGGTACTCAACGCAGAAGTCGAACGCCTTCATGGCCGTGGCCTTGTACAGCGGCTCGAGCTTCGAGTTGCTCTTGAGGATATCCAGTACCGTACGGTACGTCTCCCACATGAATCGGAGCCAGGGGACAACCACTTCACGGTCGGTGCGGTCGTTGGATCCCTCGAACGTCGTGGTGGACAGCATGACGTCTTCGGGCGTCTGTGCAGCGTCCAGATCCACCTTGGCTGCGGCCAGCAGGTTGAGCTCGTTGCTCTCCTTCTTAGCGGCCGCGAGCTTGCGTTCAGCCTGCGTGACGAAGTGCTTGATGATGGTCTCGAGCGACGCCGGGTTGTGCTGGATGCTCAGGTTGCGGTACTGGTGCAGTCCGTCCTTGGCCACGCGACCCATCTGCAGCTCCATACAAATGTCCAGGTACAGGATCATGAGTTCCTCGTGGGTGGGCTGCCACGTGCGGTTCTTCTTGGCGATGAGCGCATCGTGCAGGATCTCGAGCGCCGAGTGCTTGGTGCGCTTGAGCACGCCGGCGTCCACGTTGGGGATGGCCAACAGCTCACGCGCCCGCTTCAGAGCGTTCTCCGGCTTGTGGAAGAAGTGCGACATGCTACTGTCTAATGTGTGTGTAGGAGAGCTGTTAGGAAGGAGAGGCGGGGTTAGTGGCGACGAGCAGAACGGTGAAGAAGAGCGAGACGTACTCTGAAAGGTGGAGCGAAGCTCTTTTTTACGACTGATCGGTCGGTGGCTGGCTGCGAGCCTGTCAAAAACAGGGGCTACTATTCGAGTATCTTGTGTTGTCCACATAAAATGGAATCAGGACGTTGTAGGGAGATCTGCATCAAACGGTGAGCACGACCTCATCAGGAAGGTGGTGAGCAGCGCTCGCAGAGTGGAGGTAAAACGATGCTGATCAATGCCGCCATTATTCTCAGCATCTCGCGATTGCATTTGAAAAATTGGCAGATGAACTTTGCGGAGATGCATCAAACGCCATTCAAGTGTCGCTATTTTCCTAGCATCATCTCGACATGATTAATTGCTCTAATTAAGCTATTCAAGGGTAAATCAAGAGTGCCCATGAGAAATCTGCTTCAATGGTAGAACGTTCTAGCCAACCTCCAGGGAACAGCGAATTTGTCTCCGCACGCAGCCAAATCTACTATCTTCGTCCCTAGCGAAATGCACAACATTCATCGAAGCATTACCGAAAATAAATTAGGTGTGGTGCACTTTCATCTGCATCTGCACCTGCCTCGACCATTTTTCATTCTGACCAGTTGCGGATGCTTGGTTGTCTATCACCAATGCCAGCAAAGCGTCCAGAACAATTGTCGCCTCAATGGCGAATAATTTCTGCTGCTGCTGCTGCTGCTCAAATGCCCAAGCAGCTTTCTTCCACTACGCCACGTCGACGACTCAAATCCAAGGCACCACACTCGAATCTCCTTCGTCGACTACTGGCTCCCATATGCTTATCTCGAACTTTGCCCAGCGCTTTGCAATGGCGATGACACTCGACCGCCAAATCCCGATATTTGCTGCAATGCAAACACCCGTTGCAACGTTTACCGATGATCTGTGCGGAATGCAAACAACCCACCGAGAGCTGTTGTTGCCGCGCTTGCTCCCCCAGCAGATCGAAATTGGCATACGACACAGTATCCAAAAGCATAAAGAGGACACTGGACTAGTTGAAAAAGCTGTCGCGTGGATCCTCGCTCCCGTGTTCTTCTGCTGTGTCGTGGCCGAGAAAGCGAAGCCACCGCACACATGGGAAGCCACCGAGGTATTCAGCCGAGTCGTAATCTCCTTCATGCTGAAGTTGTTTGTGTTGGCGACGAATCTGACGCGGGGGCAGCTGAAATAGGCTGTGAGGCGCCTGGAAGAAGCTAGGTAAGGGTCTCGCACGAAGGGTGTAGCATGCTGGAACTCGGAAGACAGAGTCACCGATAAGTTATTTCTTAGATAAGTAAGTACTACTTCGGAGTACTACACTAGTGCAGAACATGTAGAGCAGCTACTAATATAAAATGTAAGAATCGAAGTAGCTTTCTTCATGTAGTGGGTGACGCGTGACCAAAAGCGGAAACGAGATCTACAATACCCACCTCGGAGCTATGGGTGTTCATTCGTACATCTATCAGCCCTCGCACAGAAGAATCAATGTAACATGGACAACGAGGTTGAGCTGGTTTTGAAACAGGTGTACCATGAATTTAGCATACTTCTGCCATAAACTGCTGCGCATAATACGAAGGGAACCTTCAAATCGAGCTGCAACAACATTGTTAATGGTCCCGCCAATCTTCCCAATCCACATTCAGACTTCGCAGCGGCACCAATTCTTTCCGAATCCTGTACAGTACACACGTGTTGGTTAAATTCCCATTTACACTTGCTTTTTGGGAGCATGAAGAGCACGTACGGGTTCCACACGAGCTCATTTTCGTTGTCAGTCTTGGTATCCTTTTCTTGTGGACGATCCTTAAACTCCTTGGATAGCGACTGCAGCTCTGAAGCCGAATTGAAGTTGATATCAGCCTCCAGATTCATGGCGTGCATTGCGCTCTCGGCAATAGCTTCCTGATGCAGGCGAGCAATCTCCTCATCCTTCTGGCGTTGGATCTCCTCGCGCTGCTTTCGTCGCTCTCGACTCACGAATCGTGCGCGCGACCACTATCCAAAACTGATATCAACTTCACACATTCTATTCGAGTTTTTGCAAAATTTACTTACCTCTTCAGAAAACTGCTTCTGATGATCTGTCACATCCATGAGCCCCAAATCGATCTCATCACATTGCTAAATTGGTTCGCAAAGCATTCACCAATAAAGAAAAGTCAATACGGACAACTCCTAGTGCCTACTCACGTAACACTCTGCAATACCTCGAGTTTCTGCTCAATCTTGGTCGCCGCCTCTTCCTGTAGTTGTTAAAACAGAACACGAATCCTCGTCAACACGTTACCCAATGTACTCATACATGTAAATCCTCCAACGGCATTACCTCGTAGTCGATCATATTGGCAATAGCTTCCGTAAGCTGCGCTTTCAATTTTCCCACTTCACGGATGAATTTCTACAGCAGCAGCAGTAGCAAAGAGTTAATCACCACACACACGTCACCCCAACTGATTCCCTCTACCACTTACATTGCGCACTTTCACCAGTCTCAAGCAATCCTCTGCTCTCTGTTTAATCTGCGAGGAAGCCGTCGCTCTGTCCGCGACAATATCTGCCGCTGTCTGGTACCTCATAGCAGTATCCTTGAGAAGGAACTGGTGTCTCTGTTTGATCTGTAGGTCCAGGAATTTCACCGCCGTCTTGTGGTGGTCAATCTTCTTGAGAACATCCAGCACTGGATTAGCTGAGTGCGAGTTAAGCTTCATCGGCAGCACGTGGTGGAGCTCACCCGCTGGGTCCTGGTTGACGGGCAACTCCTCCATGTCTACGTCATTGCCCGTCATCTTGCTCTGCTTGGCGTCTGCTTCTCCATCCGCAGCAGCCGCAGCCTCCAAGAATCCCGGTATGTCTTCACCCGTGCAGCGCCACATCTTAAGCACCTGAACGTCCGAAAAAATCTCCTTCTCGTGCCACAATTCCAGAAGCCGCGTGACATTCTGTCGGTCCATAGGGGAGTTGCATACGAGCGCCACAGCCTCCTCCAGGTGCTGGCTGAACAGCTCCACGCACAGCGGTGTTTTGATGGCCTCCGACTCGCCGAACAAAGTCTTCTGAAGCACGTGATTAGCCACGTACAGGAACGCCACGCGCTCTGACTGGAAGTCACTGGCCCGTAGCGCCTGAATCCAGCTTTCCACCATCTCCCGCGCCTGTGACGCGTCGCCTGAGCGCTGTGCGCGCATCATGCCGTCGCTCACGGCCTCGACGCGTTCCTGTGTCTCGTCCAACTCGCGTAGATCGGCGAGGAACTCCTCCATCGTAGGCATGAAGAATTTGTAAGGATTTATGGCTGGTCAAACGTAAGAATGTCATACTTCCGAAATAATGACTACAGAAGTCACAGAAATATTTGTACGCTTTAGCTTAACGAACAGCAAAAACTCAATTATCTGGCTCACAGTACTTGTATTATCCTTGACGTGTAAATTTCCACTACAAACTTCACGGCAGCACTCGGTTGTCAATATGCTGGGCACACGGCGCTAGAATACATATACGTCATAGACTTTTTCTCTGGGTCATATCTCTAAAAAGCAACGGCTTGCTTCCCGAACGAGGTGCGTCCCTCGCTCACCCGTTGCGCTGTTGCCACGGGTACAGTCCCAGCCGGTCGGGGGTGGCCACAGTCCCGGCAGAAGGCAGCCGTAGAGTTTCCGAACGGCATCCGGCACTTAATACACGAGGTCATAGGTATCTGCAAAGAGCCATTGGCCACCACCGTCGACCGCGAATAAGCGGAGCTGGCAGATGCTCCCGACATTGCGAAAGGTGACGGCTGTCCGAACGAAGCACCAGACAATGACATTCCTGACCGCGAATTGGACGATCGCGAGATGCCTCGCTTCAGTGTTTCCTTGGACTTCTTCGAGTACAGTGACGTTGGCGTCGGTGTGGGTGTCGAGGCTGCCGATGGCCTGGAATACAACGACGTTGGCGTCGGTGCCGCCTTCGACTTGTCCTTGGACTTCTTGCCGTACAGCGCAGAGGGTGTTGGGGCCAGAGTCGTGCTCTTAGTCTTACAGTATAGCATGCCGCGCTCAGCGGGGCTCGGAGCACCGTAGTTCGGATCACCGGTTCGGGAGACGGCTGAAGCCGAGTAGAGCGACCCTGATGGGCGGCCGTAAGGGGACGGGCGCGCGTACGGCTTCGCATGCAGCGGAGAACTCACTCGACTACTCTTGTTGCCCATGATTTGTGTCGTTATGCAGCAGCTTGGTCGCTTTTCTTGGAGTGAGGTCACTATGGTCAGCGTATGCAGGTAGTGCCCATGGTGATAGGACAACGTCCGCTCATGAGTGCGACAACGTCGCGCCACCAGACGGCTGGGACAGATTGCTTCGTATGGCTCCGACCTTCCCCTATGCGTTCGGCCATCACAAGGTGGCCAGATAATTTGCAAGCCTAAAAAATTCGGGATATTTCAACTTCGAGTTCTTGAAATTTTCTCACGCAAGCAAGGCTTTCCATGTGAGGTGGTGTCCATTTTCTTGTTTGCAGGAACACTGTTAATATCTTAAAATACCACAGAGTGTCCTTGGGAGATACTTAGATGTTATTAATAACAGAAATATTCTGCCTCCATCTCTATTGCCGAAGAAGGGTAGCTACCAACCAGGGCATGCAGAGGCATGCGCCAAGGCCGTGGTTTGCTGAAGATCACCCTGAACTTCCTTCTGCTGCGGATCGAGCTTACAGTAAGCCGGGGCTTGGCGAGTCCTTGCACTCGGATCCAAAGCTGTAATTGCGACGCTCGCTCGGATGAAATCGGCAGAGCAATCTGACACGACCATATCTTTGTTTCTGTAAGCGTTGTCAAGCACAAAACGATACTATTAATAAGTCCAAAGCCTCATTTACTTGGCTCCTTGCCACAAGCAATTCACGGTAATTTGGTGATGGCAGCCATGAACCCTGTCAGCCACAATATAAAAAATGGCGCACTCACATGTCAAAATTAAATTTTACCTCAAAGATTTGACCCCTAATTTGGCAAATGATGGTACCACCAACATCCGTTTTTAGTGTCCCTTCAAGATCATCTATAATGAGATGAACCATTACGTGGTTTCGCCTGAACTCGAAGATCTTGTACTGGTAGGAGGCCTCTGCACGCGTTATGGCTCGGTCAGCAACAAGTGAGCACAGAGAAGAGGTTGGTCGTCCAGCTTCCGTGTCTGAAGACGAGCTAGAAGATGCGCCAGGAGCATTCCCAGACAGCGAGGAGGAAGGCGAAGATGACGAGGAAACAGAGCTCGAACACGCTGCTAGGGCTGGGATTCGACTCCTAGAGGAGAACGCTCAGCTACACGAGGAGCTGCATCAACTGCAGGAGCAATGTGCGCAAGCTGAGAGCGAGAAGGAAGAACTACTTCGCCTGGTAGCCGAGAAGGAGCAGCAGGAAAGACAATTGTCTGATCATCTGCGCGAGTGCATTCGAGAAAATCAGGGCGTCTTGTCGGAACTTAGCAAGGCCAAAGAGCAGATAGACGAGTTGAAGGCACAGCAAGCACAAGCTCAGACAAATCGTCGATCACCTGGAAAGAGACGCAGCAAACGCACATCTCCACGTCTCAAACTGCAGCTACAATTGGATCCGTCGGTAGGATCTTTCCCTTTTGCAGGTGCTGCAGATGAACCTCCATCGTCCGAGGAGCCTTCACCCGCGCACAGCGGTGGCAGTCCAGACAAGCCGGAATTCATTCCAGCTGTAAGAAGGAATTCAATGCCTACAGTGCTAGAAAGCGACTCTGAAGTTGAGGCCAAGTTCGAGGAGGCACACCGACGCAACAGCGTGCTAGGTAGGGAGCTTGCGAGTGCGCATAAGCAAATCGGGGAGCTCAAACCGCTCCAGCTTCAACTACGTGAATTTGAGCTCGAAGTGCAGCTACTTCGAGCAAAAGTAGAGGAACAAGCCCGTGAAATAGGCTCTTCAGTTGAAGAGCGAGAAGAGGAGCGCGAGCTGATCGCAAGCTTACGCCACACAATCGAGATCTACCAAACTCTGGACGATCCGTGCGCCACAAAGCTAAACGAGACGCGATCGGCACCCACCAGAGGAGATGACGATATACCAGTATCACCACGAAGTTCACCTCGCCGATTAGCAGACAGACATCGGAAACGAGTAGATGCCTCTGTCGCTCCGTCATCTCCTCTGGTGCCGGCCGACAATTCATATCCAGCGTTAGATGAACGCTTCAGTCTTCGTGATGAAAACGACCGTCTTCTCGCTGAGCTCGATCATCTCGGTCAACAAGTGCTAAATCTCAAGCTCCTGGAAGGAATCTCAAGGACAGTTCGCTCACCTAAAAAGCCTTCGCAGGGGGCTTCGAGTTTTGCCAGCCTTTTCACGCCTGCAGCAGTAGAAATCCAAAACCAGACCGAGTCAGCTGTGGGGCCAGTGGGCTATGGGACTAGTTCGCGAATGAGATTTCTGGAGCAACAAGCCTCCGTACTGCAAGATTTACTTCAGCGATTTCGAGTTCAGTGGAAATACGAATATGCAACACGACGCGCTGTCGAGAGTGATAAAGCCGACTTGTTGCAGCGAATGGAGAAGATGCAGGCACTTCTAAGGCGCCAGTGTCTTTCTTGCGAAAAAGAGCGTGAAGACTTGCTATCTGAAGGTGACGACACTTCGTGGGAAAATTCAGCAGCAGTGTACGAAACTTTGGTGGATCACACGGAAGACTGTCAAACCAAAGAAGAACAAGCTGAGGCTGAGCATATCTGCTTCTCCATTTTGCGTCGTCTAGTAGACAGCTGGACGACTGACAAGGCAAAACGGATGCGACTACATGACTGGCTCACGAACGCCATCCGCGGCACAGGAAAGCGTCGTCCTCTGTATCTGTACGGGCTTTCAGGCGAGATTGCGTCAGGTTTCCAGGTTTTGCTGGTGCCCATATTGCGAGAAAAATTTGGCGTCGAGGTGCAGATTGAAAAGCGCCTGCGAAATGTGATCGTGACCGACCTGAAGATGCAGGTTACAGGAGCTGATGCAGCAAAGGCTAAAGCTTGTTTGCAACGCATCAGTCGATCGTTGCTTTGGCTCATTGACGTGGAGTCCGCACTTATCGAAGACCAGGAGTGGGTAGGCGAGTATGCTCGCAGAAAAGCTGCCAAAATGTGCGCCAACATTTAGTCAAAATTCGACATACTGTGCATTCAAAATTAGTGTTGCTCCACTTGCTCACTTCTGCTCCCGCGAAAGCTGCCGTAGTCGTCCTTTCGCATCGCCATTCTTCAGACAACACTAGTAAATAAGTGCTGATCTTCAGCAGAATGAATCTCGGGCGACGTCAGTGCTGTTTCGTCGCTGTAGTCATTGGCCAGCATCCGATAATCCGCACGAATAGGGACTCGCTGGTTCAGCGCAGGCTGCCGATAGACATTATCCAGAAAGAAAAACTTGGGTGCTGTCGGATCGCGAAGGCCTCGCGCAGTATCCAGACGCACGCAGTCCGTCAACGGCAGATACTTGGCCACCGGTGGATAAAGTGTGAGTACGTTGTAGTTGAACAACAGCACGATAACGATGAGAGCAATGATAAAAATCGGGGGAGTGGCTGCTTTCTTGAGTGACAAAATTCCGATGAGCGTGAGCTGCGCAACGACGAGAGCGATGATGCAAAACTTAAACATGCGTGGCCAGTATGCTCCCAGCGCAAAGCACGTTGGCTTGTACACGCAGAGTACCTGCCGGCGATAGACGATTTCGGCCACAAGGAAAAAGAACCACGTAAAATAGCAAACCAAAGGCGCGATCGGTGCGAACGTCAGCGTAACCAATAAAACCAGAAAACAATCGGCGAGATGATTCGTCGGGTCAAACGGATCAGTCTGTGCGATATCACGCAGACCGAGCCATGGCGAGTTGCGCTCACGCCGCGTATGCTTTGGTGCCAAAAGTGCAAAAAGAGCAGACAGAAGTAGCGGGACCACACGAAGCAACTCCAACACTAGGCCCAAACCTGTCTGCACGATCACGTACGAGATGAAAAATGTCGACTGCTGAGGCATGCTACGCCCAAGCATCGATACGAGCTTCTTCGGCTGATCCAGAATCTCCTTGAGACTGTCCAAGATGGTTCCGACAATCACTGTCACGAAAAAGATCTGCACCAACTGGAAATACGCCAGCTTCGAGAACAACGCAGCACGAACCTCGGTATTGGACGGGTGACCCTCTCTACCCGATAGAAAATTGAACACAATTGGTGCCAAGGCACTCAACGCTACAAGAGCCAGCGGTGCGATCTGCTTGAAAATGTCTTGAAGAATCGGATATTCGTCGAAAGTTTTGTTCAAGAACGGAAGTGCGCGTCGAAGTGACTCAACTGTGGCCAGCGAGGCCACAAATGCAGTTGGGATCGTCCAGAACAGCACAATAGTGGCCGAAATCAAGGACGACACAAGCATTCCGAGAGTTCGAGTGCGGTAGCGGAGCCCAATGTTGTCCCAATTAATGTCGTCCACATGCGGTGCCGGCATAACAGCCATACACTCAGGGTCCTTAGACTGTAGCGCCTGTTGCGCAACTTGTGCAGACATGAGCGACGAGAATGAAACAAATGCAACTCGCCTCATCACCCGGATTGGGCGTTCTTTGCGGACCTGCTCGCGCTCATCCTGACTCATTTCGCGCTCGTGACGACGCGCTTTCTTCTCATCAATTTCGTCCTCGTCCTCACCTCCAAAGCTGCTTTGCAACTGCTCCGCCCGTCCTCGACGATCTATCAACGGAGTCTTCTTCGGATCTCCGTCCTGTTTTGACTTCTTTGCCACTTTTTTCCAGCCTCCTTCAGATTCTGGCAATTGCAGCTCTTCGTCATCGTCAAAACTCCCCAATTCACGCTCCTGTTCCTCGACTTGAATAGCAAGCTGTGTCTGAGCGTCATCGATACTTCGAATCTCTCTCGCGACTTCTTCATTTAGCGTCGCCAATTGGTCCTGGTAACGATCAATACTATCGACCTCGTAACCTCGGCTTCCGGTTTTACACATCATCATTCGAATCCACGATCTCCCCTCTCGATGTCGCGGTCTCTTACGTGATCGTTCACACTTCGCCAATGCATGCTCAAGATTCTCACGAGCTTTTTCACGTCGATTCACCAGCGTCTCCAACGTGGCACATTCCAGCGCCACATACACGTTTCGGATCGACGATGGAAAAATCTTGGACATATATTTCTCCAGCGTTTGACGCGTACGCAGCTGTAGTGGCAGATCACTGACCAGCACGGAATACTGCGGTGCCTCCATTCTTCCCAACACTTCGTGGCGACAACGCACGTACAGTTTGTACTCTTCGAGTAACAACCTCATCGCGTATGTGGCCATGATAAACGCGACGATTGTCGGGGCCCATAGTCTGTCACTGCGTTCAGGTAGATTACTCACGGAGATCCGAGTCAACGGGTCAATTGACCCTCGATTGGTTAGTGGCTGCGCTGCCGTTGCGTACAACGGGAACAGCACCGCCGAGCACCCCACAGCCAATAGTGCCAACTTCTGACCAAGTCTCAGGAATCGAAGGAACGTCAACGTGTCCAATCCACATCTTTGCAAAATGTCATCGTCTGATACTCGGAAACCCGCGGGAATCCAACGGAAGAGTCCGTCGCGACGAGAATTCAAAGTGGACACATTGAAAATATCTTCTTCTTGACGACGACTGTCGTAGGCGCGATGGAAGCGTCTACGAAGACACTCGAAGAGTATCATTCCCGCTCCCAGTATTGGAAGGTAGATGGAAACACTCGTCTTGATGGTGCCGCTCGGGTTGGTGTTCGCCGCAGCGGCATCTTGCTGCGTCGTGCTCATGGCTGTCCCAAGGTGAAGAACGAAAGATTGGGATGTGGCAGTTGGGCGATCCACAAAATTGTTCACTTATCCATCTTCTCAAACAGTACATAACTTTTGTGGTATGCAGTATTCCCGAATGATAAGAAAACTTCCTCACAATATACATATTTCAGCTAGTTGTTGGTATTATATTTCAAGTAACAGACCTAGAAGGGTCTAGTGGGACCAATTAATTTCGCCATTCGGCCGACGTGCGTCTTATTTCAAGATATTCGAGTATTTGGTCCAGATTCGCATAATCTTCCAACACAACGTATTTTCCGGAGATGCCAAAGTTATCTTTTTCGTCAATGATTTAGAAATCATAATTCTTGGCCAACGCGTGTGCGACCGATACACATGTTCTACGATGTCACCAATACTAGTAGTCTTCCACAACCATTTTCACTTGACGGAATGTCCTGACGAAGATGCCAATGTAGCTGGATACGACTTATAGAAAAACATTCAGCTTACGCGGCTCATGATCCTCACTCTCTTTTGGGTCCGAATCCTGCAGCACAAAAATGCTGGCTTTATGTGTGGCCCCTTCGGATAAATTGGGTTAATCCAACTGGACCTATTTCATACTCGCGGTTGTTATCATGTCCACTACCGGTAAACATTCTGTACTGTCTTACCCCACCATACTTTACACTGTATATGTCCATAGTATACGCTATTTGACATGTACACAGCCATGTACACCAGACTTTGAGCGACAAAGGTCACTGCTTCGGTAACGGTACAATGTACATCACACGGGTTGTGGTGGTGCCTAGGGCTCAAAAACGAGCTAAGCTTTGCTTCAGCAAACCTCGCGCACGCCTCGTACATACAAACAGGGCTCCAGAGAGAAAACGAGCTAAGCTCTAAGTAATGCAATTGGGGCACTGACTGGCTTGCATACCGACAAGTCGACATGCTCCTTTCCTACTGGCTGTCAGAAAGCAAGGAGCTCCCTGACGTTTTCGTACGACTAGAAAAGACGAGCCGTCTGAACATACAGTGCTCGCTGCTTCGTGCGCTGCGCGCCATCGTGCAGACTGCTCCGTGCAATGCATTGCTCCAAACGAAGGTTTTCATGCCAAATTGGCCGTGTGAATCCTTACGGTTCTGATAGAGCTTCTACCGCATTGTCAGCTGATAACAGGGCGCCTGCCTTTCGATTTTTCATTTGTTTTTCAAATCGAACCGAAAACATGGATGGAGCTCAGTGGTATGCAAAGTGCATCTGCATCAAATTAAAGGATTGTGTCCCTTCCCATGCGAACCTATTTTGCTCATCAAAACTTAAGAAATGGCCCAAATCAATTTCTGGGTAATATTATGAGTCATTTCTCAAATGTGTGACTTGCTCAAAAATTGATTTTGGGCAAAACCAATTTTTGGGATCTGTTTTGATTCCTTTTTTTTGCGCGCATTTCTCGACAGACACGTTGCTATTTTAATTTTGCGCAATTAAAATAGCGTTGATGTTTAAGATGACAGTACTATTATTGTACTGGCAGCAAGCCTTGAATAGATACCGGGTATTCCGTCAGAGCAGACTCGACGTAGTTTTTTTTACTTCAAAGTATAATACAGTACAGTGTATGAGTTTTGCTGAAAATACAGCCGCACCAGAGGAATGCTGAGCGACACAGTTAGCATGAGCGTCGATACGAGAGACGGAGCCGGGCGCGTGCCTCGATCCAATCACACCGCAATTACGCGTGCCCTTCAACGTACAGTTTTTAGCCACCAGGGGATCGGACAGCAAAACCAGGGCAAGCAGCACAACCACGTGATGCTCTGTTTACCGTGCCTCGTGACAGTTTATTAATACAGTAGCGTGTACCACCAGCATGGCGGTGCCTTTGAAGCTTACATACCATGAACTTCACGCGGCAAATGCTCGCAGTAAGTAGCTTTGAGCAGCTTCCCACATCTTACTCCAACAAAAATCCTATTGCCACGACTAGCATAATGGTGCCTCTTGCTTTGTACCGAGGGACCAAATCTCATGATCCTTGGTTTATCTTGCAAAACCAGACCGACAACTACAACTTGGTCTGTCACACTTTTGGAAGCGGGTCCTCCCTCTCTGCGGAGATTAGAGGGTTAATCCGCGCGTTCGGATACAGTGCATCCTGCGTTACACATCTCGCCTGTACTCGTGGTGGGGTTGTCGGATGCAATGCGAGCAGGTCCATTCATCTGCATGCTCAACGTTGCCGTGGTCCCAGACTGTAGGTGACTCCGAGCTCATTTCCCAAATCTCCTCAGCGTGATGGAGGCTCCTGAGCAACTCAAGCAGAATTCCTACGCGGAGGCCAAGTCGCCCAATGTGGAGAATGACATTTCTCTCGGCCAGCACGAGAATGGCGCTCTGCGTGCCCCTCGTGGTTCCGTGTCAGTGTATTCGTGGAAGAACTTCGGCATGGCAGCCCATTCGGCTGGTGTCGGTATCGTGAACAGCACCATCAGTGGTGTTGTCTACGCCGTGCTCAACAACTACCTCCACATGTCCGCGACGCTGGTTGCTACGGCGGTTGCTCTCATCCAGTTCCCTCGCAGTCTCCGTGTCTTCACCGGTATGTTGACGGACACCGTTCCGATCTTCGGCTACCGTCGTCGTCCGTACATTGTGATCGGATGGGGAATGACGTTCCTGTCCTGCTTCCTCATGGCCGTGCTGCCTCTTGGTGACCCGTACTACGGCGACCAATCCATTGCCGACTTGGACACCGCTGAGCTCACCGCCGAGCAGCTCGCGACGATCGATACGGACGCTCCCAACCGCGGTATCAAGATGATTATCCTGATGATGTTCGCTAACTTCGGTACTGTGCTTGCGTACAGTGGCTTCAACGGTACCATGATTGAAATCTCGCAGCAGGAGCCTGCTCACCTCCGTGGTACTGCTATGGGTGACTGTGACGTTGTCTTCTACTGGTTCGCTATCGTCTCGGCCTTCTTCACGGGTCTGGGTCTTAACAGCGAAGACTACGGTGGCACCTTCTCATGGTCGGTCGGCTTCAACGCCATCATGGGCGTTTGCGCCGGTATGTCGCTCATTGTTCTGCCCTTCTGCTGGTTCTGCATCCAGGAAGAGCGCGTCACGTCCGGTCCGTCCAAGTCGGTCTTCACGTTCCTCTACGAGCTGGTTCAGCGTAAAACCATCTACCGGTACATCGCCTTCCGCTTCTTCTACAACGTGCTGGCTATGATTTCCGTGACTTCGGCGAGTGCGATCCAAAGCACGTGGGCTGGTGTCGAGCCCATTAACAACGGTATCGCGACGATGCTTGCTGCCTTCCTGACCATGCTCGGAACGTACTTGATCAAGAAGTACGGTCTTGCCTGGAACTGGCGCTACATCATCATTTTTGCTCAGATCCTTGTCGTAAGTCTCGACATTATCCCGACGATGTTCACGATCTGGGATGTGGTCCGCAGTCAGTGGTTCTGGCTTGGTGTTCCGCTGCTCGAGAAGATCCCGTACGCTGCGACTGATTTCGTCGGTGCTCTGTTCATGCTCGAGGTTGACAGTGAAGACTTCGAGGCCACTCTATTCGGTCTGGCTGTGACCTCGCAGCGTGTCGGTATTCCGTTCGCGACGGTGATTACCAAGTCAGTCGACGGCTACTTCGACATTGAGCGCGAATACATTCAGCAGGACGACCACCACGTGCGCTCGCAGGTCACGTACGCTTACTTGATTGCCTACGCTGTCAACCTCCTTGCCATCGTGTTCGTTGTACTACTCCCGCGCCAGAAGGAAGAGCTTCACCGTATGCAGCGTGACGGTGCCAAGAACACGATCATGGGTGTCGCGACCCTTTGCGTTCTCATCTTCGCTCTGGCCTGGTCGCTCATGACCAACATCCTCAGTCTGTTCGACTCGACGAGCTGCCTGCGCATTGCTGGCGGCAGCGGATGCTAGATCCAAACTTGCTTCCAGCGGGTGTTTTCTACGTTAACCACACGCTTAGCTCGTTAGATATTGTGCAGTGCTACAGTAATAAAACTTCAATTTTCGCTATTTTCCTGTAACGCTGAAACTCACTGTTTAACAATTTATTCTCGTAAAGTTGAAATTCATTGTTCTAATACAAAAACAGGTTGGCAAACCTGGATCAATTCAAAAGTTAGCTGGCACCTACCTACGCTAACAGCATTTTCCATGGTCTCCTGATCGTGTCTAGGCTCTTCACTCAAGCCATCGCATCCCTTGTGTTAACTGCTCACTTCGGTGCGTTGGCGAGCGTCTGGTAGGCGTTCCAGCACTCAAAGTGAACTTTGCCGATTCCACTGGCCAATTCGTAGAAACGACCATCAAACCGGCCGGGGATCTGCAAAATTGGTTGCGCACAGTGCACGCACTTGGGTGCCACCGACTGCTGATACTGTTCCCAGCACTCGAAGTGCACAAGGCGTTCGCCCTCGATCTTGTAGAAGCGACCGTCAAACTTGCCCGCAAGCTTGATCACAGGCTCGCTGCAGTGCACGCAGCGCTGAGCCGTGGCCATCTGATACGCCTCCATGCACTCGCCGTGGCACTTGCCTCCGTTAACCTGGTAGTATTTGCCGTCAAAACGACCAGGAATGGCAGCAATCGCGTGGCCACAGTGGATACACTTCTCTGACGTACGGATTTGGTACGCATCAATACACTCGGCGTGCACACTGGAGCCGTCCGGGAGAGTGAACATGCGGCCGGAGAACTGTCCTTCCACCACTTCAATGCGCTGGTGGCAGTCCACACAGACGGGAGTATTACGCTCACGGTAGGCGTCCACGCAAGCACCTTGACACACGCGGTCCACCTTCCTCTGTCCGTCTTGTTCGTGCGTGAAGGTGCGGAATGTGCCCGATAGTGCCTTTTGACAAACGCAGCATACAGGCAGCGAGCCCGTGTCCGAGACAGGCACCATTGCCGTCGGCTTGGACGTGAAAAGCGTCATGGAAAAGCCCAGTTGATACGGCAGATGGCCATCGTACGTCGCTGGAATGATCACGAACGGCTTGCCGCCCTCAGCCGGCATCAACGGGAGCTCCAGAACGCAGCTGCGGTTGGAAATGAAGGTTCCTGTAGCCACCACGTCCTGCGAGAGGTCAATCTTGCGCTGCTGACGCTCCCCATTCTTTACAACAACTGGTGCAATGTACGACGTGTACTCGGTCTCCATCTTCATTCGACGGGATGGCTGCTCCAGATGAACAACGAGGTTGCAGCCATTTGTGGCTGGAGAGAAGAGCTGCACCTGCGGGTTTAAGTGCATGGCATCACGTCCACCGCTCGTGATGCCGTTCCACTCACCTGACACAATGTGGATACTCAAACTTGGAGAAACCGGGTTGCCGAGTCCGTCCGGAAGGGATCGGAAGTTGTACAGGTTACGTGACTCGATGACAGTCGTGAAGAAGCAGTAAAAAGCACTAAAGTCCATCCAGTAGGTGTGGTCCTCGCGGAACTGGAAGCCACACTCGACCTTCTGCATACGAGAGAAACTGTGCCACTTTGGGTCTTCGTTTGACCATGAACCTTTCCACTTCTCGGCTTGCTGGTGTGTTCCAATGCCCCAACTGTTGCGCAGCTGAACCAGGCGAGTGTGTTCACCCTGGTAATCCAGCTCCACCAGTTTCATGATACCATAAGCATCGGTCTTGCGAAGTCCCGTGGGCAACTCAGCGGCCATATCTTCGTTGCTACAGCCCACAAGGGAGCCCGCCTGAAGAGCACTACTGATTGTCTGCCACGCGACTTCCTCGTTCGAGCACTTCTCCTGCAATTTGTAACGAGCAGGAACGCCACCGTAGAGGTCCTGCAAGGCGTAACCTTCCTGTCCACCGACGATCGCCTCGTATCCACCGTGAAGCTTCGCGTACGCCTTCTCCACCAGCAACGACCAGATCTCAAACTTGCCGTTGCTACCCGTGAAGGAACCAAACACAGGCTTACCGTACTGGCTGCACGGGATGTAATCATCAACAACAACTACGCGGCTGCGGTTGTTGCGCCAGAAGCGCACCGCATACACACCTTCTTCGTTATACTGCTGCTCTTTTGGGAATACCGTGCCGACTTCGACCAAATCTGGACGCACCAAGTCGTCGCTCAGCTCAGGGAATACCTGGGACAATGCAAGCTGTGACGTTGACAAAATCGATAGAGCACCAAACACGTACGCGTCCGCCAGTCTTCCCACGCGAATTTCGCCAGGACTAACGCCGACGCCGGAGATTCGGCTAGCAGCCTTGGACTCACGCGAGCGGTCAAAGAGACACGTGCCCTGGGCGTGGAAGTATACGGGCACTAACACCGAGACGCGCGACACGACCCCCGACTCAGATCCATCGACACGGTAACCAGACCCTTCTCCAACGCTGGCAAAGGCAAGCGGCTTGTAGTGATCCAACAAGCTCTTCTCCCACATTAGTTCAAAGCGCTGTAGTCCGTCCTGCACGAACTCGCTCATGTGAACGATCATGTTCTTCGTAAGAAGCAGAAGGTGATCGCGTTTGCGCTTCGTGACGCCCGTGGTCACCGCGTCCTTGGCAATCTTCAAGAACTGCGGGTCGACGGACGTCGGGGTCTGACGGATCACCTCCAGAATACTCTCAGCCTCAGCAGGGTTCTTGATAGACATACTGCACACGAGCTTCTTGTCGTCATCCAGCATAGTGATCTCCACATACGCTGTCTCGTTGAAAAAGTCCGTCACGCGCTTCCACTTCCAGATATACTCTTGAAGGTGAGGGTACTTTGGGTTAGTTGCATCGCGGAAGATCGAAGACGCGTCAGGCGGGAACTGCGGGTCCGTAAACTTGGTTCCAGCCTGTCGGTTCTTACGTAGGATCTGTAGCCACTCGCCGTTGTCCGGCAGTGAGCGTTGGTTGTAGTAGCGTTCCTCAGCCGGATCAGCGCGTTCGTTCTGTACCACTGTAATAGTGTCGTTCACCTTGGTGACGTTGTAGCCTTCAGCGCGCTCCTGGGGGTTAGTGCGGTTACGTTCCACAGCATTGGAGATCTCCAGTCTCGTACTCAACGAGTCCATGTTACGAGCACGAACAACCTGCCGGATATGCACTCCGACGCCTTTTCCATCCGGTTCATCTCTTTCACCTTCGGGTTTGGCGCTCACCGACAGGTTTGCGAGCAACGTGCTGATACTGCTGCCTGACGGAGCTGCAGCTTCCAGATTCACGGAAGCTGGAGGCTCAACGGGAGCTGCAGACGTCTGTGGCGGTGCGTAAGGATCGTACGTAGGGGAAGCAGTAGGCGGCGCGTACGGATCGTTCACGGGGGCCGCAGGAGCAGCGTACGGCGGGTTGTAAGGGACACTGGTCGACGCCGCAAAGGTTGAACTCGTCGGTTGTGGAGTTGAAGCAGGAGCAGTGTACGACGTGGAGGCCACACCGAACAGGTCTCCTCCATCGTCATTTGGTGCACTCACTGCAGCGGACGAAGCTGCAGGAGCCGCTGCGGGGCGGTGGGCCCCGCACTCTCCGCAGAATAGCGCCGTCGAGTCGCCAAATGGCTCTTCGCATTGAGCACACTTAGTGCTCGACGGTGCGGAGCTTGGCGGCGCGCTGTAACTCGGGGTGGAACTCGTCACGGGTGCCGAATAGGAAGAGATCGAAGGCGCCGAATAGGAAGTGGTCGAGGGCGCTGAGTAGGACGCAGTCGAAGGTGCCGAGTAGGATGCAGTCGAAGGTGCCGACGTGTAACTGGGCGTGGAGAAGGAGCTGGAAGTGGATGCAGTCGACGCGGGCGCCGCGTAGGAGCTGAAGCTCGAGCTGGAGGACGCGGAGAATGAGGGGGTGGACGCAGGCACCGGTACGGGGGCCGCAGCCGGAGGGGGGACGTCTTCACGTGGGGCACCGCACTCGGCGCAGAAGCGCGCGTTCGCGATCTCGTCGGGTTCCCAGCGGTGGCCGCACTCCCCACAGAACATGGTGTCGATGTTGGGGCAGATCTGCAAATGAGGCTGAGGGGAGACCAACTCACTTGATCTGAGTATGCAATTTGTGACACAACGCGATCGAGCAAAAACTGAACCGGATGACGGCTTCAACCTGAACTTCACTTTTGGCTTTGCTAAAAGTTGGGAACAAGAAGTTGGGAAATTCCGAATGGGAATACGTTTACGAGTCGTAAATTACAACACACGGCAATATGCAATGTTGATGGATATGTCCGTGACGAGGACATGTAATAGTGAAGAGAACTACGCTGAGTTACCGTCGAGACGCGGCAGAGTTGGCCAGCTGTGGCGCGTTCCCGCCGTCCAGTGACGATACTTTGGCCAGCCAGCGGATGAGAACTTGCGCTAAGAACTGCGGGAGGCGGCGGCGACGCAGGAAATGCCACAGGCGCAGACCGATGAGCACGATGAGCGCGGCACGGAATGTGCGGTTCTGCACCCAGCCCCGCACAATTCGGAAGACCTGCCGCACGCGGGCCTCAACTGCAAGCAGCATCGAGTTCTCGGCGCGTACAGCTAGCTCTTGTTGACGCAGCGTCAACCGCTGCAGCTCGGTCGAGTGCTGAACCACGTCGTCCTCCAGATTCTTGACCAGCGACACCAAACTGTTGCGGATCTGTTCCATCTGCTCAAGCTGTTCATTGAACAGGGAGCGGTTGTCACGCGTGAAGTGCAGCAAATGATCTTCCAGCTCCTCGCGCTTCTTTGCCTCGTCCTCGACGCGGTCTTGAAGCTCTGCCAGTTCATCGTAGATGCGGGGCAAGCGCTCGAACATGCTGGTTGATCTCCTCACACGGGTAGGCGTGGCGGAACCCGCTTCAGACGGGGTTCTGCCAATAGAGGCGTCGCTTGTCCCCATTGAGCTGCTTCTTGCGTCAATAACACTGCGCAGGTTGGCGCTGCGACGCCAGTCATCGACTAGATTGTCCAGTGCGGTCGTATAGCGCTTCATGGCTTCCTGGCGCGTCATGCTGCCGAGGTTGCGCCATTTCTCCCTGTTCGTCGCAATTACCACCTGGTTATTACCTGAAATTGGTCAACAAGACTAACATTTGGACCTCACCATTTGGACAGCTCGAGTTTGCTGAGTCCAGCGGGCGGCGTTGTGGTCGGACAACGCCCCGTCGTTGCCTGTTGGTAGTAGGCGTACAAGTCCTTCCTAGACGACGAGTTCTCCTGCGTTAGGATACGGTGCGGGCCATGGTAACTCTCCACAAACAGCACGGCACCAGCGAAGTCCGTCTCCAGCTGTGCGCAGGACTCGCACGCCGAGTGCGTGGACGACGATAGCGAGTGCAAATCGACGGTCTCAGCATCGTCGACTTCATCCACTTCTCCGATAGAAGGCGCAGTCGACAGCAGGCGCTCTCGTATAGCCTGCACGCCGGAGGCCTGCGAAACGACGGAGCTAAAGAGCGACGAAGAAGGCGGCGCTAGCGACGGCATTGCCAGAGAAAACGTTAGCAGAAACTTTTGACGTGAAGTGCATCGGCCACGGAGTTGACGTCGACAATATATTGCCTTCATTACGGACTACTAGTCAATAAGACAGGTGATTTGTGTGCACCACATTGGATTTGTTGAAGCGCGTCACTTCGTAATCTTCCTCTAATGGTGTCAACGTCTGTGGCCGTGGCGGCCGTGGTGCTGCTGGCCAGCGCGCTGTTGATGCTGGGGGACCGCGTGGATCTTCCCCCGCTTGAGACGCTTAAGACGCTTAAGCAGCAGTGGGCGACCAGTAGCGGCTACGACCTGGCGGATCTGTCGGCGCCTGTGCTCTACGGACAACCACTGTTGGCACTGGCCTATGTGGCTCGCCTGCCCGTGCTGGGCCGTATCCTATGCAACCAACTAGCTAAGGACAACAAAATCGTTGAGGCCCGTAAGTTCGCAGCCTCTATCCCGGACCTGCCGCTGTACTACCCGTATCTGGAGCCCAAGCAGAGCGACTTCAGAAAGGGAGAAGAGCCGCTGTCCCTCGTTGAATTCAGCAAGAAAGGAGTGAAGACCAAGAGTGACGACGCTTTCAAGCACTGGACCATCGCCGACTACACGTCACGCTACACGTCTAGGGAGGTGACGCCTGTGCAGGTGGCTAAGGCGCTACTGGCTGCAGTTGAGAAGAACCAGCAGAGCGAATACCCTCTCAACTTGTTTGTGGAGAAACACGACGAGGAGATTCTGGCGCAGGCCAAGGCGTCGGCAGAACGCTATGCACGTGGAGAGCCTCTGGGTGTGCTGGACGGTGTGCCGGTAGCTATCAAGGACGAAGTGCACATCAAGGGCCACCGCATGTTCACGGGCACGTCATTCCTAGGATATGAAGAGGAGCCTGCAACGGAGGACGACCCACCGGTTGCTCGACTTCGTGCGGCTGGAGCGATCATCTTAGGAACGACCAACATGCATGAGATCGGCTCAGGTGTGACGGGCTACAATATGAACTACGGCACAGTCCGTAACCCGTACAACCCGAAATGCTACACTGGTGGATCGTCCAGTGGTTCTGCTGCCGCTGTAGCATCAGGACTGGTGCCGTTGGCGCTAGGCTTAGACGGCGGCGGATCTATTCGCATTCCTTCCTCAATGTGTGGTGTTGTCGGTATCAAACCCACGTTTCAACGTATTCCTCCCGCTGCAGCCGACTGCCCGTCGGTAGCTCATGTGGGCCCGATCGCAGGTTCTGTCCGTGACGCTGCTATTGGCTACGCTATCATGAGCGGCGGAGACGAAGCTAGTTTCCCTCGTGGCATGACGCAGCCACCCGTGGACTTGCATTCGTTTGAGGATACGTCTTCTCTCAAGGGTGTTCGCATCGGCTACTTCAGCGACTACACGAACCACTCGTCACCTGAGATCGCTGAGGCAGTCACCAAGACGCTTAAAGCTCTTAAGGCTCGTGGAGCGGAGCTGGTAGAGACGCCGCTGCATCACCTAACAGCCATTCACGTCGCCCACTCTATCACCATTACGTCCGAGTTTGCTCAGAATCTGGACAAGTACTACGAGCGATTCGGTGAAATGTCCCCGGAAGTGCAGCTCATCCTAACGTTTGGTCGAAGTTTCACGGCCATGGATTTCCTCGCTGCACAGCGTGTTCGCGCGTTCGCTCTGCGTCAGTTCCAGGAAAACGTGCTGAGCAAAGTGGACGCGTTCGTGACGCCCTCGACCGGCATCACCGCTCCCGAGATCCCACCCGAGGCTCTTGCGGTTGGGGAGCTGAACGCGGCCCAGCTTGGCAACATCTTCCGTTTCAGCGTCTACGGCAACCTCATCGGCGTGCCGGGCGTGGCTGTGCCTATCGGCTACGACTCGTACGGACTGCCCATGTCCATCCAGTTCCAGACCGCTCATTGGCAGGAAGACACGATGCTGCGTCTCGCCCATGCCACGGAAGACATGTATGCCAAGACTCAGAAGAAACCGCAGATCTACTTCTCCATCCTTGACGACGCGGCCAAACAGTCCAGCAACTAAGTGTCGAGTAGCGCAACGTAAGAGCCAACTTTTCAACTTCAACTTTCATCTTTTCATGTTTTCCCGCCAAAATTGCAAAAGTTTTGCAAAATTCGCAATTCCCACGCTACTGTCATTTATCGAATATGCAGGCTGCGGCCTCGGACGAGACGTCCGTGCTCATCATGGGGCACCGCGTGGCCTTCCCCGCTGGTAAGAACCCGTTCCCAGCACAGTTGGCCGTCATGAGTAGTACATTGTCGGCGTTGAAGCGCAAGCAGCACGCGCTGGTGGAGTCGCCCACGGGGTCGGGCAAGACGTTGGCTTTGTTGAGCTCGTGCCTCACATTCCAGCGCGATTATATGGAAGAAGCCATGGCTGAGTATTACCAGAGGAGAGCGCAGCAACAACAACAGCAACGACAGCAATTGCAGCAGCAGCAACAGCAACAGAGTCAGGGTCAGAGTCAAATCAGTCAAGCGTCAGATTGGGACGACGACGCCTTTGGACTCCTGCAGCGCAGTCTCAAGAGGCTTAAACGAGAAGACGGCGCTGCCGCTCTTGATGTTAACTTTACCGATATTACCAGTACGCAAGAGAGTGCACTGGGCGCTCCTACTCTAGGTGTTAACCTTGCTAATATAACCAGCACACAAGGGAGTGCATCGCTAACGCCGCCCGATACTCAGGAACTGTACCAGGAGAGCCAACAAACACAAGGAGTGAAGCAGGAAACTGAAGACGAGGCTGCGTTAGGGCCCAATGAACTTCAAAGCGACGAACCTCCGGTTCCCCCCAAGATTTTCTTCTGTTCGAGAACGCACTCTCAGCTGTCACAAGCAGTTAACGAGTTGAAAAGCTGTCCGGATTCGTACATGCGAGCAATTCCTGGGTCTACGGAGCTGCAGTCGTGTGTATTGGCTGCAAAGCGTTTGCTGTGTGTGAATGAAGATGTGAATAGTAAGCCCATATTCGTGAATGAAAAGTGTCAGGAGCTGCGGATGGAGAAGGAGAGACGGCGGATGGCAGGAGATATAGAGGATGAAGGCGGATGCAGGTACAACCAAACGAGCTTCAGTCAGCTCCGTGCCCAGTCGCCACAAGTCTGGGACATTGAAGCCATCACCAAGCTGGCCTCGACCTGCGAAGAGTGCGCATACTTCTTCTCCAAGAGTGAACTTGAGGCCGCACATGTTGTCTTCTGTCCATACAACTACATACTGGATCCGTCTATCCGGAAGGCCGTCGGTATTACCTTGCACAACTCCATAGTGGTGCTGGACGAAGCTCACAACGTTGAAGACACGTGCCGCAGTAGTGCCAGTCTCGAGATCACCGCTAATATGTTGGCCAGCGCTATCAAGTCTTTTGACGACGTTATTTGGCAGGAGGGTGAAAGTTTCCAGCCTCCAGCTTACGATGCAGTGCGCCACATGTTGAACTCTGTCGAAACGTGGTTCACAGCTAACGAGGAACTGGTGAGAGATCCCGAAGACGTCGACGATGACGATTGCCATGTGCTGTGGAGCACTGAGGATGCGTTGGAAGTACTGCGTGATTGCAAGCTAATGGAAGTGTCCGACGCCGACATCGCAGAGATCGCTCAGCACGAACAGTTAAAGTTAGCTTCGCCGGGCAAGAAAGTGTTGCTGAGTAATAGTGCCCTCAACACAGCCACGAGGTTGATTTCTGTGGCAACCTACACGTTCAGCGACAATTGCAAGAACGCAGACAACTTCAAGTTGCTAATTACCAAGAAGATGAGGCTAAACGACGAGGGAGAGGAAGTGATTGATACCAAGTTGTGTATCTGGTGTTTAAGTGCAGCGGTGGTGTTCTCGGAGGTAGCGCGTAACTCTCACAGCGTGATCCTCGCTTCCGGAACGCTCAGTCCCATGGATTCGTTTGCTGGGGAACTTGGTGTGGATTTTCCAATCCGTCTAGAAGCCAACCACGTGGTAAACATGCGCAAGCAAGTATTTATCGGCGCGCTTATGAACGGACCAGGAGGTGTCGACTTGTTATCAACTTACAAGAATCAACAGAATTTCCAGTATCAAGACTCGATGGGATACCTGCTATTGCAGTATGCACAGTTGATCCCGGGTGGAATCCTCATGTTCTTCCCATCGTATGCGCTCATGGGCATCTTGAAGGCGCGTTGGGAGCGGACTGGGATCTGGGCCAAGCTTGAAAAACACAAGAAAATGTTCAGCGAGCCGCGCCAGGGTGGAAAAGATTTTGACGAGTTACTTGAAAAGTACAAGAATACTATTGCTCAACGTGCTGCTACTCAAGATGTTCCAAGTGGATGGGTCAATGGCAACTCGGAACCAAGAGAAACCGGAGCGATTTTCCTTGCCGTTTATCGTGGAAAGGTAAGTGAAGGTATCGATTTCTCCGACGACAACGCGCGAGCTGTGCTTGCTGTTGGGATTCCGTTCCCAAATTTCAAGGACCTCAAAGTGTCATTGAAACGCGAGTACCAGGACAACAAGTCGCGCGTTGATCGGAGGCTGGTGAACGGTTCTTGGTGGTACAAGCTTCAAGCGTTTCGAGCGCTCAACCAAGCACTGGGTCGTTGCATTCGACACCGCCGTGATTACGGTGCTATCCTGTTGATCGACTCGCGACACCGCAACAACATACACGGAAATTCGCTGTCCAAGTGGATGAGGCCACACGTACAGGAATTTCGATCCTCGGAAGACTGCAATCCTCTATTTGCTGAGTTTTTTCAGCGAAACCAAGCGGAGATGCCGGTGATAACTCCTACACCAGAGCCAGAACCAGCCCCAGCGCCGTTGGTACCGACACCTGGACCGATCGTACTGGAGTATGAAGAGGATATTTCGATCAAGGCAGAGGCTCAGACTGTGCCGTAGTGGAATCTGATGCACAAATTATTATCGTACTTCAAGTACTAGAATTGGTAAAGTGGCATTTATATTGAACTCGATATGGTGGCGTGAGCTTGGGCAGCACACGGCTCAGGTGGATTGAAAAGGAACTTGTGTACGGCTAGCGGGATGAGAGTTTGGCCAGAGCAGCTGCCTTGGAGGTCGTCGGAGGCGTATTTGATGGACGTCAGCATGTCTTGGAGGAATTTTGTGAGTTTACGCGCGACGCGTTCGTTGCTGGCGAACATCAGCATCACTGCATCCGGGTTTTCTCCAAGCACGAACCAGTTCAGAATCGCCGAGCAAAGTTCGCACCGCTTACCGTAGTGTGCCGAGTTCTGGATGTGGTTGAGTTCATCGGCAACGTCTTTAAAGTCGGACTGTTCCCGTTCGGTTCGTACAGCGGGTTCCGTTGATGCAGTTGAGAGAGCAGAGCAAGAACTCGAAGAATCCACGAACACTTCGACTGCGTATCGTGTCTTGCTGCCCTTTCCAGAGGTTGAAATCCGAATTGCGTTGATCTTCTTGAGTTCCTGCAATGCGTTTCTTCGAGCCGATACACTGGCAGGTTCCGAGTTCGAAGGTAGCAGCACCTGGAGCTTCGCACCCCACCTGTCCGATAGACTTGGAAGCATTTTTGCCGCTCTTGGGTTGGCTCGAGTGAGAAGTGCGGTACAGATTCGAAAATGAACCTTGGACGTCAAATGCGAAGTGCTCTGACGCAGAAGCTTGAGTCAAGGTGCTCCATGCCACCGCTGTGCCAACCGTAGTCACATCTCCTTCTGCTAAGTTGCAGAATGTATGGGGACGATATTGGAGAGCTCCACTCCGCTCATTTCGTTTGTTTAGTTGTACCGTGTGTCATCCAAACCCGGAAGTCATCTAATCTCATAAAAGTACATGAAATTGCGCTTTATCGCCAATGATAGTTCGCAATTGAGCTCACTCACCTTTTTGTGAGTCACGTGGCATGCTTGGTGTTCGGATGATGAGATGTGAAAACAAGAATGCGGATGAGACTTTGACAACCAAGGTTTCATTCGATGGGTGAATGCAAAAGCAAGGATCAAGTTGGTTATACTCGAATCCATTGCAACTATCGCTGCGGAGGAATATCTACGACTGCAACCTCTAATCTTGGTCTACAACGAGCGGCAAGCAATCAACAGCAACAGAGCGAGTGAGTCAGCATCCAGCAGCGCATCACCAACAAGTACACCAGTTAACGTACGCGCACGCGTCGGGTCGTCGACGTATTGCTTGCGCGTCTTGGTGAAAGTCTTGGTGAACGATTTGTCTCCCGCCTTGGTAAGCCTAGTTTTTGCTAGGCTTCGTAGGGCCTGCATCACGACACATACAGCACAACAAGCACGTGAGCTTTACCAACTATCCTCTTCCCAGTACTGCAGTAACCATCTACCTCACGCCTCTTTTTCAGAGGTTTGGTACGGTTGCGCTGCATCACGACGATGGGGATGATGCCGACAGCCAGCACGGCCACGAGGCCCACCCAGTTCATCAACGAGTCCTCCACGCCGTCCTCCGCGAAACGAGCAGCCTCATCGAAGTTCCTACCCACAACTAACGTCAATACTACCCGCAAAAGTATCCAAATCCACTCCATCGCCCACATACTCGAAGCCCTGGTCGTCGGCAATGCCGTACACGTCGTACTTCTCACGACGCTCCGGGTCCGACAGCACGCGATACGCTGTTGCAGCAATAAAACACAGGAATCACCACGAAATCCTCGCAGTATAATAATCATCGAGAGCCGCCGCACCGTTGGTGATCTTGACAAACTCCTCCTTCATGGCTTCACGGTTCTCCTCCGCCTGCTTGTCCGGGTGGTATTTGAGCGACAGCTTGCGGTAGCTGCCAACAGAGCAGGAACCAGGAATCGTTAGAACGCCCCTGAATCAAGCGTGTTTTTTCTCCGCTGCTACGCACGCGCGCTTCATCTGGGACGCAGTGGCGGACGACGATACGCCCAGAAGCTCGTACAAGTCTTGGCCAAGCGCCACCGCGGTGCACAGCAGCAGACACAGCGCGCCCAAGAACACGCGCTTCCCCATCATGTTTACTGTAGTAGTTCCCAAACAGCCAGATACGCGGCAGCCAGAGTACCTCAATGCAGACTTTCGACCAGTGATATCTTTTCTTTTCTCTATTTTCAGCCAATCATTGAGTGAATCTTTATTGACAGTTATTGGGGTGGATTGACACGGATGACCTCGGTGGGGGTCACCACCAGGTCGAGCATTTTGTCGTGCGCAGCTAACGGCACTTGGTCCACCAGTTGCAGCGACAGACAAAGACCCTGCAATTGCAAGATACCAATAAGTGCTTTGATAAGTTTTCAGGCAGATATTCGATTGCAATGACACGTACGATGGTTGTGGGTGGCGGGTGTCCGATGGCGTTGTAGTGCTCCGTCAGTCGGCGCAGGAACGAGTCTGCAGCAGCAATAAATAGCAACAAACAGCAGTCAGCAACAACCTTTCACAGCTTTGTGCAACTGGCAGCAGTAGACTCACCGTAGTATCCCTTGCCATGACCCAGGCGTCCTCCTCTGCGATCGAAGGCTACGCCTGGCAGCAGCACGAGCTCCAGATCGTCGCCTTGCACAGCGTCGTCACGCGGCGCGCCGGTGTCAAATAGCAGAGGCGGATCTGGAATCTGCCACTTGTCCTGCACAGTTTCCAGTCCATTGCAGCCCGATCAGATCACTGAATAGTCTCCTAGTAGGACTACCGCTCCTCAATGTGTCAATCCGACCTTGGGGAAGCTGCGGATGTCATTCATCGACGTTGCCTGCAGCATCTTCAGGTCTTCGGCTGACCGCCCCGTGATTTTTGGCACAAAAACCTTCTTGTCGGCTGCGAACGCGGCCTCCAACAGCTTGGGCGTGGCCGCCTCCTTGGGCATCTCAAGGTACACACTGATGCCTCGGGCTCCAGCGAACTCCGGCAAAGCGCATATCTTCTCGGTCAGCAGGCAGCTCTGCTCCGTCACCTCAGCGTCCGGCAGCGCCTTGAGCGTTGCTCCGATACGGCGTCGCAGTTCCTTCTTCAGTGACGCGGCCATGTCCTCGACACTGCTCGAGGGTGCTGCGCTACTGCTCGCGGACATCCTTGACCTTTTTAGGAATCTAAGCTATTTTATCTAGGAGTTTGTATCAATATTAGGCCATCTGATATTTAGTGAAGCGGGCTTTTATTCGGTGCATCCGTTATTTTTACTCGGCGGCAGAGAAAACCCCCATCGAAGCTGATCTGATTTGACTGTCTAACCTTATAAATGTTTTTTATGCAGCTTTATTTGAGTAAAGTGAGCTCTTACAAAATATGATCATTACTATGATGGCTACAATCAGGTTTCACAAGTTCTTCTAAAATTTCGAGCGAGAAGAGGTGCGCAATCGCAAAACGTTTCTTGCGTTGCCGAGCACAGACAACGAGTATGAACCGCCTGGACTTCAGGCTGGAGAGGGCCATATCCTCAAGCTCAGCGCTAGACGATGATGCACCATACTCCGGTACGTCCTGGCTGCGATTGCCTGCAAGCCCTGGTACCTCGGCAACCTGTTTTTCTCTTCCTCTCTAATAACAAATACCACATGTTTGCATGTAAAATTATTCACGAACCCTATCTGTTATTACGGACAGGTCGAGGTTCCGAGTGTTTTGACATGGACATGGACGAGGAAGAGGCATTGCGCAAGGCTGCGCGCGCCGGCATCCAACTGCTCGAAGCGAATAAGGCGCTGAACGAGGAGGTTTCGGCATTGCGCGAGCATGTAGCAGTGCTGGAGCACGAGCGACCGAAGCTGCGGGCGCACCTGGAGATGCGCGAGCAGGAGCTGGCCAGTGCGATGGAGAACCGGAAGGATCTTCTCATGGAGGCCAGTGCGCTGCACAACGAGCTCAAGGCCAAGTCGGCACTCGTGACGGATTTACTGGAGAAGGAGGATCTGCTCAAGCAGCAAGTAACGGATGCTGAGATTGCCAAGACGTTGGCGGAGAATCAGATTAGCGTCTTGCATCTAGAACTGCAGCAGCTTAAAGCGGATACAGCTAAGACTGAGACTGCAGAGCAGAACTATGCTGTGGCGAACCCTGCAGCGACTTACGACTCGAACCAGGCCAGTGTCTTTACGTACACGGACTACGAGGAGCTACAGCACCGACTTCATACCACGTCGGAGGAGAATGAAGCACACACTTTGGAGGTCAAGAGCTTACGCAAAGAGGTCGAAGCTCTGCGTCGCAAGGTGACCAAGCTGCCGGAGTGTGTTGCACACATCGAGCGCCTTGAAAAGCGGAATGAGAAGCTGCAAAGTGCTAATGATACATTGCGTGAAGAGCGCATGGAGGAGCAGGCTGTGCTGGACAGTCTCCGTTCGATGAACTTAGTGTACAAGAAGATCGCCGAGTCGCGTCCATTTGCGGCTGACTGCACGTGTTCACAGCAGCCAGAAGAGGCAGATCCGCAGACATTGGGGGTCACTGTGCGTGACGTGCTCATTGAGACGAACATGAAGCTCGAAGCAGAGCTACGGGAGCTGCGATCTACCATGGACTTGCCACATCTCTCCGAGAATGCTGAAGAGGAAGTGCTGGAACAGGCGCTCAAACGTGTGGCGAGTAACAGCAGCAATGGCTCGGCGGCTTCAGACGCCAGTAGCAGCGGCGAGTCGATGGAGACGGTGAATGAACGACTGAGCCGCAAATTGCAGATCATCACCGAGAAATATAATCTATCCAAGGAAATGCTGCGCCACACTAAGGTGCAATGGTGCGCTGCGATCGCTTCACAAAAGGCACTGGAGGAGTGCAACAAGTCGGCCCAAGAGGAGATTTCTCGACTGACACAGCAGCTTGACTACCACATTGCGGCTCTCGCTGATGTGGACGTCGATGGAAAAGAGCAACAAATTAGAGCACTTGTGGATGATGAAGAGAGTAGCAAATGGACGGAGGAGACGGCGCCGTTCCCAGCACCACCAGGCGACCTCAATTCGCCACTGATCAGCCGTTTGCTGAATCATTGGACCACTGACAAGTTGAAAGTCATGGCGCTTACAGACTGGCTGCACAACTCGATTCGAGGCACTGGTCGAGCGACGCCCCTGCGGCTGGTGAACTTGACTAGCGAGATAGCAGCAGGTTTCACGCAGCTACTGGTCCCCATTATGCGTGAGCGACATGGTATTTCCGTGAGCATTTACCGCCGTGATAGCGTGCACGTGTTGTCGGACTTGGTGCTGCAGACCAACCACCCCAGCGTGACGATGCAGTCTTACTCTACAGCTGCATCCAAAGACAAGGTCGTGCCGACGCATCCTCATGACCCGGAAGAAAGTAGTGAACCCGAGCTGGACTCAGCGTCCTGCCGTACTCGAGGAAGCTCCGGCGATAGCATATTGCTGAAAGGTGAGGCGCAGTTCTTGTATGGTTGAGTTGATGAAGAAGTACGAAGAAGAATGCCTGTGGTGTGTGATACCAGCTGGCTTCAGGCAAATATGAACTCAAGCCCGCAACTTCTGGTGCATCACCGTGGAGACTCTCCACTCGCTTTATCGTAAAGACCCCTCCGTTGACTGATATCGGTGGACTTCCACTCTGTGTAGCGCTGTAATGTCGGAATTTCTCTAAAGTCGTGCCCTCACACAAACAAGCTCAATCAATGTTGAAGTTGTTCATGTTGAAGTGGGAAGCAACTGGCCCAACTGGAGATTTTCTGTTACAGTGTGATATTGTATTCTCTTCGAGAGAGTATTGCACTCCAACATGCATCCGTTTCGGGAGTACAGTAACGCGGTCGAGCATGTCTCCGCTGCTTCACGATTCATCGATCTCTCGAGTGATCTGGCCTCATCAACGTAGCGTTTAGTGATATATCGGAAAGCCCACAAATTTAGACATCCGAATTACCTGCTGAACGTAGGTTCATGTGATGAGGAGGTTTCAAATATGGGATGCCACGGAGATTCCTGTGCCACGTGAAGCCTGTACGTTACAGTCTTCATTTTGACATTGCACAACACTCGTGGAAAGCCGCAGCGCGACGCTTGGGTGCAGCTCCACGACTGTGTTTTCGCTCCCCGTTCATCACTCCCGAATTCTCCGTCGAGCACAGAAGCCGGGGACGCTCTACGCCGACGTCATCGAACGCGTACACAGCAATAACAGCCAAATCCAGCATCGATATTACGGACAGGATGCTCACTGACAAGCAGCCGAAGACGACGTTCAGCAGCCCAATCTCGGGCGGCCCAGCAGGACACTGGAATGGCGACAGCAATGACGGGTCGACGCTCTTCCCCGCCAACTTCTTGGAGCCCACGACACCCGAGACGTTCCTGGAGCTGGACCCCGCCGGCTTCTTCACGCACAGTAGCAGCCACAGCAGCGCAAGCAAAGGAACTTGCGTGCCCACAGGATTCGGCAGGACGTCTTCGTCCCAACCTGCGATGAACCGTTGGCTGGAGCCGTCGCGCGAGCCGTGCACGGACGAGATTCCATGGTCAGACCTGGTCTTCTGGCTGGGCAACGCGTCAACGGGCGAGGTGGTGTGCTCGTGCGTCCAGTGCACGCGGAGAGTCATGCGCGGGTACAACGCGAATCTTTTACGTCAACAACGCTACTCGCCGTACCAGCAGCAACAACTGCAACAGCAGCAGAGGCGGCGAGTCTCGTCACGAGTGCCGGTGATCAACATGCCGCGCATCGAGGGCGTCAACTGAAATGCGCTGCGCCGCCGTCATTGTTCCGTTTATAAGTTAAATATGCTGCGCCTGCTCGGGTTTTTGAATGCCACGTTGAAGTTTTCATTGTTGTCGACGAATCCTTTGATGAAATTATAGATCTTTGAAATTGCAGCGGCAATTCCTATCCTGTTGACGCAGCAGTGGTCTGGCCCAGACTCTGGGCACCGCGCCAACAGCTTGCTAAGCAAATGCATTGCAGACCGCAATGCATTTACAAAACAGTCCTTAGGGATCAACTAAAAGTACAGTAGGATTCCAAGCAGCTTCAACACTGAAGTGTACCGTACTGTATGCGCAAAGCGGCGATCAATGACGTGATGAAAAGGGTTAGGCGAGGGAATCAAGTCAGAAAAGAGCCACAGCAGCTTCGACGTAGAAGTTGATAAATGTATAATAATGAATGGCGGGCAATTGTCGCTCGACGTCGAATACGAAGTATACGGTAAAACCTGCAATATACATTGAAGTGGCTTTCGGATTTGACAATGGTCTCCGGTGGCGCTCCGCTTCCGAAGGCGGCGGCTGCGATCCGCTGCACGGGGGCTGCGCCCAGCTGAACTGCTTTTTTCAGGAACGTGTTTGGCGATAGGGTGCAAGAACAGGCTGTTGGCGTCGCTGTAGCCCTCTGCCAAGGCTTGGCTCAAGCAGGCTTCGCTTGCTGGTGGCGACCACGCTCCCGCGCATTGACACGGAAACCACATTGCAGACCACCACTTCGTGCCACGAAGTTCGTGGCGTGGCGGGCACCGATCCCCATCGTCACGCTGATCTGCGTTTCTAGGTGGTCCTCAAGTCTGTACAAGAAAAAATGGGTGGAGACCAGAATGTCGCCGTCCGATTGGTCGAAAACGCGGGAAAAAGAACTGTCTCAAAGCGGTCGCTTCAATGTCGCACATGGACGGGGCAATCTTCTCTTCAACAAGAAGATTCTCGTTGAAATATCAGTATCGAATTTGAACAAGAAGCTTCACCGAGAAGCGGTGGTCGGCAACGGAAATTCCAGGCGTGAGCGCGCTATGCTTCACTCAGCGGCCGATGCTTCTCGAAAGCGAGAGTATTGGCGCCACAGACGCTTCTTTTTTGTTGAAGTTGCAAGAAGTCAGAGCCGGGGATCTTCTGTTCCCTCCGGACCAATCACACGGATTAACGGTGTTGAAGTGAAAGATCCGGACCACGCATTAACTTTGCACCTCTATATATGCATACCCTGTATAATTACTGCTTGTTTACAACGAAAATTATGCTCGTGAACCTCTAATAAAGTTTTCACCCGCTTTTGCCGATGGCGATAAGTTTCTCAGTATGGTAGAATTCGTCAATTGACGACGAGCACGACGACGATTGGATGAAAATCGTCTGGTTGATTCAAGGGGGAGAAATGTCGGACGCGATTCCAGCCGGTGGCCACTTCGAGTTCACATCGCAATTCGGATCACTCAAGCCAAGACCCCACGTCGCCTTCGTATCAGACAGGCAACGTTATACATACACCACTACAGATTCCCATGGACATGCGCTCGTTGATCCACCAGGGCTCGTCCCCCAGCAACAGCAGCAGCTCTACCCCCGCCTCTAGCTCCAGCTCCAGTGCCAGCACACCTATCAACAGCAGCTTCCCCACTTCCTCGGCGCTGCCCGTGCCGTCCTTCCCGGCGATGCGGCCGCAGCCGACCATTTTCCAGCGCGCCGCCGCTCCAGGCGCCGCAGTCCCGCAGGCACCGACCCTGGCCCCGCTCCGCTTCATCATCCCCAGTTCCCGTACGACCAACACCTTCGGTGCGGGTCTCACGGCCTCCATCCCGTCCGCCTCCACAGGTCAGCTGCTGTACAGCACCATAAGCGAACCCGAGCGAGAACCGCAGCCGCAGCACTCGATGCTGTACCCGCAGGACCGCTTCACCATCAAGACGGAGCAGCAGCAGCTCTCCCCCACGGGTGACAGCATACTGGACGATCCCAGCCAACCCAAGAAGATCACACCCAAGCGTACACGCACTCCGAAGGCTTCCAATCGCTCCACCAAGAGCAAAGCTCGTCCAGGTCTCCGCAAGGGCAAGTGGACGGAAGAGGAGAGCCGATACGCTGCCCAACTCACCAGTTTCTTTAAGGAAGGTCTTCTGCCTATTGAGAGAGGCACAATGCTGCGTCTCTACCTGTCGCAGAAGCTCAACTGTGAGCCCATGCGCATCACCAAGAAGTTCACGGGCGGAGAGTGCATCGGCAAGCAAGTTTTCCGTCCGTGCAACCCCACTCCGGATTCCAGAGTGAGGATCATGCAGGCACAGCTCGAACTGGTGGCGCTTGAGGCTGCCTTCATCAAGAGACTCAAAGAGAACCGGGAGGACCCTCCAATCCCGACGGACGAATTTGACGTGCGGTCCACGGCGTCCGGCCACAGGTCAAGACCCGTGCCGCTCAAGCCTCGCATGTACCAGGACGATGATGGGAAGGAGAGTGACGTGGACGATGCCAATGCCGTGGGATTGCTGCTCGACTTCTTCTACAAGGCCAATCGAAACGAGAAGAAAGGAAGCAAGGACGCTTCTGCGACCAAGAATGACGAGTCTTCTTCAAGTAAGAACGCTGAGAAGAAGGAAGAAGCAGTAGCAGAAGAAGAACAGATCAAGAAGGAGCCCATAGAGACCTCTGCGCCGACGTCCCCCAGCACCACCGCAACTAACAGCGAGAACGACACAGCGATCAACTCCCCGACAAAACGCATGCGCGCACTCTCGGTCAGTTGCGTAGACCCTGCGGCTGCCAAACGCTCCCGCATTGGCTCGTTCTCCACCGTCACGGCAGCATAGAGAACATCGACCACCCAGAGGGAGAGAGCTTTAGGATAGTTTTAGATGCTAGGAATTTTTTAGCCATTTTGTCTAGCTTTACATATCACCACGTAGCAAGAACATGAGAACCTTATGAACTCCCTAAGTCCGTCTTGCATCTAGCTTGCTCATTTTCGCGCGCACGCTGAGCGAGGGAGCCAGAATTCGCGACAAGTTTTGGAGGGGTTCCTTCAAGTTCGAAGGAACGACCGCCATCGCCCCGCACCAACGCAACGACTTGTTGCAAACGAGCACTTGGCAAAGTCGCAGCTGCTGAAAATGATAAGGAGGCGCGTTTTACACGTGTTGCTCTCACGTTGAAGGTGTCGATCAGCGGGAAGTGCTGGTTGAAGTGAACTGCAACCAGGATGTGTCTGTGTACCTATTCCTACCGCGCGGATTTGCTGCAAGAAACGTATGCTAACCGGCTCCGTCACATTTTCCACGATGTTGCATATGGCGGTGGCAACACTGGCAACTTGTCAGTGGCAAGTCCAAGCAAAAAAATGAGTTTTCGGTACAGATTTCTGAATCTCGTTGTTGGAGGGGCCATTGTTGCGTTGACTTGGCCGTTTACTAAACGCAGCAATCGCGTCTTCGCTGTGGTGGCGTCCGAGTCCGACGCCGTCTGAGTCGTGTACACAGTCCACCCTTATTAGTCGGACCCTCACTATTTGTGGTGGAGCACTTTTTTGCTCAAAATCACAATTTTCAAATGTCATTTTTTACGCAATACCGGACCAAAGTTTAAACCAAGCATATGAAGCTCTTGATTAGATCTGTCCAAAACCGGTGTCTTTTGCAATATTATGTAATTTTGCTGAAGCTCCCATTTTAGTGACGTCACTAATGTGCCAGTGCACGACTGATTAAGTCGCACGACTAATAAAGGGTGGTTGGTGTACTGTTGCTTGATGGCCAAGCATGCTCACAGAAAGCAACAGTAGCGACCTACATATTTAGAGAAACGGAAGGTATCATGGTAAAGTGCAACTAAGTTGGCATTGGAGAAAAACTGTCGAGATTAAATCAACGCAACGCTAGAGCCAAGTCGATCTCATTAGTCGCAATCTCTTCATGCACCTGTCTATCTGTACGGCGTGTTAAGCGCGATCTCATAACAACTCCATCTGCTCTGTCGTCTACATGATGTTGCAGCGCGAGGCCAGGCCTCCAGCGCCAGACGCAGCCTGTTGCTGCTGCGCCGCCACGTCGCCCATTTTGACTGCAAACGCGTGGATCTTGCCGTACACGGCGGCGATCACCGCCGGGCAGCGGGGATGGTGGACAAGCGTGAGGATCGTAGCGTGTAGCGTGCGGAACGCCTCCTGAAGCTGTGGCGAGATCATGTAGCGCACACGCAGCACCTGCCAGTACAGCACGAGCAGCAGGAAGTTGCGCGATGGCGTGAGCAATTCCAGGATCAGCGCGACGCCAATGGCCACATCAATATTGGCCGCCACCTGTGGCATGCGCGTGTACAACTTGGCCCACTTGGCGCGTGTAGCCATTGCCGAGAAGCTTGGATCGCTGATGATAAGTGCCGTAAGAGGCACCAACGCCTTGCTGGTCACCAGCGTCACAACGGGGGACTCAACCAGTCCAAGCAACTGCAACAGTGACTGCAAATAGGCAAAGTAATGCACCATTTCCAGCAGGAAGACGGGCATCATGGCCATGGCGTGTGGGGCCGAGACCCAGAACACGAGGCAGAAGAAGAAAGCCTGAGCAGCGGGGTCCAGCAGCAGACGCTGAGCGTAGGCGGCATTCCACTTGGGGGCACCGTGGGTGAAGGCCAAGTAGCTGGCGTGGTTGACAAGTGCCAGCTTGAAGAAGTTGGCGTAGGCGGCGTAACTGGAAAGCAGCACGGGGATCCAAAAGTTGACGAAACAGAGCAGCATCAAGCTGCGCAGGAGGAACTGGTACAGCTGGAACATGCTGCGCTTGTTGCCCAGTAGAAATCCCTTCAAATTGACGGCTGGGGGCGGCGTAGCTGTCGAAGAAGACGCGTTATGGGATGTGCCTGCTCTCTGGGTGACCAGCTTGGCTTCCACGGCTCGTAGGCCTTCGAGCAGCCCCGCGTTGGATGCCTCGTGACTCAGACCGTCTTTGTAGGCCCTGTAAGCGTCGGCGTAGCGTCCCAGAGCGTACAGCGCGGAGCCGCGGCGCGAGTATCCCTTAGCCCAGTTGGGCTTGAGTGCGATACATTGATCCGCGTCTTTGAGCGCTTCGTCGGCTTTGTTGAGCTTGAGCTGTGCTGCTGAGCGATTGCTGTAAAATACGTGCGCGTTTGGGTCGGAGGAGGCAACGGCCAGCGCCTCGGAGAAGCAGGCCACGGCGTCGGAGTACAGGCCCGCGGCGAAGGCGCGGTTGCCGCGAGTTTTCGCTTGCTCGGCAGCCATTTGATGGGGAGTGAAAAAGGGAAATGACAAGATCCAGATTGTTCTAAAAGTTTTCCATAAGGGTAAAGAGAGAGATTTGTATTGAGTAACTTGGCATAGTGTGGAGAAGATATGCGCTGAGTATTCAGTATGGGAGGGGAACGATGTTAGCATCACAGCGATGACCACTCATACATGTAGACGAGGTGGTTCAGAGTGAACGATAATCTTGGCAATAGGCAAGACGCTCGGACCTCCGACAGCGGCGAGACGTTGAGCCCACGGGTTAGTGTCGAGCTCTCGCAAATTAGCCGCAGCCTCCTCCATCTTTCAATTTTGAGCCCCGAAACCACGACATATCCAAGCCAACCGGAGTCTCTTGGATCCCAGCGAACTTAATCACGGCTTCCTTGAAATTCTCCACAGTTGCATTCTCAGGCAACTCGAACGGAGCGGCAGGTAAGGGCTCGGCTCCTACTTGGGTTCGAGCAGACTCAATAGCCCGAAGGAAATCTTCGGCAACGTGAACATCAGCGCCGGGAGAGTCTCCTCACCAGTTTCTTCGTCAAATTCGTCGTCCTTTGACTCGTTGATGATCAATAGGAGGGTCGTCAGGTTTGTGCTGCTTCTCATCGCCTTTTGCACCGGAAAGCAGTGGCGAGTCTGCCACCAGCAAATACTGCTAAAAGAAATAAAAGCGCGTTAGTTTCCTCATGATACAAGTTTAAAGCTATTGTAGTGTACTTAACTGGTGATGTGGTTGCGCTTGGAGGATATCTTCCACTTACTTAGAGAGTTGAATCTGAGTCGCCAGGCTTTCTCGTAGCTCTTCCTTCTGTTGCTCCGCCTTCTGGCGCGCGCGAAACTGCTGCATTGCCATGTTGCGCCACACTACCGCTTCATTTGTGATATCTCTGGAATATTCAAGGACATTCGTCCGACTGCTTTCATTTTCCTGCCCACCGGAACTTTGGCTTCGGACGTATTCTGCTTGAGTGTCGAACCAAGGGTTCTTCTCAGAGTTTCAAGATGGTTTTCCATCTTCTGGACAACCGAGTCTGGATCAATTGTTCGGGCATGCGGATGCAGCCATTACCGCTTCTTCGACTTCTTGAAGTGATCGCCTCGGTACTGCTTGTAGCAGTGAGTACATGAAGAGAAGAGCTTGTTTGTTGGCGACTCACATCGTCACGTTCCTGTTGGGCCAGAGCTGTGGAAATATGGATTGTTTATTGATTGTGAACCTGGATCTGGTACAATCACTTATTGCAATATGAACAATCTAAGGGCCTGTTGAGGCTATCAACGCCTTCTGAATAAGTCGCTCTACCATCGAGATGAGCATCAACACACTTATGACAAGCAGCGCCGCCGGATTCAACAGAAGTCGTATGGCGTAGTGAGACGTTTCCACTAGATACACTCGAAAACCTATCAAAGTGAGGGGCAACTTACACCACAAGTGTGTATGCTCTTGCAAAATGAAGTGACTGGATTCTCTACCAGATACAAATTGACTTCACGCGTGGCGAAGAAGCAGGTGACCTGCCAGCCGGCTTCATTTTCTGGCTTTCTCACCATGATGTCAGTGCACTTTGCACCTACCTCGTTTGCTACAAAAGTATTCCAAAGGTACGGGTTGTACTGCATGTACTGTACGTGATGTACGCTGATCGACACACACACACTCTGTTTCTTCGAACTAAAAATAAATTATGGAGATGAAGCAAAGCAAATTTAGATTTTGGTGGCATTTAGTTGCATAGCACGATGGTTACCATCGGTTCTGGGTCTGCAGCCAGGGCTTTCTGGATGTAAGCACCAAGAAATCGCCCTAGAACAGCGAGGTACTTGAACCTACGGAATGCGCTTGTTTATAACTTCTTCACTCGCTTTGACAATTGAATGCAGGCCCACAAATTTTCGCGTTGCTGCGCGATATGCACTTCGGCCTTGCGACGAACACGGAACTGTTTGTTCGCAATGCTTTGCCGCTTCATCTGCTTTTCATTCGTTGCCACCATCGCTTGGTTATCTTTACACGAACCAGAACGAGGATTATTCAACGTTTCAAGTTGATTCTCCATCTTCCTCACCACCTCGCGGTGTGGAATCAACTGTTCCCGTACAGGAATACGGCCACGGCCTTGGTCTCGAGTTGTTGGAGTCAGCTTCGCGGTGGCGTCACTCTCAATCGGTACGTTAATAATGCATACAGCTTGGTTTTGGCTTCCAGGTTTTCCTTCGTTAACATGTTCAAAAGCTGTCCTTGACCCAAAGGACCCCGAGCATTTGCTCGCACTTGGTTGGCTGCATCAAGTACAAAATCGATCGATGCTGAGTTTTCAAGGTGTTCATCGTCGAAACTGTTGAGGATTGCGATAACTTTGTTGTGGAATTCTTCATCGTCGACAACGAAAGCGGACGAATCCGTCGAAGCAAGGTCTCCACAGAAAATAAAAAAACTGAGAGCGAGGACCCTGATGGTCATCGTTGAGTTTGACGGGAGGAGTGGGCAACTGATGACGTTATGAAGCTCAGATCTCGAAGTGTACCTTACGAGTAACTTGAGTGACTTGGCAAAACGCCAGGCAACCCTGTCCAACATAAAATGATATGAAGTTACCGACGCAGTTCCGAAGTCGATTTCAATCTTCAACCCAGTCACGATATGAGTTTTCACACTTGTGACGGGCGCAACCAGTATTTTCACAATTTCTCCTACGCGGATATAAGGCGCGCAACCGAGGTACAGTTGCGCGTTGAAGTGACTGAGTCAGTCGGGGTGACGTATGAGATTAACTGTAGACACAAATCAGAGAGCCGGGTTAAGGTAAGGGGATTCAACCCAGTGACCATCACTACTACTTGGTGGCATCAAAACGGCAGCATCCAATTCGGGTAATACAGCGTTGCTTAAACCAAAGTTCTTTTGCGCACGTGTGGCTGTCGTTCCTTCCAAAACATCCTCCAGTCGGACGCGCATCGCCGGATCAGTTTGCGCCCACGCCGGACTTCACGCCGCCCGCGCCCACGCTGGACTTCACCTGCGCGCGTCCCTCGCAGAAGCCACCACCGATGAGTACACAGAAGCGTCCTCCATCGGATTCAGAGGCCTCGTTTGGTGAGCAAGTTGTGGAAACTGATGAGATGGATAAACAAGGCCAGACGACGACCCTACCAGAGGAAGAGTCTAACGCCAACAGGCCAAACACCATCCGCGTGGACACTCTCAGCCTACTCAACAAAACATTTGACACATGGCCGCAGTTCGAAGCTCACTTCAAGGAATATATGAAGAAAACCCACCATGTAATGGGCCAACTCTGTGCCCACTACTTCGGCTCACACGTTAGCGCACGTGTACGAGGAAGCGTAGTGTGCTTAAACTTAGATTAACTATACTTTCGTCCGAAAGTATAGATTTACTAAAATAAGAAAAGCTAAAAGCCGTTTTGAGTTAAAATGAGAACTGTTATTTATGATTTATGTCTGGACTGGGTTTCCTCCTAAAACTGATATCCTATATGAAAGGTATTCTGCCATCCGATGGCTGTCAGAACCCTGCTAATCTAATTGGTAGAAAGAAATGCTTATCTACCAATAGGAAGCCTAAATGCATACAGACCAGTGGTCTGCAAAGTGTAACCATTGGTGTGTCTTACACCAACGTTCGAGAACCCTCCATGTAACCAAGTGGCTACGTGTAACCACTTGTGTGTAACCCCGTTACAGTACATGTCTTCAATTTGTTAATGTCAAGGACGAAGAAGAACTAGCTTTGCTAGATTTCGCTTTAAAGCGTGAGCTAGAAGACATGTTACTAGAAGCAGGCATTGACCGAATTTGCTACGAAGTTGAAACTGGGATTGAGGATGGAAAGGTCTCAACGTTCACGACTCATTTAATGGCCATGGATAACGCCAAGCAAAGGATGACGTGGCTCAAAGGGCAGGCCACTATTGCGCAGGCTAAAGACACGATCGTAGGCGCCTTCTGGGTAGACAAAAACCACTGATGTGGGCTCTGCATTTGCAAGGCAAGGCGAACGTACACAGTTATGGATCCGAGGAATGACGAAGCTACTATTGACAAGGTGGAGACTCTATTTCGGGATGTGTTCTATCCTCTCTTAGAGCATGAAAAGCGATGAAAACGTAATGTGAACCACGACTACCAGCAGCTGGATTCTACCAACTGTGAAATTCTGGTGCTAGCTTTTATTGAAAGCTACTTGTTCCAGGAATACAATGCACCATCAGACTCGGACTACCTACGGTACCGTTACATGCTGAAGTTGCTGTTAGCGTAGATGTGGTTTGAATACATTGGCTCTTTGCATTTGATAGTTTAAATTGTCGCAGTATCAAGTGCATAATGCAAGCTATGCTATGTATTCAACACTAATTAACCATGTAATCTACATAAAAAAAGGCCAAAGCAACGACGCCAGAAAGCTTTCGTTGACAAACACTCTCCATATCCGTACTGTTTTCGCTCAATAAAGAGAGCATAGTCGAGGTCAGTTTGTATTGGTTTGTGTCAGTTTGTACTTCAGATTGGAATCCGTTTGTACCCAGTTTATATGATAGTACAAAGTGATGGTGAACCGGCTCTCTGATTGGTGGCTGTATCCTCTGTCGGTGACGTATAATCATCTGGAACTTGGTCTACCATTTGAATGGGAAGATGATAAGGCAGAGACTATTGGTACAAAAAAAGAGCCGGGGCGTTTCGAGTTTGTGCTGAAATTGTGAAACTTTGTACAAATTGACAGAAAATTCTACAAACCCGATTGTACATTTGTACAATCTGACACAAACGAAAGTGGCTCGAGGTCAGATGGCGTACAGAGAGCCCTCCGTATATCTTGAGCTGTGCTGAATAATCAACGTTTCTTTACTAGAGGAGGTGTTATTTTATGTGGCATACCTTGGCTACCGCTCTAAAGTCTCAACGATGCATGTAAAGCGACGTGTGTATTGTCTAGAGAATTGGCATGCACAATCTTATTCCTGTAGACGTGCGAACGGTACGTGCATTACATTGCGGTGTAATGCTTTATCCATGCTACAAGACCCGTGAGTAGGACCTTCACCAAATATCTATAGCGGAGATAGTCAGCATCATCGGGAGCCTCGTAGGCTTGGAAGATATAGTTTTAAATAATAGCTAGCACCCATATACCGCAGCTCGAGCCGTCCATCTGTTGATACCATTGAGTTACCACTCGTCTCCATCTCTTGTTCTGCTGTAGGAGGGGATAAAAAACATCTTTGAAAACATGTGTGACGGCCTCAATAGTCTTTGAGTCGTTCCTTGGATCCATCACAGTGTATGTCCACGTAGAAAGACTGATACAGAGGGCACACCAGTGATTTCCGTCGGCTAGCAGCGCACCCGCGATGAGGTCACTCATGTTCCTGACTTTGCTATTGTCTTCCAGTCATGACATTCTTTCGTCGTCGGTTTCCATTGCCAATAACTCGTGCGTAAATGTTGAGATGCTGCTAGCGCTCTTCCTGCTATCTGCGTCAACGCAAATTGCATTGATAGCAGCGTATAAGCAAACATCCTCGAGCTCTCTATCCATGGTAAACCTGAGCATCGCTAGCTCATCATCAACTTTCAAATTTGCAAATTTTATGCATGTGCACACATCATCCAGGTCGAACTCGCCCACATCATCAAAATGCTCTCCACAGTCGTCACATCGCAAATTGATGGAGCAAACCGTCTCCATGGGACTCTCGAGCCACCGAAACGTAGACCGTAGCTTGAACCACATTTTCATGGCTCGCACAGACACAGCTGAAATTGTATGATAAACCGTTTGATGATCCAGTGAGACAAAGTAAGTTTTCCTTGCCGCTGTCAAAGGTTTTACATGGTCTACTCACTACCTGGCATGTATCTTTGCAGTACGCCGCGAAAAATGTCTCGAATTCGGTAACTGTGTCGAAGGTTTTGTCCAAGAGGCTAGGTACAGATTCCTCGTGCACATAGACTGCACGTGGCATCTCAGCGACAGCCTGGCCCACCTCTGCGCTAGTCTCGTCGTCTTGAGCTTCCTCGAAATAGTCAGAGTCATCCGACTCCTCGGGGGGTGGGGGTTGAAGTCGCATTCCGGTACCGGGTCGCATCCAAACGAGGGGGAATCGAAGTGAGCCTGAGCCACTGAACTGAAGTGATAATTAGCGTAGGTTAAACAGACTCGAATGCGTTTTTTTTTCAATCCATCAGTCGTGTACTTACTTTGTACTTATTTTCGGAGGGATAGCCCAGAAGTGGTTACCGTATTTGTCGGATCGAATGAGACATACGGCTCAAGTGAGACATCGAGATACGTATCGGTGACACCCCTTCTAATGATTTGACGAAACGCTTTTAAGTGTATAATATACCACAACAAAAGTATGTATTTATGCAGTTACTTATCGACAACAGCATCTTGAGGAGGAGGAAGCAATACGTCCTAAATCTACCATTCGCACCGCGAGGGCCCACTGGGAAATGATTCGCATTTCTGAATCCGCTGATAATAGTTTTATCCTGCACCATTTCCCATGCCTTACGGATGATACGAGAGAGCAGCAAGCGTCGCTCATTTGCTTTTTAGAGAACTCGTGGTCCCTGTGCCATTCTCGATACAGATCCCTTATCAACTAGAGTGTTAAAAATGTTGTGAAAAAGAGAGCTCGGAAATCGCGCCCTAAAATATAGTTACTGTTCAGTAATGGCGACGTGTGTGGCTCAAAACTTGTGCTTCTCTTTATTCTTGTTCTTTGGCCTGTGCGGCATGCTGGACGTGTCGTTGTGAAGGACGGTGGCGTTGACGGGGAAAGCGCTGCTTTCTTTAAAAAAACCTTATGAGGTTTTACTTTTGACTTGATTTCGGCCATTATTTTTGTCTCACTCGATCCGACAAATACGGTAAAACTATAGCTTCACCTCCGGTTTTATTTTTTGTACTGATAGTCACTTTCAAGATGATAAAGGAGATTTGATTTTGAGGCAACCGAGAGAAAAAAAAATTATTTTCTTTGGCAGAAAAATATTCTCGCGATCTTCGTTGTATTTGACGAGAGCCTCACAGTTGATCTACTGAAAGACGTGATCGATGAAACATCAAGCTACTAGCGCGCAAATTACAGTTCTTCTTGACGATGAGATCCGACGGCAAATGGTTGCAAGATGATCCTTAGTGTACTGGATTTGAGGGTGGGGAAACTTCATCCCTACTTCCAGGCGATGGTTGTACCTGCTGACCAGATTGCACACGTGGATTAACTCAGCAACTTCCAGGAAGAAATTAAAACGCTATCAGAGACTTTACCGCATGTGGAGGAAAAGGGAAGAGGACCGAGTCTCCACGAATGTTTGAAGGAAATGCCCACTACATTAGACATTGGGTGACTTCCAAAAGTAGCACATGTAGTGTTTCAAACTGATGACCAAAGGAAATTTGTCCGCTGTTTGTTCCTCGGATTGTGTCAAGTTTGTGTCATGTTTGTGCATATGGCCTGACCTCCAAAAATGACATAAAGCTGCGGGATAGAAACTCATAACCTGCGATGTATCATCGTACCAGTATCCATTTTGCAGTCACAGCTACGTTCTAATGGGCCGCTACGTCCAAGTCATCGCTATTATACATTCAGAGCAATGCCGCCTGGAGCATCGTCAGAAGGAGGCCAGACTGAAGAAGATATGCGCACTGATGCGTGTTCGTGTGACGTTGCGTGAGCGGCACTACTATCGTTCTTATCTCGCCTTCCAAGAGTCTATGGTCCTTTGTGTACGCTACGGGAAATGATGGCACCTTCATGGTGACTGTATCGCTTCCAGTATTGGGGTTCAATATCCTGTTGGCTGCATTTGCTTGACACTATACCGTGTGGTTCAGGGAAACGCGGGCGATCTCCACGACTCCAAAACAAAAACAACGTTTTAGCTTGTCTACTCCGTTTTTACACCGCCGCAGTGGAGGGGAAAACTCTGTGTGAGCTGTTTGGAGTCCCGCCAGCCACCTTATCGCGCGTGTTAAAAAATGCAGAGCTCGCTTTACAAGGTGCTCTAGGAGAAGTTCCAGCAGCCCGTATACGTTGGCCATCTTTATCATCGCAGAGATCATGGGCCGCAAGTGTTAAACGCAAAGAACCTCTTGTTTGTGGGTGTTTTTGCGTTGCGGATGGAAAGAATTATCCTGTTCGAGCGCCTACCACAAGTGATCTTCAAAATGCTTATTTTAGTGGTACGTACATTATAGCAGGGTCGATATTAATTTCGCTGACCGGGTTTTTGCTGCATAGGTTGGTTGCATGCTGTGAAAGTTACTGGTGTATTATGCTACGGATTTGACAGGACTTTAATTTGGGGAAGGCACAATTTTCTAGGGTCGTGGAACGACGGTGAGATGAGCCGTCGACTGCAAGCGCGCCTAGGTGACCCCGCTCGAACGCTCTCATTCGGGTGTTGTGCTACGGACTCTGCTTTTCTGGTAAGCAATGAAATGATTGGTAAAATTATAACCCCTCTGAAGGATGGAGATTTGGAGAAGACCAGTCCTGCTTGCGGTGCAGGTCTTATAGCGATGTGTAGTGCAATTACTGCAATTCGCCAGGCCGCAGAATGGGACATGGGGTGTGCTCCAAAGGTATACAGACAGTTGTTGTTGCCTCTTCCTTACGATCCAAATCGACGTGGTCTCCGTCTCGAGAACATCTACCATTGATACAACCTCCGCGTTCGGACTACAGACATCAGCCAGATCAGGAGTGTCTAAATGGTCTAACTTGTAAAGAATTCATTCTGTTTTAAAGTTTATCGTTTGTCTTTTTACTTGGTATGAAGTATCATATCAAGTGCAGTAGATATTATTTATAAAGAAACTGTCGCGTAAAGATTAATACTTTTATTAATGCTTAGTATGGAACAGTTCGTTGTCATTGTGATCAGCTTCAAATTATTAAATATAGAAGATGTAGAAATTAAGTTCTCCTGCGTGACATGCTGTTGCTGTATTTTTCAAAAGTAAATGCATTACAATCGTACGTGATGACCTTGGACTTTACCAGCTTCTTCACCACGACGACTGCTCTGTATATAGATTTTCTGAAAGGAAACAGAAGAAAATCTTGAGCTGCACAAAAGTAAAGGTTAACTCGTGTGGCCTCGAAAAGCTGACGAAGAGTTAGTTTTCAGTGCCATTCATGGTTGGCTGGACTCCAAACAGCTTTGCCATAACCAGCAGCATCACCTGCTGGTTGTGTTCATCGCGAGATCTTTGACTCTGTGCCAGCTCCAGCCGAAACTGACGTTCTCGTTCCTCGCGTGCTGCTTCGCGCTCTTCTCGCTCACGTCGGAGCTCGGCTTCACGAGCGGATTGACGCTCGTCCATCATCATCAACAATCCGAACAAAGTTGGGTCATCGCATTTCTTCGGCGACAAGCTTGCTTCCGACGCCAACTTGTCCATCATTTTGTCCAATCGTATACGGCGCTGTGTGGTGTAACTCAAGTATGTGGTCATATTGCCGATGTCATGGGTGGAGGGTCGCCTTGAAACTCTACACGATAGCCTTGCCAACTCGTTAGGACTGAGTCCAGCCCGTGAGGTCGCTGTAAGCGGCGCAGGAGGACACCTGGAAGCTGGAATAGCAGTACCAGAACCAGCAGCAACATTCGTCTGTGTGGGGCTCAGGACTTCGAGATTGAGAGACTCCGATTCGTTTGCACTGGAATCCAGCTCCAACACTGAATTAGTGTCGACGAGAGACGTGTCAGACCTCGCGTCAGAACTCTCAATGTCCTGCACTTCCTCAGTCACATGACCGACACTTTCAGCGACGTCTGACTCGTCTTCGTGCAGTGTGCTAACTGCACAGCGGGCCTCAATTTGTCTGAACGCAATCTTGGCGCGTTTCATCTCCGACGGGCAGTCCGGATCTCCGGTTGGCTTGCGCTTATTTTTCAGAGCCATGAACTTTTGCTTTAGACTATCTCCGTCGCGGGCAGGCCATCCAGACGGCAGCTGATCGTTGTACGCAGAAGCAAGGCCAACCCACTGCTCGGAACCGAAGGGTAGTCGGTCTTCTACTAGACAAAGCATATCTATCAAACCATGCACTTTGTGTCAGACAACAGCGGATTCTCTACCTCGCTCAAACGGTATATAACAATGCACTTACGGTCTGTCTCCGTTGCCCGGAAGTTCTTTCCTTTCGTCTTTTTGCCTCCTAAAGACATGGCGCTGGTGTCAATAGCTGTCGACGTCGTAGTTGGTTCAAAGTTGGTCGGTTTGAGAAGTGAGTCTGCTGGGTGGTAGACGACGCAGGCGGTCTAGGGTGGTCAGTCTGTGAAGTGAGTCTGCGGGTGTGGCGAGAAACAGAGCGTCTACATGCACCAGGCAACGTCTTCGAAACTGAGCGGACTTCGAAGCTGAGGACTGGCTTTATATTGATGTGTTTGTGTTGTGAGACTCACAAGCATTGGTCAGACTGTTTTTGCGTCTGAGTATCGTTTGTGTCAGATTTGTGCTAAGTTTGTGACGGGTCACACTGCACCTTGCACAGAGGAAGTGAGAGCTTCCGAGAGTATACAAACGCTCAGTGAACGGCAGTTCACTAGTCCCTGGCCTAAAGGGACAACTGACCAAGACTAGGTAGATTTAAGACTGAGTGTATTTATAGGTGTTTCTAAATCCATCTACATACTAAATGCAAGTCACCTATAGAGTTTCCTAGATGTTATCCTATTGGTTGGCTTTGAGGGCGTGTTGCCATGGTGTGTCCACACCACATATCCCCTGAAGAGTGGCAGGCACTCTTCCATGTAATCCCGTTACAAAGTTTGTGCCACCAGTTGGGTCAAGCATGTGTGAGCACACATGTTGCCGTTTAAGTGATTTTTGGAAGTCACTCATTCCCCAGAGCAGCTGAATCCCGATACCTTGGTGTTAACGAAAGTAGCCTCGACAGCGATATTTGCTGGCTTAGTTCAGCTGATTTCGTCCTTGACCATGGGGCGTAGCTCCACCAGAGTACTTCGCAATCTTGGAGGTTGCTGTGGCACCAGTAATCCCGCGCGCTCGATTTCAGCCAGCCTTTTAAAGTAGATATTACGATGAATGTCCCCTGGTGCTCTCGAATATAATAAGCTTGGTCACTCGCTACGCCATTATTCCAGATCAAGTCACTGGATAGAGTAAAGCCACAATGGTTCTCCCATCTCTGTCAGCTTCTGGCCCCAGGAGACGTGTTATTGTATGCATCACAAGGGGAGTTTCGGTTGGATGTGTTGGACGTCGTTTTGATGGATCTGCGGACAATGAGCATTATATCAATTGTACGGATTTCATGCTGAACCTTTTTATTTAAAGAAAAAGTCATACTCAGGACACCTGTGGTTTACTGTTAAGTTTAAAAACTGAACAACACGATTTCATTTCCTTGCATACACACGTGAAAATGGCATTGGTCGGCTTGTTACACTTGACGAGAGGTAGATGCCCTCCTACACACTGAATTCGATAGCTAAGTCTAATCGGAGTCTTCAGAGGAGTCAATCACGATCACATCCCACGCACTCGCAGCTGGCTGCTCTCCCTCAGCTTCAGCCATAGCGGCTGCAACCTCATCGTCTTTTGCGGGTTTCGAGTTCTCTCGCTTGGCTTTCGCGGCCGCAATAGCAGCAGCGGCAGCGCGTCGAACTGGTCTCTTAGCCTGCAAAGACGGCGGCTGTGAGCTCTTCTCCTCTTCCTCGCTGTTATCGTCGTCGTTCTCGCTCTCGAGATGGATCACATCGGCATCAGACGACTGCGAGACTTTCTCCTTTTCTTCACTGCTGCCAGTTTCCTTCTCCTTTTCATCACTGTTACCACCGCTTGAGCGTTTCTTAGTTGTCTCGATCTCCTCACGCTTGATCTGCTCAGTCCAAACAGCTCGTGCGCGCGGGGAATCATACGGATCCTCCCGTTGCATCAGCGCCGACTCCTCCGCCGGAGCCAACTGAACCTGTTGTGTTTTGACCTTGTCCGAATGCTTGTCTACTTGCTGTTGGTTCTCGATAATCTGTCGCAAACGCACGGACGGAACGAAGTGGGGGTCTTCTTCTCGCATGCCACGAATGTCCCGAATACGTCGCCTAGTTTCCCCTTCCTGCTTCCCACCAGGCCGCGAAGGATACTTGTTATCTGCAGGGACCTCTTTGGATTCGTCATTGCTCAAGTCAATATATCCTTCACTTCGGTAACTGCGGGCCTTGACAACCAAGTTGCGGCAAGCAAGAGCAAGCGCCGTCACGTAGTTTTCCACCCAACTGGAACTAGGGAACGAGCTCGTCTTATTCACCGAGCTGAACAGCGGCAGTTTCCAAACTGATGCCAAGTGCTCGTCGAGTCCGTAGCATTCAACGCCTTGTAGCAGCAGAATATCGTGTCTTGGACTACTCCACCAACCTGGATACTCTGTAGACGATGACTGGGCCCTGACGACACGAGTAACCAACTCCACAAGCTGAGCTGGTGGCAACACAAGGATCTGAGTCCGCAGCAGTCGGAACAGATCCACGCGGTGCAACAAGCGTCGACACTGCGTGGTTGTAAGTAGCCAAAAGCCTCGTTTGCCACCCAAAATCGAGTTATCTTCGCTGAGTTCACTATTGCTCATTCCATCAGCATTGGCACGAAGGCGCTGACGACATACGCGCTCCAGGTCTAGCGCTTCAGCGAGTAGTTGCTCCAACGGACAGTGTCCAATTTCCAGCTGGCTGTCCTGCAGAAAGTAGCGCCACTTCTCGTTGCGTTCGCGCTTGTCTCGACACGTGCTGACGTCTGGAATACCGTACGAGAACACAAGCTTCGCGAACTGGTTGTGACGCACGCTGTGGGACGACGTGTTGATGTAATGGCGGGCTTGTTGAGCTCGCTGCTGTTCGCGTTGACGTAGCAGTTGCTGCTGCTTTTCGTGTTGCCGCTGATACTTTGCAGAGGTAATATTCAAAGCTGTAGCGATCGATGTCGCGGGAGCTGGAAGGGGGATTGCCTTTACGGTAGTCCATAAGTGCAAAAGTACCTTGACGCGTCGATTCAGGGTAGCCAGAGAAGGCCACTCGGCTGTCGGATATCGCTTCGCACGGTCTCCAAACATGGTCGTCGAGTCCACCAACCGGCTTGGAAGAGTTCGTCCCTTTATCCATCCATCGTGATACACGTACAGCAAAAGCATAACGTCATCCACGCGAGAAATCCACCACGGGGCCACCGGCTCCGGAGAGTTGACAGGTGGTAGCGCTCGGAGGATTCTCACTGCCTGTTTTCGCTCGATCTTCTCCTTTGCAGCAGTTGCTTCGATCATCTCCTTGGTGGCACCTGAGTCATCCTTCAGTTGCGTTTTCAGCGCCTCACCACCAGAAGAATCATCCTTCTTGATCTCAGCCTCGGATTTTTCGGAAGGAGATTTACTCTCACCACTCGCAGCGGCAACGCTCACGCTCTTGTCATCCTTTTCGCCGCTTGGAGATGGCGAATTCGTAGTTTTGGTATCGCCTTGGTTACCGGTAGCATCCGCAACAGTGGCAGCAGTACTGTCAGACGGAGGCTCCGAGGTACTAGGTGTACCCGCCTCTGTTGTTTCGTTAGCAGCACTTGAAGACTTCGCCTCATCAGGCTCTGCAGGAGAAGGTTTCTCGCCCTCCGCCTCGGTCGCAGCCTCATTATTGGCAGGAGCAGCGGACGCCTCTTGCTGACTTTGATCTGTCGACGCAGAATCTTCCTCCTTCTTGCTCGGGACCTTGTTGTCTGTAGCCGCAGAACCTTCCTCGTTCTTGCTCGTGTCCTTGTCACTACTTTCTCCTGCCGTCACCTTCACAGAAAGAGCCTCTGCAGCCCCTTTGGGTTTCTCTTCGACTGGTGCGGATTCTTTCTCCTCGACAGGAGTCACATCAGCAGGTTCAGGGACTGTGCCGGACTCGATCATTCGATGAACCGTAGCTTCGTCTCCAGCCTTTTGAAGATCCTTGATCAAACTTACGAGCGGAGGCACTTGCACGAACTTTAGCCGCACAAACTCGCTCAGCTTGAACATCGTGTCGATCTGTTGCAACTTTGCACGGAAACCACGCGCTGCTCGGCTCTTAAAGTCCATAATCCACAGTCGTGGGGGCACTGCGACAGCCAGTAGATTCGCAACTCTCATATCGTTCAGCATGCGTGTAAGGAAGCGATAGCGACGGAGTGAGCTATTCATTTCATGCGCATACCTCTCAATAGGAGACGCATTGGCCATTTGGTGTGGAGGCGCTGTTGTTGAGACAATGTACACTCGGCTAGGCTCCAGATCCAGGCCAATACGCGGGAAGGCCGTCATCGCTGTCGTCACGCGCACCATGCCCGTGATATAGTCCTGAACGAACTTGATCAGCTCTTTGTCCGAATACGCTTGCAACGCTGGAGCATGACGCTTCACGTCCTCCCATCGCCCGTATCCGAAGGTTCCGAGAAGTTCAGCAATTCGATCGAGTTGGTAGTGGATTGGTAGGGCCGGTGTCTTCGAACGCTTTCGTTTCCCATTAGCAGTAATGCCTGACAAATCGTCCTTCGCCAAAGCTAGGTCGCTCGAGTCCTCGTCGTCATCGTCGTCGTCATCCGACATGACAAATTCTTCGTCCTTTTGACCACCAAGTTCCCGGAATAATTTCTTTCGCGACGAAGAAGCTTCATCTCCGCTATCCATCATGAAGGCCTTGTCGTCATCAATGAGGTACGACTTGACTTTGCGACGGCAACGTCTCTTTTGCAGAGGTGAAGGCTCCACTTTTTTCTGTTCCTCGACTCCATTCAGACCAATGACCTTCGTCCAGAAGTTGGGGTCGTCAACGTCTACCTCCTCGTCTGGGTTAGTCGAGCTCACGAAAGTCGCTTTAGAAAACGAGGACATGACGTTCTTCTTCTCGTTTCCATCGGCATCTCGAGTCGGATCGTGCACGATCGTGGTACTTCGGCTGAGAATCTGATCAATGCTTTCCTCTCCAAACTTCTTGCTAGCTGCCTCAGCTTCGCTGTCCTGCTCCTTGAACATTTCGTAGGCGCCATGCTTGAGCAAGTTCTCAATCTCCTCCTTTGACATTCGGTCGTTGGTCTTGGTCTTCTTTGGTGCCCCCTTAAGCTTCCCTACCGGGTCGTCATTTTTAATTCCTCCCAGCACTGCCTGATCCAGTCCGAGCTTCAATGACGCCTTGTGAAACATGTGCAGCTCGTACGTTTTCGCTGTAAGCAGACGATAAATCTTGACACTCTTCTTCTGGCCAATACGATGACAACGCGCTTGCGCCTGAAGATCGTTCTGCGGATTCCAGTCGCTGTCGTAAATAATCACAGTATCCGCCGCTGTCAGATTAATACCCACACCACCAGCGCGAGTGCTCAGTAGCATGATGAACGAATTACTGTCCTCGCGACAGAATCGGTCAATCGCCGACTGTCTCTCGTTGCCTGTGATATTGCCATCAATGCGCTCACAGTTGTAGCGACGCAGTGCCAGATAGTCCTGGATGATATCCAGCATGATTTTAAACTGAGAGAAGATCAGCACGCGATGGCCAGTTTCCTTTAGACGCGGCAGCAACTTGTCCAGGAGAACCAACTTGCCCGATGTGTCCACGAGGCTCTCACTTATCTGTCGTTGAATCTCTTCTTTCGCCACATTTGGTTGTTTCGCCAATCGCTTGACCTCGCGCTCTTCCACACCTTTTACGAGGAAAGGATGGTTGCAGCACTTCCGGAGCTCCATTAGAACGTTCATCAAACTGGGAGTGTCACCCTTCCTGCCGCCTCTCGACAGAAACTCCGTATTCTTCTCGTAGATCGCGCGGTAATATTGTTTTTGAAGCACGGTGAGCTCCACTTCGATGATAGTCTCTTCCTTCGGAGCCAGCGACTTCTCCACATCTTCCTTCATACGTCGAAGCAAGTACGGCTTCAGCTCTGAGTGCAAGCGCTCGACCTGTGCAGAATCTGTTAGCTCTCCAAAGCTCTCGAGAAAACTCTCCTTCGAAGCAAACTTTTTGGTATCCAGAAAGTTCAGGAGCACCCACAGTTCCTCCACATTGTTCTGCAGTGGTGTACCAGTCAACAGCAGCATGTTTTCATACGTAAATCTTGTGTGCAGGATGTTCGACAGCTTGGAATTGCGATTCTTGAGACGATGCGCCTCGTCCACAACCATCAGCTGCCAGTCGATCTGAGCCAATTTGTAGAGATCCGTAGCGGAGGCCATCTCATACGTGGTAATCAACACGTCAAAGCGGTAGCAGTTACGCTTCGGTTGTATGATAGCTCGCTTCCCATTGTTGTTCGCTCCAGTAAGCTCATCAGCGCGCAGAAGCTCGTCCTCCGACATGAAAAACTCGTAATTTTGCAAGACGTCTCGTGCTGCAGCGGACCCATGATAAACGACGGCATTGAGATTGGTCCAGCTGTCAAACTCGCGCTGCCAGTGACCCAAGGTCGAAAGTGGTGCCACGATGATGAACGGCTGCGGTGAGCGCTCAACAACTGCGAGATGGTTGACGTACATTACCGTTTGCACGGTTTTACCGAGACCCATCTCATCTGCGAGCATCGAGTTTCGTTTCTGGTACCAGTTGAAAAGCATCCAGTTTACGCCCGTGAGTTGATAGTCACGCAGCTGAAAGGTTTGCTCCTTCCTGCGCGGTGGCGGGGACGCTGCTGTGTAGCCTCTGAAGTTCTTGCGTTTAATCTGCGGCAAGTGCTTTGCGAGGGCGATCTTCTTGAAGCGCTTGGCAGCTCTGATAATACGATCATTGTATTGCTCCACAGCCGCGTCATCGCCGACGTCATCTTCCCGCTCCCACGTGATCTCATCATAGGGAAGAGCCTTCCACTTCACCAGGAAGTACTGGAAGTTGCTTTCACCGATCGCAGTATCATCTGGGGCAAAGTCGTCAAGTGGTTTGTCCCTAATCTCGAGAATACGATCGACGCTTCGAAACTCCGGGTTGTAATACTCGTCTCCTTGTACATCCTGAGAGTAGAAAGCACGAAGCTCCTTCTCACGAAAGCGTTGGATTTTACCCTTCGCGTTCTTGTCTGTCTCCAGCAGCTCCTCTTCTGTTTGCCAGCTGGTATGGAGATAGGACAGCGTCTTCCACTTGACCAAGAAGCGCTCCTCGCCAGCATCTTCGACCTCATCGTCATCAGTGCTCAACTTCGGTGCCGAGAGTGTTTGACTCTCGGCGGTAGTAGAGTTTTCGCCTTCCTTCTGCTCCTGTCCTTCCTTTTTCTCCTCCTCAGGCGGCAGGAAAATGGAGCAGTGGGTCAAGAAGCGAGTGTTCTTGTTCCAGCAGATTTTCTTCCACTCCTTCTGCGTGTGAACTTCACGGGCCAGCATCTTGTCAATGATAAACCCGTCCGACTCCGGTTTCACTCTCTCGATAATCCCCACCTCGCTATCCTCCTCGGATTCCTCCTCACTAGAATCTCCCGGAGAGCTTTTCCGTTTTCTTTTCCCTTTCGCCTTGCTTTTGGCCGCGTTCTTTTTGGGTTTGGCCTTGGGTTTAGGCTTCTCCTCCTCGCCACTGCTCATGATAAAGTCGTCGTCCGACAGATCGATCACAGATTGCACCGTTTTGCGTTTGCGTCCGCTGCGTCGTCGATTCGGATCTTCTTCTGGCATTTTTTCATCCTCCGACGGAGTCTCCACTTGGTCCACATAATCCCCTGTAGCGTCTTCATCTGCTTCCTCTTCTTCCTCCTCTTGACCGACATCGTCTTCAAAGTACTGCATTTAAGAAAAAAACGATTATCAATACATCAACAAGTTAGGAAAATGTTATAAGAAATATGCTAAGAATAAATAATATTCCACTATATGTAAAATAAAATACCTGGATCTGCTTGCTCGTCTCGCGTCGTCTCTTGGCTGGGCGTGCAACGTCGGGCGAGTCTGGAGTGTGATCATCACTCTCCTCCACCACCTTGATACGTCTAGTGCGTAGCTTGGGCCTCGGCTTAACGGCCGTGTCTCCCACGGTCACCTCACTCTCGGAGCTGGAGCTGGACAGCTCGATCACCGCGTTGGTGGCCCCTTGTGAGGACTGCAGGCAGGAAAATGGGTACATCATAAGGTTAAATGGCTCGGTAAGTAGCTATAACGTTTATATGCACGAAGAGGATCCTCAAGAGGAAGGAAGAGCAGACGCACCATGGTGGTAGGCTCCCGCACGCGCACTCGACTCACTCACAGTTGGGGTTTGTATTTTGGTTCCAAGAGTGATTGTGTCGATGATGTGATTGGTTGAAATTCGTTTTACAAGGTCTAGGGGTTAGCGTTTCATATATTTAGAGATGTTAGTGATAGATTTAGAATTTGAGGGAAAAAATACTGACGCAGGCGACGTCGACATAGAAAAATGAGTGGCGTTGGAGGACCACGTATAAGAATTTGTATGCGGACAATGTTCTTCAAACGGGTAGATACAAACTTCAACATGTCGTTGGTGTCGCTTGGTTTCGTTATGCTCGGCCTAATACGCTGTTGTCATGTTTTGAACTAAATTGCCAATACGTTTTTGGCGATTACATAAGCTCAATGCAAGTGTCAGTTCCTCCAGTAAACACGTTGATGGCCGATAGCTTTCACAACAACTGATTGCATGGCCGCCTTCGTTAAGTTTGATGAAGTTGAAGTTGCCAATGCATGTTCTCAGGATGTCATCATTTTGCGCCCAAGATTTTCGCCAAGATTTCTTGTAATGTGAACATCATCCGGCTAGTCATTTGCCCTTCAACCGAGCTTTGAAATGTGAACAGTAACCAATGTGGTGCATCGGCTCTTACTACATGTATGTACAGTTTGATATCACATCCATGACAACAACATGCAAACATCAAAAATGCCAAGCCTCGGTAATAACGGGCCGCTACAGGCGACCAAAACACATTCTACGATGTCAAGTCCCCCCCCAGTGGATTGCTCTCAAAACATGTGTCCAATACAAATCGGTCAGCATTTGTACCAGCATGACCAAACAGTTGTTGCAGCTCTTCCGTTGTGAACTGGCACTACTTCCTCATTAGAGAACTCACGGTACTCACACTTTCGACCCAATTCAGCAAATTGAACCTAGCCCAATCGTACTTAAGTCAGATATAAGACCTAGTTTGGGTTCCTCCGACTCGAAAAGTCCGTATCAGTTTCTGCCGCACTCGCCGATACGCCGCACTTTGTCCTGTATTACCCGATGCGTCTCCCCACTGGCGCCGCGCTAGATCTGGACGATCACCCAAACCAGAAGAAGCGCCAGACATCCAACCCCGAAGAAACAGACGAGGAACTCTACGTCGGGTGCGCACTGCACCAGTCCCATTGACCATTATCAGTTTGGTTCACTTACAGATTCTTCTGTCTATTCCTTAATAAATTCTTTCTTATTTAGTGAGGACGGATTAATCTCCGTTTCGCCCGTGGATGGCAAGAGTCAACTAGATAAACTGAAGCTGCTTCTGGATCGTCGCGAGCAAGTACGTTGCTGCTATGAGGAGAAGGATTTTTGCGACTTGGTGCTGAATATTTTTCATAATAATAATTATTTTCAGGAACTTCGACAAGCGGCGGAGTATGGACTAGGTCTACTCGAAGCCAATGAGGAGCTGCAAATGGAGGTGGGGACACTGAAGATCCAATTGGAGACTGAGACTGAGGAGCTCTCAGTGGAGCGGGATATGTGGCAGCGTCGAACGGAGCACGCACAGCAGGAGACGGCGCAGTGGAAACGCAAATTTGCGCGTGTTGAGGACGAGAAAACGGATCTGGCGGAGGAGTTTGAGCAGTTCGTTGACCGCTGCGAGTGTCGTGGACCGGATACAGGAGCTGCTACTGCCACGAGTAATGGGAGGAGATACTCGCATCATTTGGACACGATAGCTCAATTGCAGACAGAGTTGCAGAAACTTCAAGCTGCTGAGCGCTCAAATGGAGCGGAGCTGACGTCGTTGAGGCAATGGAAACAGGTGGCGGAGCAACAGCAACAGGAAGCATTGGAGTGTGAAGCTCTGGCAGCACAGAGTGAAGTCTCGTACAGGAAAAAGATGGAGGCGGATAGAGCAGCGACTCAACGTGCGATGAATGAACTGAAGAATGAAAAGGATCTACTGCGTAAAGCTGCGCAGGAGTACGAGGAGGAAATGAAAGCGTTGAAGAAACACCTTCGTCTTGCAGAAGAGGCCAGGGACGATGCACAGGTGCACAGCAATGAACTAAGTGAGAAGCTGCTATCATCCGAGTCACGATGTAAACGTCTTCAGCGCGAACTCGAGCTGCTGGAGCATGTTTCGTACTTTTCACAGGCTATCGTTGACAACGACGACGAAGAAAGCGATTCGGATGACGAGATCATCGACGAAAAAGATCTCAAAACGGTTGTTGTGTACGACAAACCGAGCTTTGACACCAAGACTGCTGAAAGTGATGCAGAAAACCCGGCTATGCCGTCACCATTAAGAATCAAGCGAAGACGATCCTTCCTCGTGGCGACTGCAGTGCCGTACTCGCCGTTCCCGACGTCTATCATGGCAGAAGATGGCACGCAGGTTAAGGTGTCCGAGTCGGAGATGGAAACTCACAAGAAACTTCACCATTACTTCCACCTAACGGCGCTGAGCATCATCAACGAGAACAATTTGCACGACCGCTGCTTCAACTCATCGAGTCGCCTCACGATCGACATGTGGTATCGTGAGATTGTTGCGAAAGAAATCCCGTTCCTCATGTGGCACTCGTGGCTCATCAACCGCATTAGTGAAGTGGCTGCATCTGTCCAAGATGAGGATAAAGTGCCTCAGCCGCCTACGTGTACCTCCAAGAACTCAAGTTTTGGTGCTTTTCACGGATTTTCACTGCGAAAATCCAGCGGTAGTGGGGAGAACAAGGCGAAGAACTCACTTCCATCGCCACCAACGGCATCGCCAGCGGCGTCACCAGTGGCTCGTGTGCCGTTTACGGTAGCACGAGCGTTCTTTCGTTTGCTGCGAAAGAGAACACATTCAGGAGCAGACTCTTCACCAGTCCATGGGTCCCCGGTTGGTGGTTCCCCTGTTGGATAAGAAGAATTCCCCCTTGTGCAGCCATGTTTTACATGAGAACACAAATGTAGCTTAGTCGTTGTTTTTTTTTACCTACAAAAGCGCCTTCATCAGCGTCGAGCATTGTCTAAAACAGCATACAGGTTGACGGCAAGCGGGTCAGGAAAGCCATAAGGCAGCTTGTCAGCGAGCTGCAGACCAAGCAGCCACCTCGAATCAAACTTAACATACGTTTGTGGGAAACCCACGGGAATCGGCTTCTGCTCAGGAAGTCGAAGCCCTTGCTGCTCGATTTTGTAGAGCTTGTACTGGGCGCTTGTCATGTTGCGCTGCAGTGCCACACACAAAACGTATCGCACACCAGGAAATGAAGCCCACCGCTGTGCCTTCCAGTCAAGTTGGCCTGTTGAGCGACCCCAGCACCGCATAATTCCAATTTCGACCTTCAGAGTACTCCAGTGCCACCACTGTTTCAAACCTGACGGTAACGCAACTTCCGTTTCCTCTGTAGGCCCGAAACTTTCATCTGGCTCGTACATTCGTTGATTCGGAACGAAAGCTCGGCCATGTGTGTCGAGATATGTCCCTACCACGGGATGAGATAAAAGGTATTTGCCAAACATAAAACTGTAAACGTCCTGCGCTGGTGACGGTAGCTCAACGATGTAAATGCGGCTGTTAATCCACTCCATTTGGCTCGATCGAATGTCCCGAGACGACTTGAATTCCCGAGAATCAAACTTCACAAAAGCCTTCCATTGCGCTTCAGTCGCATCGCAAAGAAGAATGATCTGGCCTCGAGGGGTTCGCGATATTTGTCTCCAGTTCAATGCAGCAAGCGTGGCATTAATTTCAGCGATCGACATCCTTGCCAGGATGCAAATTCCGGATTGGACCAAGGTCGTGTAGTTTATTTTATTTTGATTAATGTGATGGACTGCTGTTGAAGTTTTCGGACTATTACTTAAACACTGCGTCGAGAATATTTTAGAATATCGAAGAGATCGACGACAAGTGAATCAGGGAATCCTGCGGTGTCGGTTGATTGCAATCCGAGAACCAAACGGGCAGTTCGTGGAGCAACAATAGGTTCAGGTTCCTGGTCCGGAAGGGCATGATTTTCTTGGTCCACTTGGTAAAACTTGTACTCAGCATGAGCCAACTTTTTCGTGACCAGCACACAGAGGATGTAATGCACGCCTGGAATCGAGGCCCACTGCTCCGCTTTCCAGTTAAGTTGACCTAGAGAACGTCCCCATCGACGTAGGTAACCAACTTCTACCTGAATAGTACGCCAATCGCTGTAGCAACGAATTCCAGGAGGCAAAGCAGCTCCCACCTCCATGATCTGGTTTTTGTCTTGTTCCAGGTAGTTTTTCCAGTCCGTCTCGGACGCGTCACAGACGTAAGACAATCTGGGCTGGCGAGATCTGATACACTCGAGACCAATCCAATTCTTCAAGTTTCTGCTCTTGTACTTGGCGTACTTAAAGTAAAGTTGCCGGATTGGGCCAAGACGTTAAAGTAGTGGACACGAACTTACAACTTTCTCGTAAAATTGCCAAGAACTGTACAGTATATGTCGCTTTTACGACAGCCCTGTAAGGATTGAAATGATGAATCCTACTCCCAAAAATACAGCGAGTCTAGCGAATTGGTCGGGCAGGCGATCGAGTCTCTCGAGTCGGAAGTCTTCGCTGATATCCTTGAGCTTGACGATCGTCGCTACGAGCAGAAAGTTACCCAGATGCCCCATCACGATTCCCGTCAGCAGCACAACACCGTAGAACGACACCATTATCAGCAAAAAGCCCTGGAAACTCCACTGGAATCCCAACCTCAGCGCCAACGACGTGTCCGACCGCCCCATACGTCGAGCAAAGGGGGCGTCCCGAGCACTCTCCAAGACCAGAAAAGCCCATGCGAAGAGCATCACGACGTACGCGTAGAGTACGACGGCCCAAGGCACCTCTCCAACGAGGTAAAGAGCGGTACTGACCATCGCGACTGGCCCAACCGCCCAGGCTATCACAGCTTCGCTCAAGCCCACTACAGGCAAAGACTCTTCACCACGTCGACAATAAATCAACGCCAGTGTGGCGAGTACTGCCATAGCTCCGGTAATTTCAACATCCTTGTCACTAATGACGTGTGTCAGACCCAATAGTACCAACTGGAGGCCGTAAAACAGAAACGACCAGTGGCGGACTTGAGTCAGCGACAACAAGCTACAATAAACAAGAAAATAAGCTTATGAATTATTAAAAAGAAAAACCAATAGGTAGTTAATACTTACTTGAGGATGATCTTGGCGTCTTTGGTCCCTGGTTCTTTGGGTTGCAGCGTTCGTTGAAAATTGTTGTAGACGGCGCTGAGGTTGCCAAGGAGCTGCACCAGCACAGCGCAGCCCAGGACAGTGAGCACGTCCAGCTGAAGGAAGGAGACATCATGCGACTTGTAGAGGAGAGCAACGGTCATGAGCACGGGACACGCGGAGGCGAACAGTGTCCGAGGGCGCAAGGCACTGCGCACGCTCTTGGCGTACTCCATGCTTGGATCGGTTTTAGCAACTTACCGAATTTTAACTTTTTGGTACAATATGTCAAGACGTGTGTGAATACACAAAAAATATCGGGAATTATACAGCACATGTTTTTACGTCCATATCGCAACCATTCCGACATCCCTACATTTTCCGACAGTTGGGATGTTGGAGAAAGACAGTGCAAAACCTTAGAAACATAATAAAGCTCATCATAAAGCATACACCTGTATTTCATTTAAGTTCGAAACGGGCATTGGCTACGAAAGCTCTGTCAGCTTTCGAAAGCGAGCTCACAGGCGCGAGGAAATGGCCTCTAGAGGCCTCTAGGCCGAGAAAATCAACTTTTTACATTTGCATGCAAATAGAGCTCGGAGCAATGTGCACCAGAGCGGGTACATTCATTTGTGAGGGCGAGAACCCTGCAGCAGGGTTCACTATTAAAACTATTTCCCGTTAAACAGTGACAGGTACACTGTACCATCTAATTAGTGACACCCCCCACGTGGACCAGTCGTTATAAAACTTCAACGAGGTTTTTCAGAGCCAATAAGAGAGCGCCGCGCAGCCTAACAGCTTGGATATTGCCGACAAGACGCCGCGTGGCGTCAGTCTTACTTTTTGCAGCTCAACCCCCCAGATTTCATATCCGAAGCCCCCCCCTATCAACTCCGTTTCCCGACGACGAAGCTCACTGGCTGAGCGCAGGGCTTGCCCTGAGGAGCGGGATCAATACCCGCCGTCGCCAAGTTCTTTGGGTGGGGTGCAGCGTGTGGCGTGCGGTGTGCGGCGAGTGGCGTGTGGCGTGCGGTGTGCGGCGTGTGGCGTGCGATGTGTGGTGTGCAGCGTGATGGCGAGATGGCTTGCAGCGTGGGGCCTACAGCGCGCAATTCTGTTCGCCGGTACTGTTGGTGCAGCACTCGAATGGTAACGAGTGGGGGTCCGATTCCCTACTTCCGGCTTTACTTGCAAGGTTACTGTGTGGTGCTAACTGATATGAAATGTGTATGATATTGAGCTGTCTTAAACGTGTCCTACTACGACAAGAATGTCATGAGTGTCCACAGGAGCAGGGTCCGAGATGCTGCCGATAGCGAGGAGGCGCTTGTAGGCAATGATGCGCTCATCCAGGACGCCGGTCTTGTGCAGACGACGCAGTGCGCGAAGAACGCTTCCGGCACCTTTCGCGTTGGTGCCACTGGCCTTCAGGAATGCAAGCACGGCGTCTGAGCGCGGCCTCCGGCGTCGAGGACTTGGTCTTTATAGTCTTCCGACCTATTCTCAAGTTTGAAGCCCCCATCGAGGAACAGCTTCATAAACGCAACCACGTGGCGAGCCTCGGACTTCTTCTGGCGATCGGTCGAGTCCCAGACGCGTGGCACCCGTGTGTACCACTCGTACCATGTGGAAGAAAGGTTTTTGGTTTGCTTCTTTCTGCGCTTGAGCTTGGGTTCTTGTACTGACGTAACTTCCGCTTGTTCAACTTCAGTGTTTGTTCGTTTTGCTGTAGGCTTGAGTAGGGCCGCTTCAACGATCGTTAAGCGTGCGGCTAAGGTCTTGTACACGTCGATAAGCTCCTCAATGATAGAACGAAGGTGGTCAATGCTTGGGAAAACGTATTTACTTGCGACGTGGTCTTGCTCTTGATCTTGTGCAGCTGGGGGCAACCTCGTTGTTCAAGGCGACAGACCAAGCAAGTAAGTCAGCGCTGGTGATGTCAGTCACCACCAAGCAGTCCTCCACACGCGTCACTACGGGGGCTGTGGGCGCCAGTTCCTTTATCTGCGGGTAGTATCTGACGAGGTAGGCCGTCAGAACGTTGAGGACCTTGGTGCTAACATTTAGCCGTTGTTCCTTCAGACCTGTACAGGAGCTGAAGAGTAGAAGACGCAAGCGCCCAAGCCGTTCCTGAGCAGCGTGATCCAGCGATGTGATGTCGATGATCTTGGGTGCGTCGTCCACGGTCCAGCCGCTTAAGACCCGAGCCACCTTCCTGTCTTCCCGGGCTGTGTTGGTGATATAAGCGAAGGCCTTGCTGCTCTTCGTCATATCCCACGCGCCGCGATCGAAGATCCACTGGGCAGCTAGGCGGTCGTCTCCGTTGGCGTGATATGCACCGCCACGTCGGCAGGAGTGCGAAGTCAAATCGACGGTGGTACCAGCCGGTTCTGCAACGCGTTTGAGAAGCCGGTTGACATATGACTGCACGCCGTCTTCTCCGCGGTTGATGTCTCCTGTACGGGCGTGCTCCTGCGATGGTCTCACTTGTGTTTCCGTACTTGCAGGCAACGGGATCTGGGGCTCGGCAGCAGAGGAGGCGTTGGAATCGGACGATGGCGTAGCCTCAGCGGCACCTTGAAGCGACGCAGGCTCCGCTTCCAGCAACTCAAGCAGAGGAGCGCCAGAGTCAACTGGAGTAGCATCGTTCGGTGCAAGGTTCGGGAGCTGGCTGAGCAGAGCCGAGCACGGCGCGTCCTGGGTCGCCAGCGCGATCGCCAGTGCATGAAGAGGGCACGTCAGGAAGTCGGACTTGTCTGGAATCAAGGTGATTCCCTACTCCTCCGCCGTCCTGACGCGCAAGAGACGAAAATAAAAAGCGCCGTCCGCTGACACTGAAGCATGCTGCTTCTTTATGTATCCTAGGTCCGAAGACCGTCCAATGCAGTGGCACATCAGACACGCCAGTGCAGCGTCTTGGTAGTCGCCATGCACCCGTGCTGTGCTGTACACATAGCGAATAAGAGACTGTAAATCCTCCTTAGTACAAGGAGGAGCCTTATTAATCAAGCCACCTTTCTCTCGTTTTAAGCAATGCTTATCTAATGGCTTGCCTTGCTTTATCAGGATCAACTCAGTAGGCACACGCAAGTGTGGATACTGGTCGAAAAGCCACAACTTAACGTCTCTGTGGTACGATGTTGCAGTGTTACGGGCAAGCTTACCTTTCTTACCTTCGCTGGTAGCAAGGTAGAAACTAAAGCGATCCATTGTCACTGCTAATCGCTTGCCGGATTTGTCGAGGAGAATGCTGGCTTGGACAAACTCCATGCTAACATTCTCCTCCTCCAGCATTCGCTTGAATGCTGCGATTGCAGTGGTGCCCGCTTTCTGTGTGTTTGTAGGAACAAAGGCGGCTAAATTCATGCCGTGTCCTCTTGTTGTCTTTTTGAAATGTGTAGTTTGAACTAGTGGCTGTCTACGGACGTCGGCCACCGTCTTCCTAGATTAGGATTATGACTAGTTGTCGGAACTAAAAAACTATTCATTAAATATTTGGTAGACCTGACATTTGTAAGCACATATTCATATTTTGATTCTTGTTCCGACAATTATTTGTCGGAAAGTGCCGGAAAGGTATACCTACCCACATTGATTACCATTAGCTCAAATTGAGAAATCCAGCGAAGTGATTGGATGAAATATTTCATCATGAAGATCTACCACAATCCTACAACCCTATCTGTCGGAAAAATCACTATATTCATCCATAACATAAAATCTCCGACCTCCGACGATCTCTGATCGCAACAAAAGCAGTACAAATTAATGTGTAAGACATGTAACTGTGCATTAGTTGTGTAGGGTGCTTAGGGGATCACATTTTGGGATAAGTGAACCCATCAGGTGCGTGAAAGCCCAGTTTGTAGCGAATCTATAGACAGAGTATCAGGCTCTAAAACGGCCTGTGGGCCAAGAAAACAGGGATTTATTGATTATGCGGTTTTTAGGCCCAGATGCATGTTTACGCTACATTGCAAATAAAGAAATGAGGCCATCAGTCAGAAATCGGGGTCCACTATTAGAAGCGAACCCCACTTCTTACGACTGTTTTACACGTAATTACTTTCACCAGTGACTGGCTCCCACGCTGAATGTGGGGAAAACCTTATTCATAAGGTTATATTCAATCGGTTGGCTTGTGGATCCGCACAGTCAAGCTGACCGCCATTCTCGATTTTTCCCGGCATCTCTCAAGTCTCCTATCACCTACTACTGGGCCCAATGGACTACCGCCAAGGGTCTGTGCATATTTCTATGTTGTATTTTTGTGTGATGTGCGGCTACCTCTGCTCCTTGTGCGTGGTGTGCTTGCTTGCGTTGAGGTTAACATTGCTGTTCCATACGGAGGTTAAGATTTGTGTTTGACGCTGCACTCAAATACGTGTTCGGTTTGTAACGAGGTTAACTTTGCTGTTCCATTTGGAGGTTAAGCTTAGTATTCAATACCACCAATGCATATCTCCCCGCAACTAATTATTCAGCACGTAATACATCCTGTATTTGGTCCTTATGCTTCATCTCATCCTATACTTCCGTGTTGTTTAGCGTGTTGTCTTCCACAGCTTCGTCTTCGATGAAGGTCTTACGAACGAGAAGGCGGCACTCTTTCTCGCAGGCAGCGACAAGTGTCTTATTCAGATGTTCACGAGGCTCCCACGTTGGTTCCCAGTCCACCCAGTAATACGTTTTCCGGTTCTGGCGCTTCCAGTTCAGCAGCTTGCGGACGTAGTGCTGCTTCTCTCCTTTAAGCTTCTCGTCGGTAGTAGTAAACGCCTCGTCATCGGATTCTGCGTCGTTGGCAGGACTAGGAGGAACAAGCCACGCGCGTACATCGTCGAGACCGTAACGCCGCTTGTTTTGTTTTGCCAGCGATGAGATGATAACGTCAATGGCTTCAGGAAGAAGTGCCGCCGAGGCGACGCTCGCATTCATGGTAAGGCGCAGATAGCGGATGTCTTCATCACTAACCGGAATCTTGTAGCTCTTGGACACAGTCACACAGAGCGTCTTGAATTCCGTCGCCGAGCTGATGGCGCTCTTCACAGGCTAGGCCGATGGCATGGTGGCGGAGCTGCACTGATTCGGATGAAGAATACACAGTGAGCGATGGAATTTGGGAGAACAAATCGAGTAAAAGCAAGCACTGGTTGGAGCGGCAAACATGTAAAATGGTATGTAATTACGCTGACGAAACTAACCCTAGTATTTTCGTAGTGTGTGCTGGAGAACGATCTTCAATGCAGTTCGCAGCCTGAAGCTTCTGGTAACGGCGAACTTGGTCATTGAGATGACCACTCTTGTACAGTTTGCGCATGGACTTCAGGACGTTTTGAGCTCCGCGAGCAGTGATGTCCCGACCACGAAGGTACGCTAGTAGCTCTACCTCAGCGGCTTCGCCAATCTTGAGAACTTCGTCTCTGTATCGTGGTGACTTCTCATGGAGCTTGAAGCCATCCGGAAGAAACAGTTTCAAGAATGCGACAACCTGCTTGGCAGTTGAACGCGCATACTTGGTTCCTGCGTCTGTTGAGCTCCACATACGCGGTTCTTTGTGTACCAAGTGAACCAGACATCTTTCAGGTTGGTAGCCCCAGAGGTACGACGTCGCTTGGCGGGTGGTTCTTGCTCTCCGTGTTGATACTTACCTCATTTGTAGTTGGTGTGTCTTCTTGCTTGTTGTAGAACTTAGCCTCCATGATAGACAACCGCATGTCGAGCTTGTGGTTGGCCTGAATTAATTGCTCAATCAGGGCCGCTTGGTGAATATACATGGGGTGTTTGGTGAAAACGGTTGAGGTGTCTTGTGTAGCCGCGCCTGCTTGAATAGTGTTTGTGCTTTTGTCACCGGCCAGGTATGATGACCAAGCCAGCAAGTCATTACTGGAGAATCCTTTGTCACGGGTACAAGCCTCAATGCGCTGAACTGCCGGGCCATCCGCCCCAAGCTTCTTGAGCTGAGGATAGTGTTTCAGCAGGTACGCCATCAATGTGTCGAGCACGCGTTCGTTCACGTTGTACTGTGGCATCTCGAGACCGGACGAAGCGGTGAAGAGAGCTGACGCGACGGATCGAATTTTCACCTGTGTTTCGGAATCGAAGGCGTCGAGGGAAAGGAGAGGAACAGCTTTCTCAGGGTCATTACTGCTCAAGACCCGAGCGACTTTGTGGTCTTCCGATGGAGTGTTGAAGACGTAAGCGAATGCTTTGTTTGCCGCCGACATGTTCCAAGCCCCTCGGTCAAAGATCCACTGGACGCACATCCCAGCCCCATTGGCATGCTGAGCACCTCCACGCCTGAAGGAATGCGACGTCAAGCGCTCAGCCACGCCCGCCTTTTTCGCGACTCGATCCAAGACACGATTTACATAGTTGTGAATCCCAGGAGCAGAATCGGTTTGCTTGTCTTCGGGTGAGCGATTTATGGGTACTTGTAGGTCAGGCACGTCTTCGGGATGGTCGGTCAGGTTAATAAGCGGGGTGGCTGGAGTCAGGGAGGTTTGTGACTGGGCCTGGTGTTCTGGAAGCTGATTTAGCAGTGCGGCGGTTGGTGACGACTGCGTAATCAGCGCTAGCGCAATGGCAAGAAGTGGACAGGTGACAAAGTCGTCGTTAAGACATAACGATAGACCCTGTTCTTCAGACGTCTTGACCCGGATAAAGCGAACGAAGAAGATGTCGCCTGAGCCGACGGAAAGGTTTGCCTTGCGAAGGAGTGTGAGATCGGATGCTCGCCCAAACAGATACCAGAGTAAACAAAGCAGGGCCGCGTCATTATAATCCCCGGAAGTATTAGCAGTCGAATAGAGATACTCGATCATCTGCTTCAGTCCCTTCTTCGTGCATGCAGGAGCCTTGTTCACAAAAACTCCAGACTCTCTCTTCATGCAGTAGCGTTCCAAGACTTGCCCTTTGGTGAGAAGGGTCTTCTCAATCGCTGCTCGATGCTGTGGGAACTTATCCAGCAGCCAATTCTTGGCCTGTCGATAGTACTGCATCACCGAGTGTCGTGCCAAGAGCTGGCCTTTGCGTCCTTCCTTGAAGGCAAGGTACATGCCAAACTTGTCGACCACAGCTGATAAGAGTAGTGCCGCATTCTCGCGCTGCATGCACACTTCCAGGTATTCCCACGTAACGCCTTCGTCCTCGACAAACTTTAAGAACAACCGCGCCGCAGACTCGCGAGCGCGCTTGGTGTTGAGTGGTGCAAGGTCTTTCAGGCTCATCTTGGAGCGGGGGTCGGAGGTGTCGGATCTTGAGTGATATTCGTGATTTATGCGAATGCCTTGTGATCTGTAGGGGGATATCAATAACTTCGCTGGTCTCTCCGACTTGATATGTCGGATCTGTGGCTCTGTAGCCATCATAAATCAATGAGACCACTGATTGGTTGAAAAAGCAATCGTTTAGTGATATAATTCGTCAAAACGACAAATTAATTCAAATCTTTCTGACTATTGGCCAATATTAACAATAGTCAATACAAGTATGGTCGGAGATTTGACTATATTCATCCATGTAATATACATGTTTTTAACAGGTATGTCCATGTTGTAAAGCGAAAGACTTGTAACCCGTGGTGCAATCGGCCGCCCAGTGTCCGTCCTTGCCACACTTCCAACATGCTGTTGCACGCGCCGTTGTCTGCGGTGTTCTCGTCGGCAGGTTGCTACTCGGTTGCTGATCTTAACGAGGCAGTGCCACTTGCTTCACGGCTGCCTTCTGTTTCTTGTGTGGCTAATTCGCATCGGATCCATCACTACTCGACACAGGTGGCCCCACTCTCGTCTGCTGTGCCTTCGCAATCTTCTTTGCGTCTTTCCGTCTATTCATCCCCCGTCCCCGAATACTCGTTCCACACTTCCTGTGGATTCGTAAAGAGTACCACGGCACCTGTTTCACCCTCCACAGCTGTCGCACCGCCTACACCCGTCGACTGTAACTCTGTCGGCAATCGGGCAACGACGTGCAGCGATGGGAGAGGGAAGGGGGGGGGGGGCACCGCAGGTCGAGGCGTGACACGGATGGAGAGTTGAAATTTAAAATCGTACTTAAGTTATTCTAATTCGTTCTTAAGTGAATTAGTTGTCTTCGGCAACTACTTTGACCTTCACAATTCACTGTTCTGCATAGTGTTGTCCACACCAATGTGGTTTAACTGGCGGTTCCACACGAAATCCTGCTGGCTCTAGTCATCCGAGAACGAAGAACATCGTGGTCGTAGAGGACGACGACGTAGACGTGGACGGTATGGGCGGCACGAACGACGTCTACGCCGTCGACGGCATGCTCAACATGAGCGACGCGAAGACCTAGAAATACGACCACGACGTCGGATCGTGAAGTGACTTGGAACTACCTGCCTTCACTCCAGCACTGAAGGTGTCGGTGTCGACCTGGATAGATCGAGTGGACTTGGCACTGAAGGGAACAGCCGAGGCTGGGCGTGGAGAATAATCGGATCACGCACTGTATTTTATCCTGGGAATCAAGCTCATGGACAACGCGGCACGTTGGTGAGTTAATATGAATCGAAGATTGCCAGCACGCGAAAAGACCTGAACGTACCTGAAGAAGGCGCTTCTCCGGTGATATGGCGAGAAACTGGATAAGTCAACCGCAGATTGGAGGGTGGACATGAGCAGGATGGTACCCGGAGAAACGTATGCTGATTTTGCTGCACTTCGAGATGAGGTTGGACACAACAAAGTAAGTCGTGTTTTGTTAGCACAGCTCTACCCCAATCTCGATAAGACGACAAAGAAATTGGTGAAACAGAGGCCGAAGCTGAAAATCTTGGAAGAGACGGTGAACAAAGCCAATGATATTGATGACGCTACGGACAATGTGGCTCAGGGCATGCTGAATATTGACCCGCCGTGGGCGACAGCTCCATGCCCATACCTAGTACCAGTTGACGGAACTACGGGTCACACGCTGGTGATTCCGGGTATTGGTGGGACCGCTTTGCCTTTCCCATTGTCGTCTCCGAAGTATGGATGTGTGAGCCCATCTAGAATATGTTGCACTAGGTTATTTCTACGGCATATTGCTACCACGACAATATCTTGTGAGAAAGTTTGCGCGAGATACCCGGAGCTATACACATACTCATCGGTCGATTAGACGATTTGCCTCCCCCAATCATTCGTACGTCCTTGTTTATTTGCTCGTGTTGTGTTTTTGCTGTGCCTAATATTGTGGTGATAGAGTGCGGATAACAGAGGGTAGCGAAGGATCAAGACCTGCATCAAGCCGCCGTGACCTGCGACGTCGGCGTGGTGGAAGGTGCCGTCGATGTTGTGGGTGGGCATGTTCTATGAAGACGCATGGAGGAGGGTGTCATCTAACTTCTGTATATTGGACTCTGTGTGTGTGTGCGAAAGAGTCGAGTCTCCTCATACTCTCGTTCTAGTTGGTTGGAGCTTGCAGCGTCCGGTCTACACAGAAGGTGGATATGCCCGCCATGTTTTGTCCATGGTTTTGATATATGCATCTAGTCTTGTGCTAACGTGTTTCTCCATGTTTCGTCCATGTTTTCCTTTCAGTTAACACCCAAGGTTACACAGACTTCCGTCTACGCAGAAGCTGACTATTCTCTCCGTGTTGGTCTGCTGCTAACGTTTTTGTTCTCCATGCTTTGTTGATGTGTTTCGCTAACATGTTTTGTCCATGTTTTACATAGAAAAAACCTTGGGGCGCTCGAAAAAACCCTCCCAGCTAGTGAGGGAGATCGGCTTATCGTCGTGTAGCAGCAGTGATGGAGAGACATCCACTGGAGGTATTGGTACTGAGGTTACTCAGATTGCTAACGCTCAGTCTACCGAAGCTCCTTCACAAGACGATGTGCTACACAAAACCAAGACAGCACTGGTGACGACAGAAAAGTAGTGATGATGGTTCTATGGATTTAGACAGCGATGAGGACGAAAAGTAGACGGAAACTTCGGGGACTAGCAGTTCCCACTCACGCAAACGAGCTTTCGCTGCGTGTAAGGAAGAATGGTTCTACGTGCCACCGACGAAGAAGTCTCATAAATCCTGGAGAAACTTTGAGCGATATCTCAAGCGATATCAACGCGAAACCCACACGAATTTGGCAATCAGCGAAACCGTTCACGTTGGTATTCGTAATCGTCAAATCATGAGTGTGAAAAGGAACGCAGGAAAACACTACCTCAGAGCTACCTCTGGTACCTGAAGACCTCGCGCCTTATCAACGAGTTTTCATCTGTACTCACGGTTGGAAGCAACGAGACCACTCCAAGGGCAACAGACCCAAACATACCGTGAAGGGGGGGGGAGTGCGATGTATGGCTCAAGTTTCCAGACACCTTCTGGGAAATGGGAGATTCAGATTAAGAAAGCGTTTTATGGCCATTGTCACCCCGTTTCGGAAGAAGTTTACCGGGGCTACCCTTCTGTTCGTCAAGTTCCGATGGAGTCACCAATTATGACCGACGTTCAGCTGATGGTAGCGAGCGGTAGCAAGGCCAGTCGCATCTATGATTACATCCGTGACAAGGCATTATACTACATGCACCTTTGGACGTATACAATCTGATAGCAAAGATCAAAAACTCAGGTACACTCTGAATTGTTTGTGACTAATTATAGGACTAATACGCTTCCTCTTTTACGGTTGTAGTTGGAACGCTGAGTGATGATGCCCAAGTAGCAATTATGCTGATGGAACTTGATCTACAGGCGCCTGGAAACGTCTCCTGCGTGGATGAAAACGCACGCGGTCACACTGCTGTTGTGTCTGTCGGTTCTGCTCTTGCAAGTATTTCGGTTGCCGTAGCTACTGTTGTGCGAGCATGGCGGGTCCAAATGAAAGGGGGTAGCTGGCGGTAGGGTCTTCTGGGGGCCACGCAGCCGTCAATATGGGGGCTCTTGTCTAGCAACAACAACCACATTCAAGCGCGTGTACAGTAGCATCCAAAACATTTAGCCTATTTAGACGGACCTCAGGGAGTATTGCGCTTTTTCCCTGTGTTTCACGAATCGCTGGGTAACATCCAGTTGTCATGCGAGCCTTTCCTTATCGTCGAAAATTCAGTATCGATGCAAATGAGCCTCAAGTTTCATCCTGCCGTGTCTTTCACCCCCGAATTTTGCTGATGCCACATCGCTTAATCAATCACATCTGCCTCCAAATCCATGGCGTTGAATTCCTGGTTATGGCTGTAGAATCTCCACCACATCGTGTTTTAATACTGTAGTACAGTACCTTCATTAAAAAAGGACTACAGTATCATGCGGCCCAACAAAGCTTCGTTTGTTTCTACGTCGGGAGTAATCGGGGCTTGTCGCCCCATCCTTGGAACGCATCACTTCCTAATTCTCCGAGCTTGACACCCAGCCAGCTGACGGACGAACTGAAGCCGAGCAAGGATGTTGGGAGGCGCTGGACACACTACAGCGAGTGGGCAAGACTTGCCGCGCAGAGACCACGACACCCACCTTAGCGTCATCGAGATTTCGCATGCAGAGACATCAACCACTACTGCCGAATCGGAGGACCAGACATTCGTTGGACACGCCAACGCCAGCACTAAATCGTCCGTTGAAAAGGCTCCTGAAGCGAAACCAGCATCGACGAATGCTGCACCGACCAAAGTTCTGTTCCTCGATGGTATTCGGGGTCTCGCAGCCATTCTGGTTGTCCTTCAGCACTCGCACGAGTATCCCACGAATGGACTTCACCTTGGCTCCGTGGCAGTGGACGCATTTTTCGTGTTGTCATCGTTCTTACTGACGTGGCTTTTCATGAAGAAGAGCATGAAACTACTGACGCAACAAGCAGGAGCTCGCTCATGGACGATCGCGTTGCTGGACTATTTCCAGAAACGATTCTTTCGTGTGTATCCGCTGTTTGCAGTGACGGCAATCGTGCTTTCTTGCATGTCATTCGAGAACCAGCATCGTTTCTTTCGGTTGAAGAAACCCGAAGATTTCGAGCTGAGCAAGGTGTTAATGTTCTACACTGGTTACCGTCCTCACGTGTTTTGGACATTGCCGCTGGAAATTGGATACTATTTTGTGATTCCAGCTTTTGTCATGGTTGCGCTGGGTATGCGTCGTTACTGGTGGCTTGGAGCTGTTCCGTTGTCTGTATGGATCGTACACGAAGGGTTCTACACGTACCGAACAAGTCACATGGCCCTCGCTCCTCATCTTCATACATTCATGGCGGGGTCATTGGGAGCTGTAGTTTTCGTGAAGTCGGATTTGTGGATCAAAAAGACGGGATTTAACTTCCGATGGTGGCATACATTTGCTCTCCGTGTAGTTGAAGGCTTGGCCATTGCTCTGATGCTGAGCGTGTCTTTCCAAGGATTATTCTTTGACTGGATCCACAAAGACCCTGTGCCAGCTTCCCAGGGTTTTGGTTTTGTGAGCGTGCAGATGACTACAGTTTTCGTGATTGAGATGGTCCGTCCGTCTTGTATCTCTATGATGTTCGAGTGGAGTGTGTTGCGATACTGGGGAAAGATCAGTTTCTCGGTCTACTTGCTGCACTCTTTCGTGATTGACTACCCTCCGGTCAGCCACCAGAAGAAGTATTTCAACCGATTTTTCGCTCGATTTGCTCTGATTCTACTGCTAGCGACGGCGAGTTACCACCTCATTGAGTACCCGTCGCAGTTGCTGGCTCAAAGAATCTCATGTTTCCTAAATGATCGAGACGGTAATGAATCGGGAGGTGGCTTGATAAGGTTTACGTGCATGGAGCGTATCAGCATGAGAAAGCAAAAAGTTCCAGTGGAGGAGAAGTAATACGTACATCTATGACCGTGATCAATGTAGAAGGCGATACAAAAAAAAACAAGTGAATGTGCGATCATAAAAGACTTAAGTGATCGTGTTGGTTTCGATATTTCCTGAAATTCAGGATGATGTCGAGCGAGGAGACGATTTCCACCATTTTTAAATGAATTAAAATTGGATACGGCTGCCACGAAATGGTAGAATAATGCTCGAAAAGAAGTTGATAATTCACACAGAATGCGGAGATTTACTTGAAATACTTAACTCTGAACGCTATTCCTTGGTTGAATAGGAGGCTAAGTCGTGCGAGATTGGACGAGAACCGCGTGCAAGTCGACAACAAGCGGGTCCGGAAACTGAACACCGACCGATGTAGGCGGATCCCAAGATAGCGGGTCACCTAGTAGTAAACCAAGAAGCTCACGCGAATTGAAACTTACCAGCGTCGGGGCGACGATGGGTACAGATCCAGCTCCGGGCGTTCATCATTTTGATTCCCAACAGTGTACAATTTGTACTCAGCCGTTGCCAGGTTTCTTGTGACTGCCACACACAGGATAAAGCGCACTCCAGGAACCTCAGCCCACTTCTGAGCTTTCCCAGTCAAGGGAGCCAGGTGCCGTTCCTCACTTGCGATGGTATCCAACCTCAAGCACAAGTGTGCGCCAATCAGCAACACTGGGGACGTTAGGCGGCAAGAGACACCCCGCTTCCTCTTGAGGCCCATAGCTTGCGTCGGCTTCATACCTCGTCGCATTGTGGGGCGATTTGGCTGGAATGAGGTACTATGACCTTTTGAGGTATGCGCGAGCTGCAGGTTGAGCGCTGACGCTGAGTTGAAACTCGAAGGCGTAGTAAGCATGCTCGGTTGTTGGCAGCTCCACGATGTAGATCTTCCCATCGATCCACTCCATGTATGAAGACCTCAACTCCTGGTAGTCGCTCTCTTGATACTCATTCCATTCGGTCAGCGTCGCGTCAGAGACACTGACGCCTGGAATCTCACGATTTTAAACAAAACGCAGCGACTCCGTCGTTGATCCGAGCGATATTTGATAAGAGCGTTCTCATTCTGGGAAAGGGATTTTCAATTATTCGTATTCACATTTCTAGCCAGTAATGACTCGGACACCCAATGCAGCAACCTGATGAATGTGCTTGGTGCCAGGCTGTCGGATGAACATCATGTTGGGGTTAACCCGCAGTTCTTCCGCCAGCCAGTGGACGAGAGCAGTATCGAAACTCGAGCCGCAAACGTGCACAAAGTCGATCTTGAGCTTCGGATACGTCAGGTCGAACACTCGTGTCATCTCGCGCATATCCTCCACATTCTCTCGTTCAAGTTGTCGTCGTTGCACATCAGCTTCAGTCACTTCAGCACTGGCATCTTCGTCTAAATGAGCGTCCTCACTCACGTGTACTACGTGTAAATTGTGTGAATGCTCGTTCTTACGAACGTATAGAATCGCTTTGTTAAGCAAAGGCAGATCGGGGGTCTTGAGGAAGAATACAATCGGAGGAAGGTGAATCTCTTGAAGCACCGCTGTAATCGTGCGGCCACCTTTAGCTCCAGTCCGAGATTTGTCCTTTGCTTTCCCTTGAGACTTTGCTGCTTCAATGTCTTCATCGCGAGCACTGCTAGACGGAAAAACTTGCTGCATGATATACAGCAAGATACGCAGAATGAAGACGCGCTCCAGCATGATGAACATCGTCGAGGCAAAGACCACGAAGTACAGAGCAAAGTAGGTGAAGATCGCTGGATCTCCGAGAAGATTTCCCAGAAGACCAAGTAGAACCATCACCAGTCCAAAGATGCAGCTCCACCACGGAGCGTGGACGTCCCGTGGAATGTCTTCACGCTTCAATTTGAGCAGCATACAGCCAAAGGCAAACAGAGCCATGACACCGAGGAACGCAAACGTGAAGACACCAGCGAGTACTGTCGCGTCAGCATGTAGTAAAATCACTAGACTGGCTTGTAGCGCGAAGAATAGTAGGATAATGTAGTGATTCGTGCCGCGCCACGTGTTGGTGCGTGTTAGAAATGCCGGAAGCACGCGGTCAAATGCCAAACGACGCACAAGACCCGTGATGCCCACGTACGACGTCAATACTCCTCCAGCCAGCACCACGAAGGCGTCAATGGAGACCCAACTCTCCAGCCACTTGCCAGCTGCCACACGCCCCATCATTGCCAACACCACATCCTTATCACTGTAGATCCCCCCTGGTCCTTCCAACGGCAGTACCGCAAGTGATAAGAAGGACAGCAATAAATTGTAAAAAGTAGCAAACAGCCACATGTTCCGCAGTGTTTTTCTGAAAACTCCGGGCGCTTGTTCCTCGACAAACTGTGCCGAGGTCTCGAACCCGGTGATCCCCAACATGGCGGACGAATATCCGTAGAAAATCCCCGTTAGTAGATTCCCCTTGATCACATCTCCAGCGACATTGACATCGGGGAAATCCGTCTGCATATTCTGCCAGAAAATATCTGGATTTTGCACCGCGTAGTAGAGCGAAAATCCGCTCAAAAGCGTCAGTGTGGTGACGTGGGCGATGAAAATTACCAACGCTACGGTTGCACTCTCGGCGATTCCGATGATCGAGAGTATAGCGAACACAAAGAGCAGCGCGACTGTGCCGGGCACGACGCTCACGTATACTTGGGTGTCGAGATATCGCAATGCAGAGGTGCCGGAGACCACCCCCGTGGCTAAGTACGAGATGATGCCGAGCGTTGCAGCCACCGCTGCTGTTCTCTTGGACGTTGTATTAAGTAGAACGTTATAAGAGCCCCCGTTTAAGGGGATGGCGGTCACGGCTTCTTCATAGATGGAGCGGAAGAGGTAGAGCACAAAAGCCACGAAGGTCTGTGCCAAGGGCGTGAGTTTGCCGGCTTTTGCAGCCACGATACCCGATGAATAGAGCACACTGGCCAGGATATCATTGCCGCAGATGGCAGTAGACGGCCATTCGCCTAGATGCTCCTTGGGAGTCTCGAGGAGGTCGCGGGTGGCTTGGATCGAGTGTGGGGGCACTAGGAGTCGACGGGTTTCGCCTTCTGGAGGGTACATCCAATTGGGGAGAGAGTGACGACCACGCAGTTTGAAGTCGCGGATGCGAGGGGATCGACGAGGTGGAGAAGACTCATCGGGGAGAGTGGAGGCGTCGGGGGCCGGAGAGGAGAGCAGCGTCACCTTGAGGTCATCCATGGCGAAGAAGAGATCGGAAGATCTGACTATGAAGAGGCGTAGGTTACGGTATGATGCAAGATGGGATGTAGCCATTTAATTTTTAAGATGGCTACGCGACTTGTGCGGTGGTCGTAACGACGGAAGTGGCACGGTTCGATGCATCTCGGTGACCAAGTACTTGAGTTTTGCAGCGTGGACTCCACGCTGTGGAGTCAGCGTCCCGTGTTGAACAGAAATGCATCTTGGCTGAGCACCGAAGCCCATGGCCTTCTCCGTGGGATAGCCTTTCGAATCTATGCGGGGAATCAGCACGTAAGTGCCTCGACTTTTATGTGTCGATGAACTTGCCAGGACCAACGCTGCCACAGTAGCAACGGCAGCGCTCGATAATGTGATGCTGTAATGATTCCAAAGCGGGCCTGTCGAGGCTGTGTCACTGTTCGACAAGTTCGACTCGAGCATGTAATGGAAGATCCGTCGATTGCTCGCCGGAAACTCAACTCGTGTTTCACAAGTAGCTCGGACAAACTACATGTACAGGTACATACTTCAGATAAGAGAATGTCAACAATATGTCGGTGTACTATATACACATGTACTCAGATAAAGAGCGCCAAGATCAAGTGGGTGTAATACACATGTACTGCACCTGCGAAAGGCACCCACCACTGCGGCGCAGTGCGCAGGAACGCCGTGGCAGGAATGCCACCCCTGCCATCATCATTGGCGATGATTCATCTCCTCCAGGCGGGAATCTACTGCGGCTACAAGTTCCAGTCGCCGTCGGAACTTATTGCGACTTGCCGTGGATCTATTAATAACATTCATTGTTCCAGGGCGTGATCTTTCTGAGTCATCCTGACACTCTATGGCCTTCTGATCGTAGCCGACATGGCTACTACCGCGTCTAATAAGTGAGCTCAAGCTCTCCAACGCCTCCACATTTGGTGGGGCAAATGTGCATTAAAGCGGAGCGTTACGGCGTTACTTAGCGATGATACTCACTCGGCGCCGAGCCCATTGCTGGCTCTTTTCTCGGAATACAAACCAATAATTTACTTGCTTTTTGTAAGGTCGCGCCTTTTCTGCGTGTGTCATTCCAGTCAGCCAACGGTTGCCTATGCCGAAGCCACTAAAAACCCACTTATCGCCTGTCCTGCGGTACCTCAGCCACTTCCGAATTATCCGCAAAAGAGTACACCAGGAATATCCCAGTGCGCAACTAAAGCTTTGCCATGGCGGACGCGGCGAGTGCAGCCGCGAGCGTGACCGAGTCGGCGGCCACCGAGGACCTGACGCCGTCCACGACCATTGTGGACGGAATGCGCGTGTACTTCGTGATCGGCGCCATCGGTTGGCTGGCCTTCGAGTTGGGGCGTGTCAAGCTGCAACGCGCCTACTACTGCCGCGAGGGCAAAGCGGAGACGACCAACCGGACGGTGACGAGCTGCCACGATGCCAAAGTGTTTGGCTGGCTTAAGTTGCTCTTCTTCACACGAGACGACGAGATTCTGGACCAATGTGGCATGGACACACTCTTCTTCTTACGATTCCTTCGGCTCTGCGAGAAGGTAACGGCCGTGGGCGTCCTGTGCTCGGTTGCCAACTTCCCCATCTACTACTACGCCAAGCGAGACTCGCTGGACGCGCTGTACCGCATGACACTGTCGCATTTAGACACAGACGAGATGTGGCGCTTCTGGTTCACAGTTGTGACCATGTACTTGGTCTCCATCACCACGTGCTTCCTGCTCTGGAAAGAATACGAGGAATATATCCGTCGTCGCCACGAGTTCATGTCCAGGAAACATTCGCAGCAGTACACGGTGGTTCTTAACGGGTTACCTCCGAATCTCTGCACGCAACAAACACTGCGGAATTATTTGGAACTGCTCTTCCCTAAATCAGTACTGCACGTGTACGTTGCACTGGAGTGTCGCGATCTCGAGAAACTCGTGGCTGAACGTGTCAAAGTACGCAACAAACTCGAGCACGTGCTCGCTCAAAGTGCCCAGACTGGAGAGCGCGTGATGACAAGTAACAAGCTGCTCGGAGGGGAGAAAGTGGACGCCGTGGAACTGTATCAAGACCAGCTTAAAGACCTCAATAAGGCTGTGGAGAAGGAGGTTCGCTCTATTGTACGCAACCAAGCAGCGGTGGCTCGTCAGTTGGTGGAATCCAGCAACGACGATGAAAATTTAGGATTTAACCAGAACTTTGAATCTGCGAGAAGTGTTAACTTCGTCTACAAGGAAGAAGAACTGGACGGAGATGTGGTGGAATCGAGATACATTAAGAGTCTGAAGCGACAGGATAAGAAGGCGTTGGGCATCATGCGTCCTGCAGGATTTGTGACCTTCCGAAGCCTGAAAGCAGCGCAGTCCTGTACTCAGATCCTGCAAAGTGCTGATCCAACTCAGATGCACGTGGAGCCTGCAGCTCACGCCGACGATGTGGTGTGGCCAAATATTGGACTGTCCAAGAACACCAAGGACACGTGGTTCATGATCTCCATGGCTCTGAGTACGGCTATCATCTTGCTGTGGACGGTACCTACGGGTGTTGTGGTGTCCTTTGCTAAGGTCTCGACGCTAGAGAATGAGTGGCCATGGCTGGAGACTGCGATCGACAATTATCCGTGGATCAAGTCAGTGTTGGAGCAACTTTCGCCACTCATGTTGTCTGTCATGACGGCTCTGGCTCCGATTATATTCGGTATTCTATCCAAGCGTGAAGGTCACTCCTTTGCGTCACAAGTGGATGCTTCACTGCTCAATAAGTTGGTGATCTACCAGATCTACGTGACGTTCTTACTGCCGATTATCGGTGGTACCGTCATCGATGCTGTGATCGGATCCAGTAACACGAACCTGACGGATGCGAGCGCTATTCTCACCCTTATCAGTGATTCCGTGGCTGTGCAGTCTTCCTTCTTCATCACGTATCTGCTGGTCAAGACGGGACTTAATTTGACTCTAGTTCTGCTGCGTGTGACGCCCATCGTCAAGGCTGCTATCTACCAAGCCTTCGCACCCAAGCTGACTCCTCGTGAACGTACGAGTGCTTGGTTTGGCCTCAACTCGCTGGATAACCCTGGGGATTTTGGAGCATCCGACCAAGTTTCTGAGTACTACTTGGTGTTGATGCTCGTGCTGGTGTTCTGTGCCATTGCACCCATCCTCAACTACTTTGCGCTGGTGTATCTGGTACTATCGGACTTTGTGTACCGCTGGGCTGTCATGTGCGTGCATGATCCATCGACGCAGACCTCGGGCACGTTCTTCCCGTCGCTGTATCGCTTCATCGTCGGTGCACTCATGTTCTCTCAGGTCATTATGGCGTCGGTACTGGCAACTAAGCAAGTGGCACTTCCAGCGACGTTCTCGATTATCCTGCCGTTCTTGACGCTGGCCTTCCACCTGTTCGTGTCGTCGCGTTACCCGAAGATCGCGCTGAACCTTCCGTTGGACCAAGCTGTGATGGTCGACTCACGTCGCTCGCGTCAAATGGACGACCTGGAGCGCGTACTTGAGGACATGTACATGCAGCCAGCGATGCTGGAACGTGGCCCGCTGGAGCCGGACTACCAAGGACTGACTAGCGACCCGAATCCGGAGAACCAGCTCGCGTCGCCTCCGCCTGTCGAGGTAAGTGCCTCAGATAGGGACATGTTTGCCATTTAGTCATCCTCTGACGTGATTGGTCTTGTATACGTGCAGAAGGACTCGTTCCGGTCCCAAGACAAGCAGATCTTCTCACCGGTATAGATTTTCTTTACTTTTCTTCTTCTTCTTGACGTACGGCTAGTCGCGGCGTCAGGTTGCACGATAGTAATACATACTTTTCGATGGCTGAACTCTTACTTACGTCTGTTATTGTTTGATCGTACAGAATAGTGCCCAAGGAAACTACTATGAGCGCATGGACAGCAACAACCAACGCCGCTACGATCCTGACGAAGGTGGCCTGGTGTAATTTGGTGCCAGGCTCGCATAGTTTCTAACGTTAAACACTGACCACATAAACTTATATATTACCGACTCGAACATTGTTTTTAAGAAACTACAAACGTTAAGAACGGACTCGAAGGATGTTTACCAAGTCTGCAGCAGCTGAGCTTTTGTTTTCACATGGATCTTCAGCTTCTGTATGAGATTTTTCATCGACGACTTCAACTCGCCGATGGATCTATTATCCTATACAGTACTTGTAAATCCGACACACCGAGGTTCAGACCGCGATGGGCACGTAAATAGCGAGCAATTTTGCTATGCGAAGTGACTGAGGAGGACGGGCATGAGCCATATCAGTGTTGACTTGAGTTGAAGCTAAAAGTTCGCAGCCTATCACCCAGAATCTAGCCGGCTTCAATGTGTCTCTAAGCGCGATAGGCAACGACAAATAGCTGCTCCTGGAGCCTCGTCGCCCATGGAACCAAGACAGGCAGCAGCCGGAAGGGGTCGCAAGTGCATCGAGCTGAACAAAAATGTCCTTACTGTCAATCGGCTCTGGCTAGTTTTCCAACCGTTTTTGAAGAAAAGTTTCTAAAACGCGGTTATGAGCCAATCAGATCGCGTGACAATAAAATTAGAACTTTTTATAGAGCCTCATGGCGAATAAGACGAGCACTTTCCAACTTGACCTGACCTCACCATTTGTGCCCTAGTCGACCATCTGCCCAAGCTCTATTCTTTACGTCAGGACCGTATTCACGCCAGCCTGTCCTGCAGCTTCAGCTGGGACCTCCACCGGAGGCAGAGAGGGTCTTCCAGTTGGCGCCCGTCACTACCGACTTGGCGGTCTCCACTGAGAGCCTCAGTGGCCCCATGCATTCCCCACTGGCAGTCTCGCAGATCTCGCTGTCGCAGTCCAACAGCTCCAGCTACAGTAACGCCAGTCGCAGCAATGGCAGTAGGATGTTCGACGTCGAATCTTCCTCCGCGACGTCAGCGGCCAAGGATTTTTTGTACCAGCGACAACTAACACCCAATGCAGTTCCGCTGCTAGTACGACTACAACGGCATCGGATACTATGGACAACAGTACTGGGCGTCGCGGTGATCGTGGTGATAATGTATTTCTTACAGGAAGGGATCGTACTCAAGTCGTATCCAGTTGCGAGCAGTGGAACGGAGGATATTGATGCTTATAACTTCTACCTTGGGTTAATCACGTCGTTGGTCGTAAAACCGTTGATAGCGTTGGTCTCAGCGGTGGTACCGGCAATTCTACTGTGCTTTTTGACCCAAGTGGCGATGCAGGAGACGAGTACGAGATGGTCACGGTTTGGTCTGGTGCTACTGGGAAATGTAGTGCTTTACTGCTTACTCAATGGATTTATGGCGATCAACGTGAGTGAGGAGACTGCGCGAGTGGATGCGGTTATTGGAGTTAGTGACCTGGCAGAATATGAGAGTACTCCTATCATTATGTCGGATCGAGCATCAAGTGCCGATACAATTCTCCGAAGTGCTATGCTAATGGCCGATGCGACAGGGGAAAATGCAGCAGGGCAGTGCAGCCGACCTTCGCCGCGGAGACTACCAGCTCAGCTGAACTATGGCTTTCCATCCCGTCAATGGCTCAGTGAGATGCTTCGGTATGCACCAGAGACCACAGATACCAATACGTTGTCTGTATCACTGAGCGATGGTATCAGTTTGACTGAAAAAGTGACGATGCCAATGGAATTGACGGCTGCTCGGAACCTCGTGAGCTACGCTCTGCGCGCTACGGACGATTTTTATCGTGAACAAGACGTTCAAGCCAACGCCAGTGCGTTTGAACTGCTAGATTTGCCTGATGATTTCGACTCTGCGTCATCTGAAGATTCAAGCATGACTCAAGCACTCGTCAAAGCTACAAATGTTACTTTAAATCTTGCTGTGAACACCCGTTCGCACCTGAAAAACTTCAGTATTGCTGAGAGCAGGGTGGAATTTGTACAGCTCCCATGGACAACAGACAGCGGTGAGATCGTATTCGAGGGCGTAACGCTGGAGATCCCCATGGACAAAGAGTATTTGCGTCGAGAAGTGAAGCTTGTCAACGACACGACTCAGTCGGTCGTGTATGGATCTCAGGTTCTTGATGGTCTTTTTGGGATCAACGCGAAGGAAGAGTGTGGACGATATGGATGCGTAGTTAGCCCTGTCGGAGCAGCATTGACCACCGCCCCAGTTGATGAAGGCAGCCAAGTCCGAGCTTTACCACTTTGTCTAGATGCTGAAGGAAACGAAGACTTTGAGGTCACGATGAACGTCGACGGCGAGTGTGAACACCGTTCTACCAATTCTATGCTGGTCCTCAGTTTTGCCAAGCGGATCGTCGGTGACGCTATTAGCTCCTCGCTTGTGAATGATACTAGCAATGAAGCTCTGGTTGTGATGCTAACGAATGCGAGAAAAATTTACCAAGTTACGGCCGGTCGATTGTCGTGGGAAACTACAGACCTGGCTTCAAAGTATGGGGCGTCATGTGAGGCAAGTGACTGTGACGGCCTCGCGTTCCCTCTCTCGGACGATTCAAGAGAAGTCATCGTTGGAAGTGACCATGTGCCTGTCAGGAACTTGACTGCGTACTCCCCTTCATTACTATTATGGACTCCTCTCGTGACTTCAAACGTGCAGGAAGTGGACATGAGCGATATTCTCAAGAGCGATTTTGTATTCCCTAAAAATTTTGATGACACTACCGGCTGGACTCCAGTCGATGGCTCTCGATGTGAACGCGAACGTGGCGTTTTCATGGACCGTGTACAGAGCTCTCATTTGTATTCCGAGCGATCTCTACAGCCAGCGTACCAGTCTGCTTTGTTTTGGTTATTCCAGCATGGCGTGGTGAAGCAAAAATTGAGTAAGACGACCCTAGCTTTTGATGCCAATGTCAAGTTTGTGGATATAACGTTGTCAGTTCCCCAACTCTCGGCCATGCTCACATTAGTGGGGTGTGCGACGCTAACAGTCATGGCTGTGCTAATATTCTTTGGAGGCAAGAGCCGTGAAGCTGATATCGAGAGGAACTTCAAACCCCACCACTTGGCTCGCATACTCCTGGATGATGAAGCATTTTCGCACAGACTGCTCAAGTGTGACCTACTCAACGTTGGCAACAAGTATTTGAACAGCTCCGAACTGCTGGATCAGTTCGAGATCAGCGGTCTGGCATTGCGGCATCGTAAACGTCCGTCTGATGTGCTCATTGTGCCGAAGGGCCAGCAATCTACCACACAATCGGCAGCATCAAGCCAGGCAGTCAATGTTGTGTAAGTAGCGTAAATAGTTGATTATAAACAGTATTTACTACCCTCTCTCTCTGCAAGGCCTCATTATATTTGCTTAGCGACGCTGCTGACCCACTGTTGAGAACCAAACGCTACATTTTGCGACCACCGAGACACCTACAACATGTAGTTATACACGGTAGAGACTCTACCGAGGCGCTTAGTTTCACAGCCGCTGCTCCTGCTGGGGGCAAGCAAAACGTGAACACAGACGCATTCTTGCGATACAGGCACTAGAATACCACCGTTTCACTTGACTGTGCATTGGATTTAGTCCTATAAGGACAAACGTACCGTCAACTACAAGTATACTTAAATCAAACTGAATTATCTCCTAAGTTTACCTACATAGGTTGGGGATAAGTCACTTGCATATCAACTAGGGCTTCGCAAAAACTGAGATAGGAAATGTCAAGAGTGCTAGGGAAGCAAAAAGTCACGATGTGATGTTGAAGCCTCGGCAAATTTCCACTATTATAAAAAAAGCTAAAACAAAATAAAAACGTGTGTATACAGCGGAAGTTGGTGTCCCCTACAGCAACGCCAATGAGAAATAGAAACGTGTGCATACAGTGGAAACTATTGTTGGGGACAGTGCAGTCGGACCACTTATTAAATGAGTTCCATGCTGTCCGTGCTATGGGTCCTGACTCGAGTCATTGTCAATTTTTAGACCTAAATTAAAAATTCATTTTTACCACCAGTTTGAGAACACAAGCTAAGATGGCTCTGAGTTCGGGACTGTCGATTCGCTCGTGTGCTGCTGCTGCTGCAGCGGCATCAACATTGACACCAACTCAAGCAGAACATGAATGCACAGTGCAGTACGAGATCGAAGAAAGCGAAAGGGCGACAATAAAGACAGCATTGGACTCGCGGCCAGTTAATACGAAGCGCAAGTACGATAGATACCAGAACAAGTGTGTGCAGTGGTGTTCTGGTCGAAACTTTCGTGACCATGACACAGTGAGCGGAGGAAAGCTGCATCTTTTCCTCTCTAGTACTGTCAAAGGACGAAAGTCAAAGAAAAACAAGGATAAAACCATGGGAGGATCTACTGTTTGCGGCAACGTGAATGCGATTGTCAACCTCTACAACCAGCAAGTCACCCTGCGCACAAACTCCAACACCCATCCTAGAATGACATCAGTCAAACAGCTCATAAGAAATGTACAAGCTCAATCGACAGCGACACGAAAAAAGAATGACTAGGACAGACGAATCGGGTCTATATTGGACGGCTACTCGTCTGCAGAGCAATTTCAGCAAATTTGTGACTCCTTTATCGTGATGGATGATTTACGAAGGCAAGCTTCCTTGCTTCTTTCTCATTTTGGGTTGTTGCGTGGTAAGAATGTTCGAGATTTGGAGCTAGCTGACATGTTCTCACAGAAACTAGATCAAGAAGGATTTCTGCTCTTGTTTTGGCGATCCAACATGGGAAGACCAACCTATTTGGCAAGTTACAGCATGTGGGGTATATGCGTAACAAAATGTACACGTTTGTCCAATTGGAACCGTAGCATTGTACCTATTTGAGCTTTTTCATGTGAAGCCAGACCCATTTTCATCGTTCAAGCAGCCAAAGACTGGTATGATATAAAGGTTTTACATGGCAGACAAAGAACCCAGTCTATTACCTACAACACCCACAAGAAGAGTTATGAAGCTGTGTTCCAACATCTCGGCCTCACATTAAACATAAAAATCCACATCAATCGCCAGCAGGGCGTACAGCAACTTGAAGCAGCAGATGTGGATATATTTCAAACTCGGAGACATGGTAGATGGGCACCTACGAGGATATTTACTCTACACCTCTTGCTCGCGAGGCCGTGCGTACTCTTTCGGGTCATCCAGCTAGCTCGCGTTTATATTTTCTGGAGCGAGCAACAGTTGACCCCCCCCCCGTGGATTTGCAACGGCTTGTTTTTCCTGATTTGGATTATTGTCAAAAACAAATTTCAGATCGGAACTGGGAAGACAATTTGGCTGCACGGGGGTTTCTCGAGTTGCTTCAGTACCTTAGGATTGTTCTTTTCCAAGATTGAGCTGTTCTTTTTGAATAATGCCCGGCTTGCATTCGCCAGCATAGCATCTTTGGAGAATCCTTCCAGCAATACAGGACACGAGCTTTGGCTGGTGCGACAAGTGCTCATAGCCCAGTTTAAAGAAATATTCAGCTTACAATGCCACTACTGTCTGAACACATATCTACACAGCACTCCGAAGCAATTAGCAAATTAGACTCACATCCCATGAGATGCTGCAGTTGCTCAAAGAAACTCGAGAAAGTCTAACCTCGATGCTGTAAGGAAAGTTGACGTTTCGCCTACTTCCAGTGAGGGGGTCCGCCGGATCTGATGCCGCTGGTGTTGAATGTCCTGAACCTGCGCCAAGTGATCAGGCATCGACGGTTAGTACATTCGTCGAATCTCAGCTCGCATCAACCAATAACGCACCGCCAAAATACTCGATGAGCAGAGGTGTCTCAACCGTGAGGGAACTATGGGCTGAATGACACGATGGCACCGCGAATAAACCATCCATCAAGTATCTAGAGAGTACATACGGCACAAAAGCGTCAATCGTCAAAAGAGGCGAAGTTTTTTCGAGACGCCTTTGCGTGATAAAATACGTACAATCACTGGTGAGTGGAGGGCTTTCAGTCGAACCGCGCTGGAGCGCGCCAATATTGAGCGCGAAAGGCGAAGCATAGATGCTTTCTCAAAGTACCTAAGCACTAAGAAAACACACTAAGAATTTAAATGTGATTGAGAAATATTTCAGTTTAAATAACTTACAATTTATAAAGGATGCGCTGCTCCTTTCCTTGCTGCCCTACGACATTGCAGTCATGTACTCCTTTGTGCGGTCCCCGTAGGCTCGGACGTGGGCAATACCTCAAAGGCAGCATCAAAATGCAGACGAACGCCGATTTTGTAGAGGAATTGTACAAGGTGATCAAGGAGTCGGACGTGTACAAGGACGAAAACAGAGAAAAGAAGATTGTCGTTGTGTTCGACAACGCACCCGCCCATTGCCAAACCGAATCGTTCGTGATGAAACGGGACGATCTCGTCCTGCTGAGGCTGAGGCTGAGGCCGTACAGCCCCATGTGCAACCCCATCGAGAACTGCTTCAGTTCTCTAAAGACTCACATCAATGACTACCTGGCCCTGATGCGGGACGAGATGAACAACCCGGTCCTAACCATGAACGGCGAACCCATTTCAAAGACGGAGACTCGCATGTAATTGCTTGAGCGAGCTGCGCACGTTTGCATGACCAAAAAAAACACCCAGCGGATTGTGCAGAAAATGGAGCTGCACGCCTCTGAGTTTGTCAGTTCCGAGGTTCGTATGAAGAATATGGTGTACGGAGCGTAGTTGCGAAACATCAACAAGGGACACGAAGAGCTAAACCAGGCCCTAAGCGCTAGTGCATAACGTAATACAACTTTGATTATGCATTAGACAGCTTTGGTTGAGCTAGTGACTGTGTTTATCTTTCATCCGACTATCTAGAATAAAACGTGCCGGGGGATAACCCAACTTTGGCCGGGAAAAGGTGTAGTCGCCCGGTCATTACGATAATCTGGAAAACCAAACTCCACCTCCTCTCCGCCGTCCCATTTCTGCTCCTCATTAAAGCAACCTTCACCGCATAAGGTTACGAAAGTAGGCGTGACATCATCGTCACTTAAGTCGGGTAAATGTAGCTGCGAGACAGGATCAACGTTTGTCTGCTCGCCCGACATGGCATCCATCCGCGGGTAAAACGGACATGCCTTCTCAATTACATTTTCAATAGTTATCCCGCTCTGCATCATTTCTTCGGTGATTTCGAAACCAGTCTGTTTCAGCACGCGACCACGTGTCGTCTTAAAGCGCTTAAAATGTGAGTTCTAGCGACTTTGGCAAGTTATGTTGTCCCATGTGGCTGAGTGTCTACGATCTGGTTCTTCATCGCATACGTGTGCACGTACGATGTCATCCGCTTAAACCCTTCACGCTTAGTCACACCAGTTCCATGCACCATTCCTTTTCCAGCAGTCGACTCGCCAAGGTAGATAGCTCGGTTTGATTCCACTCCCATCCACAATACCATGGCTTCACGTTGAGTGTGAGTTGTGTGCGGGTATTTGCTGAGTCCGTGTGACACTTCCAGGTAGTCAATCTCTTGTGCCGAATCCGACACGCCAGAAGCATCCGACATCTCGGAGTTGCCCTGGTCATCGGACTTCGCGGGACTTCTCAGCTCTTCCGACTCCTCTAACATCTCCATCTCATGCGACGCCACTCCGTTAAACTCTACTGGTGCCTGCGCCGCACTCAATGAAGTCTTCTTCAGCGGCATCTTCTTTTGTATAGTCTTCTTCTGTGAGGAGTTCTTCAGCGTGGCCTTCTTCTTTGGCGCCTTCCGCTGCGGCACCTTCTTTTGAGAGGCTTTCCTCTGCGTAGCCTTCTTCGAAGAAGCCTTCGCGGGCTTCTTCTGTGCGGGCTTCTTCTGTGTGACCTTCTCCACTGGGACTCTGTTCGGCGGGGCCTTCTCCGACGGTGGGAAATCTTCGGGTAGAACATTCTCCTGCATAGCCACAGCTCGAGTAGCCTTTGCTTGCTTCCGTGTCACCTTGGTGTTTCAACAAGTTGCCGCTATCTCTTTCACAACTTTATTCCCTTGTGAATTTGCTGTATCATTTTAGGCAGGCTCGACAATGGACAAGAAGTGAGCCTTCACACAAGGAACGAGCCCAATGAATGAGCCTCCGAAGGTTCATTCATTGAAGGAATGAGGACAAGGAATTAGCTCTCAGAAACTCGAACGAATTTAAAACTGAAACCCTATTTGGAGAGATTTGTCCTGAAATCCAGGACAAAAACGACATTTGATATGATTTCTTTGACACATTTGAAGTTGCTTAATTGTCCTGTTGGACACCAGTGGACATGATGACATACATACTTTTGTATTACTTATAGAACGCATCAAGGGCTTTATGGACATGATAGTAATAGCAACTAAGATCTCGTAACTTTCAATAATCTAGCCAAGGTAATATTTAAACTTTTGGTCCTTGTATTTGTCCTGAATTTTGAGGTGTTGAACACTGGCGCAAATTTGGTCCGGAATTCACAATAAAATTGATACATAAAAATAAATAACTGTATTGAAATGATAGCTATAAACCAAGTTGAAGTGACATTCACTCTGGAATTCCGCTCAGCGCACCATGGAGATGGCAAGCAGCATCATGCGCTTTGCCTTGGCCACGTACTTCATGAAGCAAGGCGGCAGTTCTCACCCTGTTCCGTCTTGCTACGAGCCGTCTTGGCCTTCTCCTTCCTATGAACCGAGCCTTGCTTCCAGTGACGAAGAAGGAGAGAGTGACGACGTTGACTCGGAGTTCCCAGACGTGGTGTCGACCCACGTGTCGAATTTAAGGCAGTTGCTAGCGGATCAGCGTTTTCAAGACTGGTCCAGAGGGATCGCAGAACTCCGTGAGTATGTGGCAGTGAATAGCCTAGTGGAGCCATGGGTGGCGGCACTGGTGAAGATGATCAACAGACAGCAAGAAGATACGGAGTGCCTCGTTCAAGGTAAGAAGCAGACAGAAGACAACGGTAGCGGTTGAACAATGGTCAGTGACGTTGCTACTTGCGGTGTAGTGGTCGAGCACATGTGTTTTGAGGAGAACGGAGAGCCATCCGAGGTGTTCGACCAGGTACGAGGCCGCCATTTAAGTGCTTCGAGAGAGGTGGAGTCTCATTTTTGTGCTAGCTGGTCGAAGCGTTGAGTCATTACAGTGAGGACAAGGACACTGGAGTGGCTGTCTGGCTGGAACGAGCTGTAGATGCTATCACGCACAGACTATGGCAGTATCACGAGCAACACTTTGGGACGACGAGCCTTGCATGACCGAACACGAGAGCTGACTGCTAAAAACGGAGACATCACGGCCAGAGTCCACAGCTCAGACACTTCTGTATTTCTTTCTCCCTTCTGCGTTGATTCATCTACGTTGACGGTCCTGTACTTGGCACGTTCGCGACGTTCAAGCAGCCAGGTCTTGCACTTGGAGTCTTGATTTCCTGTTCCCTGTCAATACGACGTCGATCCCCGCGCTCCTACTCCTACCGTCGAAGCCGTTCCGGGTGTACTATACACGCGTCGCCGCCTAACTGTTCTTCATGGCGTCCTTGACAAAGTTGAACGAGTCGTCTTTCTTCTTCATGAATCCAAAGCCCGAGTCGGATGCAAGACCATCGGTTGGCTCCTGAATGGTCTTGGCAATGTAACCTGTCGGGGTCATGGCAGCTCCAATCACCTGGGAGCCTGGGTTACCGCCCATGCCTTGCATCTGCTGCATCTGTTGCATCTGTTGCATGTACTGCATCTGTTGCATTTGCTGCATGTACTGCATCTGTTGCATCTGCTGCATTTGCGCCATTTGCTGGGGCGTGCTGAAGTTCATCATGTTCATGTTCATGTTCATGGGGCCACCGAAGCCTTGGTTCATCGCAGGCGCCGCTGGAACTGGTTCAAGAAGCGGGTCCAGTACCATCGTCTGGTTCGCTGACGGCGCAGGAGCGGGGGCTGCGGGGGCGGCAGGAACAACAGGAGCAGCTGGTTGGGACGGCTCCGGGTTTGAAGCTGTGCTCGCTGTACTACTCTGCAGCTGCAATCCACCAAACATGTCCGTCACATCATTCGCCGAAGCAGTAGGCTGCGGAATCTCCTGTGCTGACTGCTGGGGAGGAGCATTTGTCTGCAGTCCCGAAAAGAGCGAGTCGTTGTCGCCAGCGGACGGGGTGTCATCGAAACCTCCCAAGAGATCCGCCTCTGCAGCTGGGTGCTTCCTGTGGTGACTAGATGGTTTGCTTTTCTTGGACGAATCATGGCTGGACGTAGAGGCTCCAAGGCCAGCAGCAATACCCAAATGGTTCAGGACTTTTACAGCACGGTCACGCACAGCGGCCTTGTCTGACTTGGCACACGCCTCGATTTCGCTCGAGTTTTCACTGAAGTACTCTTCAAACTCCTCGCATCCGTCCGTTTTAAGCAGAGCGTCAATCGTCGCCAGCGCCTTCGATACAACGGTCCACTGGTCGTCCGACAAGCAGTCTTCCAGAATCGGGCCTACAATTTCGGCGTCCAGAGTAATTGCGCTCTTCAAGAACGCGTCCATCTTGTCCTTAGGGGGGATAGCACGCATGCCACCAGGGGCACACAACGCCGTGACCAGGTTACGCTCGTATGAACCATCCGACTGTGCACCTGAAGTCTGGCCTGTAAGAACAGGCGGCTGTGGGAAAGGTCTCGATCCTTGAGAAGAAGCCTCGCGACGCTTGTTGTCCTCGTATTCGTAATCTGAGTTGCGCGAGTACGAGCGAGAGTCACGTGTGCTGCCATTGAAGCTCTGAGTCCGGTTCTCATGGTCACTGTTCTGCGGCATTCCAGCAGAGGTTCCGGCCGATGGCACATCAGCATCACTCCATGCGCCACCAACACGTCCCTTCTTGCGGTCGCCATCTACAATTCACACGTTTATATGAGCCATCAGAGATTTTAGAGTAGGGGGGCAAAGCGACACACGTACCGTAAGACTTCTCACGGAGCTGCGAGCTAGCAGATTCCCGCGGGTCTTGTCCGTAGCCGCCAGGTCGGTAACCTCCTCCAGTAAATCCAGTGGGACGATACGGTTCCTCAGGGTTATACGGGGCAGGACTTGGTCCGTAGTTTCCGCTGGTAGGTCCACGGTTCGTAGCAAAGCTCCATCCTTCGGGCGGGTTTGATGATCCAGGCGGGCCTCCACCGAAAGTAGGTTTGTCCGACTTATTGTACTTGGACGCCACCTTCTCCTTCAGTCCCTTAAAGAATCCCTTCTCATCTGCGCGTGGATCCTGGTACATGGGGTTACCAATGCCCGAAAACTTTTGGTCGTTAAACGGAGGTGGGGCACCGCCATACTGGTTCGGTGGGGCTCCTCCATACGGCTGGTTGGTACCGCTCGGGCCTCCGTACGATCCCTGCTGAGAGTAGTCAGGTTGCTGTTGGCCGTACGGCTGAGGACCGCCGTAAGGTTGTGGCCCACCATAACTACCCTGATTAGGGTCCGTAGGGTATCCGTACGGAGCTCCAGGAGGGGCAGCTCCATTGTATCCGCCCATAGGCGGGCCGGCCATCGGCGGGGGCGGCAGTGAACTGTCGTTCGAGTTCTTGCCGCCCCAGATCTTGGAGCTCCAGCCGGAGCCGCCGCCTCCATTATCATTAGGGTTCGCACCCACTCCTTGGATACGGGCCGACATGCCCATACCGCCTAGTCCAGGCGCATTATCCGTGTCATAAATGGCGTCTAGCACTTCCTTGGCCGCCTCTCGGACGCGACGATAGTACTCGTCGCCCTTGAGCGGGTCAGGCACGCCGCGGAACTCTGTAGCATTTAGAAGATAATCAGATCAGTTCTAAAATCCCCGAAATAAGAAAAATTAAATTCGGGAGTGTACGTACGCAGGCACTCCTTGATGGTGGGGATGTGCTTCTGCATCTCGCGCTTGAAGTCGACGCGGCCCTCACGACACACATGCTTGATGACCTGCAGTGCCTTGTACTTGATAGTGTGGTGCTTGTTCTTGACGCGGGAGATGAGGAAATCCTGCACCTTGGTGCACGTGTCATAACTGTGCTGCGTCATGCGCGCGATCTCCCCGTAGAGATAACCCGGCGTCGGCGTGTCATCTTTACTCGTGGCGCGGGTCAGCAGCGCCTTGTCCATCGTGTGCAAGTGGTGGGGTCTTCGGACTTGAGGGCGGCGCGGCGGATCTACTGCTGAGTCTTGGTCGGCGCTGTCACTGTTCGCCTCTGCCTCGACACGACGTTGGCCGTACTATCGGAAATTGTATACCCTGTCGCTCTCCCCCACGTGGCAGTCTGTACAAGGTATCCGGCTGGTTTTGTGAAAAAGAAAGCCTTCAATACAAATCAAAAGTGTTATGATTATCTTATTTACTTAACATTATCTTTTGTTTTCAGGATTTACAGTTATAGACACACACGAACCGACCACGGTTGAGATGACCAAAAAGCATCGAAATATTCGCTCATTTGATGTCTGAATCGATGTTGGGCGTCGACAGGAAGAGGCGGTTCGAGTATGCACTTGAGCCAACGTCTCGTTACCATAGCGGCGTGTTTAAAGTGGCAAGGGGGTCTACAACTGGTCGGTAAGCAGCGCTGTAGCTTGAGACTGGCAAGAAGTCTCTAATCACTCAAACGCTGGATGGTGCTGCTGGGCAACAAGGGTTTGATGATGGGAGACGGTCCCAGCATGCAGGGTGAAATCGGCAACGCCATCTGCAATGTAGTTCGCTGTATGAGCATTTGGTGCGGGAGGCAGACGCAGCAACTTAACCACGATGTCGACGCAGACCGAAGTCATGGCTCTTACCATGGCGTTCCTGCAGTCTGCAGAAGTCTCTGTAAGCTCGTCGTGCTGCTGGTATCGATAAGCTAGGTCTGCTAGTCAAGGTTTGTTGGGCAGCTTGACTCGGCTGGGTTCTTGGTCGCTGCTCGGCCACAAGTAACGCTGATCACTGACAAACGCCATCGACGATGGCGGGGTTGTCCGGGAAAAGCTCAGGCTGATTGCTGTTCCAAGTTGGAACTTCCAACCAACCGCAATTGCTACAAACACAAAGCCGTGTCTATAAGCACCAGAGATGCCAGTTTCGCAGAGCGGTGCTGCAGTCGAATAAATAAAACGTTGCCAAAGTGTTGAAATGGCAAACAACTCCCCACGATTGTGTGAACCGGGACAATGCTTGCGGTGTCGATGTCAAAGTTGCTTGGTTGGTCTGGAAAATGCAGTAGAAAATGCTACTGAACTCAGCGACTGATGAAGTTCTCCCTAGAACTCGGGTCAAACAGCTTGCTTTTACAGTTGGCATGCATGGGTCACAACGGAGGCGAAGCATCCCACGGTAGTAGATTCAATGTAGATTCGCTGTGCGCGTTTCAACCGATATAGCACAGTAGCAATATGCGGTGGATCTACATACTTCCACGTGAGACGGATGGCAGACCTTCTGCTGTCCCCACTTCAGGACACCACTTACGAATTCTCCAGCTGTAGCTCAAGACGAACCTTCGATCATGACCGTGGCGCCTACGACAGCTCCAACCGAAGTCGCGGTGGTCGCCATCACCACAACCGACCGCAAGCATCACGAGGAGTGCGGGATTCTCGAGCTGTACGAGAAAATGACACTCGCGCAGAAGATCATTCTGGGCCTGTTGTGCGCTGTCGTGGCCCTCGAAGGTCTCTACTTGTTCGCGCTCGTCGTCAAGTACGTCGCCGAATGGTTCATCCTGCTTCTTGCTGTGACGCGACGGATGAAGCAACTTCGCTCGCAGCCCCGACTGGACTACCGCAGTTGACAGAGAATCAACGTGAGAAGAACACCATAACTACTAGTATTGAGTAAAGTATCTGCAACCTACCTCGGCTTATCTTCATTAATGTTAGCGCTAGTAAAACTACCCGACAACCCCTGCAAGCAGCAAGGAAGAGGGTTTCCGCACTACAGCAATCGAGTAATACAGTCGCACACCCGCACGGCACTTATCGTCGAACCCGAGCGACATTTGTTTAACGTCGGTCATTGGCTAGCCACAAGAACAAAATGCCCAGTGAAGCCGTGAAGGAAGAGCAGTCTGCAAAGTCGAATCATCAGACGTAAAGCCTCTACAGCTTTACAGCCAGCTTGCTGGTTACGTTGAGGAGTTCACCAACTTCATCTCGATTTACTCGTAGTCCGAGAGAGGCGGGCAGCTGCACACGAGGTGACGGTCACCGTGCACGTTGTCAACGCGGCCCACGGATGGCCAGTACGTCTTGTTCTTGCCTCCCTGGTGCCACGGGGCGGGGAACGCAGCCTGTTCGCGCGAGTACTTGCGGTCCCAAACGCCAGCCGTGACCTGGTCCACCGTGTGCGGGGCATGCTTGAGCGGAGAGTCCTCTACCGCGATGGCGCCCGTGGCGACGTCCTCAATCTCGCGACGAATAATGGCCAAAGCCTCGCAGAAGCGGTCCATCTCGGGCTTGCTCTCACTCTCCGTGGGCTCGATCATGAGAGTACCGGGCACGGGCCACGACATGGTGGGGCTGTGGAAGCCAAAGTCCTGCAGACGCTTGGCCACGTCCTCCTCCACGATGCCAAAGTCCTTAAACGGGCGCATGTCGATGATGAACTCGTGCGCGCACGTACCGTTGGCACTGCGGAAGACAACCTCGTAGTGGCTCTCCAGCTTCTTGGCCATGTAGTTGGCGTTCAGAATGGCCGTGGATGTGGCCTGCTTGAGGCCGTCCTCGCCCAGCATGTTGATGTACATCCACGGGATCGGCAGAATACCGGCGCTGCCGAAGGGCGATCCGCTGACAGCCGAGTCCGTTTTCTTGACCGTGTGCTCGCCCTCACCGCCCGTAGGCATCACCGCGTGGCCCGGCAGGAACGGGGCCAGATGGGCCGCCACACCGATAGAACCCACACCGGGACCACCGCCACCGTGAGGAATGCAGAAGGTCTTGTGCAGGTTCAAGTGGCACACGTCAGCGCCAATGCCACCAGGGTTGCACAGCGCCACCTGGGCGTTCATGTTTGCGCCGTCCATGTAGACTTGAGCACCGTGCGAGTGGATGAGGTCCACCATGTCCTTGATACCTGGCTCAAACATACCGAAAGTCGACGGGTACGTGATCATAAAGGCACTGAGGTTGTCCGAGTGCTCAGCAGCCTTGGCCGCCAGGTCCTCGCGGTCTACGTGGCCATTCTCGTCCGACTTCACTACCACGACCTTCATACCAGCCATGACAGCACTGGCCGGGTTCGTGCCGTGCGCAGACACCGGGATCAGGCACACGTTACGGTGGCCCTGGCCAATAGAGCGCTGGTAGTTGCGGATCGTCAGAAGACCAGCGTACTCGCCCTGGGCGCCACTCTGCGGTTGCGTGGACACGGCGCTGAAGCCCGTGATGACGGCCAGCGAGTGGTTCAGCGACTCAATGAGCTCACGGTAACCAGCACTCTGGTCCTCAGGCACGAACGGGTGCACGTTAGTAAATTCCGGCCACGAAATGGGGGCTAGCTCCGACACGGCGTTCAGCTTCATCGTGCAGCTTCCCAGCGATATCATGGAGCGGTTGAGGGCCAAGTCCTTGTCCTCCAGCTGCTTCAAGTAGCGGGTGAGCTCCGTCTCTGAGCGGTACTTATGGAAGATGTCGTGGTCCAGGTACGATGTCGTACGACGCAGGCCCTCGGGAATGCTCTTGTTCTGGATCTCTTCTGCGCGAGCGCCAAGGGCCTCGGCCAAGTCCTTAGGCAGGCCGCTCTTCTCGGCTCCGAACGCCAGCAGCAGCTTCTCCAGGTCCTTCAGGTCAACGCTCTCACCCATGGACACACCCACGCGCTTGTCGTCAATGATGCGGACGTTCACACCGCGCTTCGTGGCTTCAGCGGCCACATCGGTGGCCAACTTGCCCGACTGCGACACATCAATCTCCAGAGTGTCGAAGAAAGCGTCGTTCACCAGCTTGCACTTGGGCGCGAACTTCTCCAGACCAGCGGCCAGAGTGGCCGCGTACAGGTTGGCACGCTTAGCGATAAGGTCCAGTCCCTCGGGGCCGTGGTAGATAGCGTACGCAGCAGCCATGTTGGCCAGCAGAGCCTGCGCCGTGCAAATGTTGCTAGTAGCTTTGTCACGACGAATGTGCTGCTCACGGGTCTGCATGGCCATACGCACGGCCGGCTCTCCACGCGAGTCAACCGACACACCGATAATACGGCCGGGCATCTTGCGGTGATACTTCTTGGTCGTGGCCAGGAACGCAGCGTGCGGGCCACCGAACATCATAGGCACGCCGAAGCGCTGGGCCGATCCCAGAGCAATATCGGCGCCCCATTCACCGGGCGGAGTGAGCTGCGTTAGACTCAACGGGTCCGTGGCGACGGCGACCACGAGTTTGGACTTGTGGGCCTCGTCCACGAAGTCACGGTAGTCGTTGACGGCACCGAACGTGGTCGGGTACTGTAGCAACACGCCGCTGTATCCCTGGTCCTTGAGGTCAAGGTCGGTCTTGGGGTTGCCCACCACGAGCTCAATGCCGAAGTTCTCGGCCCGCGTCTGCATCATGCCAATGGTCTGAGGGTGGGCCTCCTGGTCCACGAAAAACTTGGCTCGCTTGCCATTGAAGTTGCCGTGGGCCAGGGCCATGGCCTCGGAGGCGGCCGTGGCCTCGTCCAACAGCGAGGCGTTGGCGTATTCGAGGCCGGTCAGGTCCAGGATCATGGTCTGGAAGTTGAGCAGCATCTCCAGACGGCCCTGGGACACCTCGGCCTGGTACGGCGTGTAGCTCGTGTACCATCCAGGGTTCTCCAGGATGTGGCGCACGATGGGCGCGGGCGTGTGGGTGTCGCTGAAGCCCATACCGATGAAGGACTTAAGCGTCTGGTTCTTGGCCGCAAGCTTCTTAAGCTTGGCCAGCGCCTCGCTCTCGCTAAGCGGCGGTGGCAGGTCCAGCGGCTTGGCCAGGCGGATCTCGGCCGGCACCGCGGCGGCCACGAGGTCCTCGACACTGCTGAAGCCCACGGTGGCCAGCATGGCCTTACGGTCCTTTTCGGACGAGACTCCCAGGTGGCGGTGCAAGAAGGCATCGGCCGGCGCGTAAGAGCTCGTGGCCATGGCGCGCGCGGCCACGGCACGGGCCAGCGTCACACGGCGCACCGACAAGACGCGCTGGAGCAGCATTCCACTTGAGAGAGACGTTCAAACCACGGCGCAAATACGCGAGTGTCCAGCCAAAAATCTTATTGGGCTGACGCCGCGGACGTTGCCGTCCTATCCTAACCAAGAGCATCTTCGGCATCCAATCGTAGCGATCACTATGACTGGCTAAATTTAGCTTCATACGGACCAATCATACGCATGGTTACCGTAAGTTTGGTTACTGTAAGTTTGATGCCGCCAAGTTGATGTGCATCAACTCGACCGCCCGCTTCATCGACGTTCCCAGTCGTTCTTGGGGTGTGTTTGCAAACCGCATATCCTTGGTTAATTAGCAATACCAACCAACGTCTACAAGGATGCAAAGATCAGTGTAGGGTTGGACTGGTATAGCAGTTCCTTCACGGCCACGTAGTCAAAGCTGCCCGATTGCAGGTTCGACAATACGCGCGCAGCACTTTTCGTGAACTTTGGCACACGCTCTGTGTCGCGCTTGCGTCCATCACGCCGGACCTTGCCTTCCCAGCCATTTGTACCGCACAGTGTGAGCCACCTGGACTCCAGCAGAATCAGAGGCTGGTAGTGTTTGCCTTCAGCAACGGGGTCATCGATGGATGTGAGGAACGCAGACAGTTTGTCGTAGCTCTTCTGTGGCTGCAAACGTTGGCATACGAAACAAATGCTTAGATTACTGATATGACCTGTAAATAATTCCTATTAAAAGTACGCACCCGAAACCAGAAAACCATACCAGCTTCTTCCTTGAGCGTCAACATTTCGAGAAAGTCTTGCTCAAAGCACATGTATCTGTAGTCAAAGTGCTGCTTCTGTAAGATATTGTGTTTATCAAAAACCCTGTTCAGACATGATCGAATTCAACGTAAGTAGAGCTGTAGAGAAATGTGGTGACAAAGTAGCGTACCATTTCCGCTCGGTATCGAAGATGAACAGTGCAGGTTGCAACACGTCGCGAGGGACAAGTTGATATGTTCGCTCAAGCTCGGCAATGGACAGGAACACAGTGCGGTTCGCACACGGGGCAATTGGCCACGTAGCAAGTGACAGTGGACGCTCGATCGGATGCTCATTTGGTGTCAAGTAATTTCGATTTTTCACGCGCTGCTGGTGCAATTGTGCAAGCTCTTTAGTGATCGACTGCACTTGCTCGGTTTCCTCTTTCCTGGTAGCCTGCTGTAGCCGACGCATACGACTTTCCTTCATTATCAAAGTCTGCAATCGTTGCATCTGAAAACACCAAGAATTAGTTTAGCAAAAATATCTATTAAGGAAATCACTTACCAATTGTTCCGGTTGTAAGTTGATCTCGTACGCGTTGCGTGCTTTGAGCTCAATACGAAGCTCGCTAGTCGACATGGCCCATGGATCGCAAATCTTGCCCAAAGACGCGAAGCGCAGATAGATGGTGTCGTTGTTGAGGATATCTACGAAACACAAACATTTACTTCAGTAGCTGAAGTTGTTGACCACTTTTTCACAAATATCTGACTTACAGTAGCCATCCAGCGTTCCGTCCAGACGGAGTATTCGGCCTTTGAACGTGTAAAAGTGCTCGTCGAGAGGGAGTTTGGCAAAAGGACTCTTGGAGATAGTCCATTGACTCACGATAAAGCGCTGTAAGTCCTCAATCGTGGCGGAGGGGAGCACAATTGCAGGGAACTTTTCTTGCTTGAACACTGGCGTGCTCACATTTACGAGAGCTCCACCGTTGTTCTTGTCGTTGCTGCTGCTTTCATCTGGTATAACTTGGCAGGTGGCAACGAACACTTTGAACTTCTCCGGTGACTTTGTCATCGTCCGCTTATTTGCCAGCGATTGCTTCGGAGAATCCATCGCACCCCAAACCAATGTTTTGGTCCGAAGGGACGCCAAAACGATGGTGTTGCCCTGAATAGTTAGTTCCTATATGTCATGGTTATCAGCTAATTCCTGCCATGGATCGGTGATAAACTGAGAGAAGAGACTCGATCGACCTAACATGGTGCCTAACAACCTAACAAAATTACTGCTGCAGACACGGTGTAGCTATTATATCTAGTGCATCCTTACGTCCTAGCTGAGCCAGATGGCACGAGTGGCGACGAACACCACAAGTGCGAAGATGAAGACGAACACGTCGTCCAGCGACTTGCGGCCCTTCACTAGGAACTCTACTCAACGAACAAAAAGGCACAAGTTACCATCAGCTTTCTCGAAGTCCACAACTCTAAACCACCAACTCAAACGCACCTTTCAGCACCGGTCTACTGGACAGCGCCATATTCGCCAGGAATCCCAAATCTCCTTCCTGTGGGTTCTTCACGTCCGGCAGATCCAGCGCCGTGTGCAGCGTCTTCGCACCCGTGGACACCAGCAGCCTCACTAGCAGCACACACAGCACAATGGGCGGATGTGTCGCCAATGACGTGAAGAAGAACCCCAGATCCGCCACATCCGGTAGCCATCCTGAACTGCTAGTCCTCGTCTCCATTGCCTCCACCTTCAACTGCTGCGTCAGTAAATGCTCGAGCTTCTGCCTCATCTCAGGCTCCACTTGCTCGCGCTCGAACTGCTGTCGGATGGACTCCATGGGGACACCCCTGATGATCAGATCCTGATAACTCACGAACAATTGATCGTCAGCAGCCAAGCTGGCTGCAATGGATCGCAGGTCCATGCACAGCGCAGTGTAGACCGCTGCCGCCACAATAAGCAGCAGCACCAGCTTCTCCTCGAGCGAATGTAGCTTCAGTGCTGTCGAGTGGCGACTGAACGTTGGCTCAGTAGCAGTAGAGGGCGACACCAGAGCCTCCGGCAGCTTCTGGGAGTTCTCCTGGTCCGTGGGCGTCTCCTGCTCCTTCACCTCATTAGCAGGCGCCTTGTTGCTCAGCATCTCCTGCACCATCTGCTCCTTGCGGTGGCGCCTTGCGGCCGCGTCACGACGTCGCTGCGCCGGGTCTACACGCGGCGGGATCTTGAGCTCCGTCGGTGGCTCGGCAGGCTCCGAGTCGGATGCCAGCAGCTCGTCCACGCCATCGTCCAGCTGCTGCTCCAGCGACTCGTTGGTGTCGGCAGGCGTCTTAAGAGACGAGATCTGCCCCTTCAGTAGCTTTAGACGACTCTCACCGCTCTGCAGCACACGGGCGCGACGGGCAGCGCGCTTCTCCGCTGCGGTGAGCACGCGCTTGGTCGGCTCCTTCTCCATCGTCGCAGGTAAACTGTGGTACTGTGGCAATAAAATCTGACAGAATATAAAAGGCTAATTTTAAACAAAGGACCGTGTTACTTAATGAGTAGTATCAGGATATGAGTACCAGTTTTGAGACCTACTCGAAATACTCATTTTATGTTACCTAGTCTACTTTTAGTACATGTAGATAAGCAAACAGTCATCACGATGGCAAGGAAGTCCGGAGTGTTGATCGGCTCGTACGCAGCAACAACCACGCAAAACCCACTACTGAATGCCAGTACAGCTCAATTACAGCGTGAACGAGCTACGCTTCCGTCTGGAGCTCCGGTTCGTTCGCAGGCCGCAGCCGCGCAACTACCACCAGCACAGTTCAAATGGAGATAGAAGATAGTGAACGCGTAACTCTCCAAGCGACTCTAGCAACTCGTCCCATCAACACTAAACGAAAATACGAGGAAAATCAGAAGGTATTTATTACGTGATGTACTGATAAGAAGTTCTGCGACAGTAGCACTGTCACCAAGGGCAAGCTTCATCTCTTTCTCACGGAGAAAGTAGTAGGAAGAGAATCAAAGAAGAAGTAAGGGATAATTGTTGGCGGCTCAACGGTGTGTGGGTATGTAAACGCTGTCGTGGATCTCTACAATCAGCAGGTAGGACTTCGAGTAAACTCTAACGAGCACCCGCGTTCAGCACAAGTCAAACAGCTCATAAAAATGACGAAGAAACCGCCACAGAAACAAGAAAGAAGAACTATCATGGCCGTGGGATCGGCTCACTACTAGATGGATAGCAACAATTTCGAAATATTTGTGAAACCTTTTTTCAGCAAGATGACCGAGGACGAGCAGCGTTTTTACTTTCTCACTATGGAGTACTACGTGGAGAAAACACGCGTGAACTCGAGCTTGCAGACATGTTTTCACAATCGCTGGATGGGGAAGGCTTTCAGCCATGCACAGTCCTTGTGATACTGATTCAACACGACAAAACAAACACGTATGGAAAACTCCAACATGTTGGCTTTATTCGCAGCAAGGATGTTCACTTATGTCCTGTTGGATCAGTGCCGTTTATTTGTTTGAGCGAATTCATGTCGATTTGGAGCCATTCCCAACCTTTTGCCAATCTAAAGACTGGTACGACATTAAATTCTTACGTGGTATCGCATACGATACACATAAAACTTGTTACGAGGCTGTATTTAACACGCTTGGATTGACCTTCAACAAGAAAACCCACATCAACAGACAACGGGGAGTTCGTCAGCTGGAAAGCAGATGTGGACATCTCGCAGTCACGTAGGCACGGAAGAGGGGGTATGAACATAGTGGAGGCTGTGTACTCGGCTCCGCTCGCACGTGAAGCTATTCGAGCACTCTCCGGACATCCGCCTCGTCCGCCACAGTATTATCTCGAACGCGCAGTCGTGGAGCCACCAGGTGACTTGAACATTTTTCCTTATCTAGAAGCTCACAAAACAAAAATATTTAATGGAGATTGTGAGCGAGCGATCTGGCAGCACGCTGATTTCTAGAAGTATTAGAATACTTACGCACGGTAATGCTCCAGGACGCAGCAATTCTATTTGCCCAGGTCCCTTCTCGTATCCGCCAGAATGATTTTGGAGATCGATTCCAACAGTATAGAGCACAGGCCCTCTCATCTGCTCAGACCGCGGAGCACCGAGTTGAAATGCAGTGTCAGGTCGCAGTGCCACTACTAGCCCAACGAATAAAAACACAACATGCGAATAGATATGAGTCGAGTCATCGCGCCGTGACAAAGCTGGTCCAGAAGTCACAAAACGATGTTACCGCGTTTCTTCAAAGTGAGATGTCGTTCCGGTTATTTCCTGATCGAATTCCAGGCCTTGGATCTACAACACAGCACCCAGATTCGCACATGGTGACCTCAAATTTAAATACAGTAGAACACAATCAGCCGTCAGCACCGAGTCGTGAACTTACACCAACTTATTCGATGAGCCGTGCGGTAACAACGATACGTGAACTTTGGGATGAGTGGCATCATGGCTTAACAAACCATCCATCTATCGAATATCTAGAGAAAACATTTGGCACAGAATGGAGATCATCAGCCAAAGAGTCAAAGTTTTTCCAAACGCTTGTGCGTTGTAAAACACGTACGTAGTCTGATAAGTAGTGGACTGTCGGCCGATTCCGGCATTGATCGCGCTGAAAGTGGACGTGGAAGGAAGAGTATAGATGATTTCTCTAAGTTGTTGAGCCCCAAACATTGAATTAGAAATCATTTCGTTATTCCGTCAAGTGTTTTGACTTACATTCCTACAGCGACAACGTCCGCCAGATACATACAATGCACGAATGACATACTATGTTAGTTTTGCTCCATTTAGATCCTTCGAACACGGAAGGTCTTGCACACACATCTCACCTATTTAACAGGACAATGCGGTGGTCGGTATGCATCCCTCCCGACAACGAGTCGAGGAAGTGGTATGATGCACAACTTGGCCTTTCTAGCCGTTCTTCTGGATCGCTAAGAACCGACTCGCTTCAGACGCACAGACAACGATTTACAGGCTTTAGAAATACAGAAGAAAAATTTACAAAGGCGTATTTTGTACTTTTAGCTTGGTCTTCCCAAAACCAAGCTCGACCAAAACGCGTAAACACAGCAACCTCGCTAAATCACTGATCAGAGTTAGAATAAAAGAAATTTGCAAGAGTTCTCTCTATTGCTTAGGGGGTTTCGAGTCGATATGTTTGTTTTCTTAGTTAGTTTACACGTGGAACTTTTTACAAATCTCGCCAATTCTAATCAAAAAGGCTGGTTTTGGATTAAATATCGGCGTCTACATGTAGTATGCTTGATTTGAAATATGGACTGGTATTTTTCGCAAAGCGCCCAGCTGATTTTGTGCTCTAAATTTTTTTTTTTGCCAGATTAGAGTAAAGGGGTAACCCCTTTACTCTAACAGAGGTCGCAACGGGTACCCGAATGTCGGGTACCGGCCCCTTCACGTTTGTCTTCTGGGCGGGTCTGGATGCCCGATTTGGATGCTCAATCGCTGCGGGCGGGTATGGGTACCCGATAATACCTTTTCACATGTAAATGTTTATTTTGCGATGGTATTTTTATTGTTATCCACGGGACCGGGGTACGGGTACCCGATCCTCACCACCACACCAATCGGTGTGGGTCCGGATACCCGATCCCATTCCGAGCACCCAAGCGGGCGGGCAGAGTCACCCGAAAAATCCCTCTGACACTCTCAATAATTCGGTCGCGAACATTCTGCCATATTAATAGCGCTAATCTCATTTTGCTTCTAATTATTTCTCCGTCTGCTAATGACATTGTTTATCTTGGGTGAGCCTACCACGATGGTTAAACCCGCCTGAGTTGAGGGTGGATTAGCTTCAAGCACTCGTCATCCGTCTATATATTCTCCGCACCTTTAGTACCAAAGCAAACATGTACATATATGGAGAACAGGTTATAATTGTAGGCATAATTACCAATAAAAAAGGAATTGATGAATCTTAAAGCACCAGATGTATCTAGCGACCCACCAAAATATGGGAAAGAGCATCATTTAGATTTACATGCTAACTGCGTACAGTCGTGGCCGTATTCGTCGCCACTTACATCGCAGCGAAATCTAAAATGTCTGGAAGCATTATTGGTTTTGGAATTAAGCCGATCATGGCGCGCGGTTTTTACAATTTAAGCTTATAAAACCAATTTGACAACGATTTTTTTCCTACCAATTTCGAACTTCATTATCATTTCTTCAGTAAATTTGCCTTCTAACGCTCACACTGATAAAACAATTACTTGAAGTATTTAATAGATCAGTATGATTGACTACAGCACTAAGAAAATGCAACATCACTCTATTTTTATTATGTAATTATGTTTGCAGGAGCTATCTACATTGGACGTCTACCAAATATAGCCTAGTCACCTGCCATATCTGCTGCAGATATGGCAGGCACAGAAAGATATATGCTGACATACAGCAAAAGGCGTCTACCACAATTGGCCCACACCGCAACACCCTGTCCTGCTCAAATTGCCCTTTCGTTGGGACATGTATAGCAAAGCTGGGTACAAACAGATTTTTCCCCGCCACTCTGCTCGGACACCACTACCTCTGAGTTCTTCTTTATTTCCGAAATTCAACCTCATCGTGTTACTTTCGAATCTGCTGTGAAAGCGCTTACTTCCAGCGCCATGGACCCCGAAGATGTCGAGGACGAGATGGACGTGTTGTTGTGGCTGAATGAGGCGTTCGTGAAATACGAGGAGGCTCGGTGCTTGCGCTCCAGCCAGCAGAATTCAAACTGGACGGCCGTTTCCCCCCGCGAAAGATATAAAGCGCCTGCGAGAGGGCGCTCTCCGCCTGAATGATGGTCGGTTTAATCTTTACAAATTATAAGTTGTTCGTTTACGATGGATAGACACCTTAAAGCTAGGGGTAGGTGAGTCTCGTGAGACGACTTTCGTTCCCCAAGAGATTTAAAGCCCTGACATAACTGCTGTAGATATAACAGGTGACTAGGCTAATTTTGGTAGACGTCCATTGGCAGACGTGCCCCCTCCCACTCCAAACTTACTGCAAATGCCAAATAGTGTACCCGTGCCAAATAGAATACCCCTCTCAAATGTGACGGGAGTGTTGAGTAAACAAATCACATTGTACCTATATACCCACGTCAGACCCCAAGCTGAAAATTACCAGTTCTTATTTAGCCTTCAATAGCAGCCTTCTCTTCCTCCACCAAGCTCTATCCCCATCTCCGTGCCTCCGTCTCGCCTCGCCAAATCTATGGCCGAAAAGAAGGGTCATCTGGATTGAGAAGCATGGTGAGACTCCTGCCAAAGCCGCCGACCATTTCCAGAACGAGCGTGACTGGAAAGTATCTGCGGTCCAGATTCGCTACTGGTGGAAGCATAAAGAATCCATCAAGAATGCTCCTGTCTCCAACCTTCGCCTTAAGGGCGCTGGGGCAAAGCCCTGGTTGGCCGCGGTGGAGGACATGATCTTTGATCAAGTTCTCTTCCTACGGTCCGAAAAGAAGTAAGTTTCAAGAGCTCTGATCTCTGAGATAGGCAAGGAACTCGTTCAATCTGAGCTACGCGACGACAGATTTGTGGGTAAAAAAGTGGGTTGAAGGCTTCATGCAGCGGTACAATCTCTCGCTACGCCAAACGACAATTTTGACGATTCTAACCTACGATGTCCTGGCGGACAGCTGTTCGCTTCATGGAGTTCCTATCACCACGTATTTACTCGCTAAGTTTGCCCCACACCGTCTTGATGGACGAAATCGCAGTGTATTTTGAAGATCTGCGTCGACAAACTTTGGAGGCAACTGGCGCCCGCCAGTCGTTCTCAAATCAAATGGTTTCGCGCCCATGCGCGTAACTGCCGTCCTTGATGTGTCGGTGTTGGGTCGCAAGCTGTCTCCGCTAGTCGTGTGGTAAGGCGCGCGTCAAGATGGCGAAATTGAGAAGATTGGTAACGCGACGTGCCAACAGAAGGCTGGGCTGACTCACAGCTACTACTGAAATGGATCGATCTCGTTTTCCCACCTATCCTGGATGCGTCAACACCTGGCAAGGGTGCTTGTGTGGGGTTCAATGCGCGCCCACATATCCAAGGCAGTGAAGGCGCAATGCTCGCTATCCTAGATTGTATGATGGCCCGTATGGCCCATCGGAGGAAGTGATGCGGTGTGCAGACTCGCCTTTGGATCTCTTTCTATTTTTATGCCGAGGGGTCTGTGGATAGAAGTTGCGAGGCAGTCTACGCTTTATCACAAGCAGCACCTCGTTGAGCGGGTTGACCGGATGTACGAGAAGCAGAGAGTTGAAGGTGCTAAGACAAAGGAGCAAATCATGGAGCAAGAAGCAAAACATGAAGATATCGAGCCACACGAGCTTCTGAACGCTCTGGGTCTACTAGTCGCACGTATGATCAACCCCCAGAGACGACACTTCTACGATCACTGGGCAACTACGGCAGTTGGCGCTATTCCTGCTGGAACTTTCGGTAGATACGTGAAGCGCAGTTGTTTCATGTACATCCTGTCAAATCTACACTTCACCGACAATGCTAACCCACGGGCAGGGACCGACAGAGCTTGAAAGGTGCGCTCTGGGGTGAATGCTTTGCAGTCTACTTTCTTGGCTGGCTTCACGACCCCACCGGTCATTTCTTTTGACGAAGCGATGATCCCCCTTCACAACCGCCACAACCCGACTCGGCAGTACCTCGCCAACAAGCCCCACAAATGGGGAACGAAATTATTCATGACCTGCTGCGCAACGTCGTCTTACTGCCTTCGGTAAGTGAATATGTGAGCCCCGGACGTGGCTCACATTTTTTTTTGTGGGTAAAGTAAACATGTTGTATAATTAACGATGTATCATCTAACGTGGACACATGTTGTATGTATGCAGTCTGGAAGTTTATTGCGGCAGGGAGCAGCACACACAAGAGGTTGGCAACGTCCCTACGTCAATGCAGTCGGCGGACCATAACACAGCCCCATCTGCAGTTATGCGGAATCTGGAGGCAGTGTTACCTCCTCAGTCTGACGGAATCTATCGCTTGATAGTCACCGACCGATACTATACGTCAGTGCAGTTGGCCTATCAACTATTGCAAAGGCAAGTCTACTGCGTGGGAACGATTCAGGATGACCGCCAAGGATTTTGTGATGCAATGAAGGAAAAGAACCGCAATCGGCCACGGAGCATCGCCCACGGCACAACTCGCATGGCTGTAGCCAAAAATAGCCCGCAAATGACTAGTCTAGTGTGGTGGGCCAGACGCCCGGTGCAGATGCTAGCTACCGGTGCGAGCCGGAGCACGGAAAGCTGCTGTATGTACTGTGGATTGTTTGAAGCTGCTTATCGATACTAAGTTATTATTTATCTCTGTGTTGTTTTGAATGTTTAAACCGATTGAGACCGGGAGGCGTCCGTGCTGAAGTATCCTGCCCATCCATAGTACGCGACTATCATTGCTGGATGGGTGGGGTAGACGTGCACGATCAATTGCGCCTCCAGCGGTACTCTCTTCAGCAGCAGACGAAATGCAAGAAATATTGCAAGGCATTATTTTTGGGGTTTGTGGATATTGCGAACATCGTCTACCGAGAGGCACAAAGGAAGCGCGGGGGCAAAGCGGACATACACGCTGAGTTCTTGATGCAGCTGAAAGCAGAGATGCTGGATATGAAGAAGGACGACTTTACTCAGGTACACTCCATACAACATGTATACAACATGATAATCTACAACATGTTGACTTGTGCTATTTTAGCGACCACCACCTGACGATGAAGGAGAGTCCATTCCGAGATCTTTACCAGCCGATCACGTGCTCCGGGAGAATCCTGACTACCAGATCGTGAACGGACAACGCAAGCGCCGTCAGCGGCAATGCAAGGTCTGCTCGAACGAAAGCGCAGCGTCGGAGAGCGTCGAGCTACCAAGTACTATTGCCCAGGATGTAGTCTTTCGGACAAAGCAAGGTAAGTTTTTTGCTGCGCTTGTGCTAAAGGTCAAACCTGCTAACAGCATGTGCAGAACGTATTTGTGTAACAAGGTGTGGCCGCACACGAAGAACAACACGCTAACCTGTCATCAGATTTGGCACTTCCAATGGAATAACGGGGCCAACCGCCCCCGCCCACGGTGTGGCCGCAACATCCAGAGGCGCGAAGCTGGCAGCGGTGCGGGAAAGCGCAAGCGGCACCCGCGATCACTGAGTGGCCAGAACAACGACAACGCAGCGGAGGAGGAGGCCGCCGAGGACACTGCTGCGGACGAGCACGCCACTGAAGACGCTGCTGCGGACCAGCACGCCGACGAGGAGTAGTGCTGTCCTTCGTGATGAATGCATTCTTTTAGTTGTCCTCGTAAGACTTGCGCACTCATTGATTGTTTTTTCAGAAACGAGAGCATGGCTTTTTCTTGATAAAAAGGCCAACTACCGAGTTGCTCTGATGCCCACCTTATGTACCACATGTTGTAGTATACGCCATTTAGTCAGCGGCGACGTTGTATATAATAACATGTTGTATTTCTACCCAAATGGCATGTCGCGTTTTTCAGAAAAGGCACCCGTACTTAAACGCGAGCATACAATTTCAAGTATAGCCTGGTATTAACATGTTGTATTTGACAACATGTTCGGATTTCTGAAGAAGATGGGAAATCCGTTTGGTCGCTGGGGGGTTAAGGGCTGGCTGAGAACCGCCCAGCCACTCGAGCTTGTCGCTCGCACCACGCTCTTCTCACTTGCGCATTTGCTCTCTTCAAGCCTATTTCGAAGCGCACCCAACTCCAACCTCGCTCGCCATGAAGTTTACGAACATGGACCTCTACTCTCTGTTCTTCACCGTGCTCTCGCCCAACCAGGTCCGCTGCAACACCTGCCAACAACTGTACAAGAGCGGTAACGGCTACACCAATCAAGTGTACCACATTTTAAAGCGCCACCCGGACTACCAAGAGCTCGCTGTGGCCGCCTTCCGCAAGGGCAACTGCTTTGGTCTGACGGTGCCAGACCAGCGAACCAGCGATGTGTTCCGCTGGATTGAGTGGTGCGTCATGGACCGAATGCCCGTCAGCTTCTGCGAGCTTCCTATCGTGAGGAGTAACGCCAAGATGGAGCCAATTTCGGCTGCTGCGCTGCAGAAGTACATCGACCTCCTGTACACCTACGTCAGGTAGAGTGTTGCCCTCAGCTTCCCCGATAAGTTCGGGCTGGTGCTTGATGGATGGCCAAGTGGTGGCCGCCACTTCATCGCCATCATGGCGGTTTTTGGAGCCCCGTCCGTCTCCTAGCCAAAGGAACGGAACCCTAACTACGACGAGAGCATTCAATGCCTCACGCGCCGGTTTGTGCTGCTGGCGATCTGTCCTCTAGGAGATGAAGAAGATCTAGAAACCCAAAGCCTATTCGACCTCATTGCAAACACGTTGTCCACCTTCAAGAAGCCGTGGAATCTGTCCTCTTCATGATCGGCGATAATTGCTCAGTCAGCCAGGCGATTGGTAATTTTTTTTAGGAGCATTGCCTTTTATTGGCTGCACCAGTCACCGTTTTCAACTGGCTGTCAACGATGTTTTGGCCAATGAGGATACGATATTAGCCAAATTTCAATCTCGGTACCATTAAGTGTCCAGCTGCTTTGCGGAAGGTGACTCAGCTGGCACTCGTCATGCGTAATGTGATCCGCTGGACAAGCATCTTTAGTATGGTCGAGCGCTACAACAAGTTGCATCCTCAGCTTCTGTCTGTGGATCACGTGTAACGGTCCAGGTATTTACTCCGTTACTTGCTTACTTAGTGGTGTAGAGGAAACTCGCAACAGTTTGTTTTTGGGGCCCGTTTTTCGAAACGTGGTCCCAGTGCGTACTACGTACATGCAAGTGTCGTGGGTGCCTCCTACACCGAATGAGTGCGAGAGACTTTTCTCGCAGGTGTCGTGAGTCGTCCTAAAATGGAACGCTCGCGCTGATTGTCGAGGTAGCGAGCTCTGTAGTGTGAGATCAGGTAGTAGGAAACAGGTAAACAAAATAGCAATTAAAATATAAAAGCTATATGTATTGTTCACTTGTTGGATTCCAGGTAAATTCAGGACTTATCAGACTTACCACACTTTTTCGGCCCGCTCAACAGCACCACATTCTCGCTGGATACACACGACGCGCTCCACAAGGGTGTCGACTGCAGTCGACACCCCGCCTTTTTCCTGAGCCTAGCAGCCTCCTTCACGCTTGAGCGATTCGCCACCCTTATCGCACTCACCATCCTCGCGTCGCCACCTTGCTGCCTTAGAGCCGACTGTACCTGCCTTGGTCTGCGCTGCCTTAGGGCCACTCTTGATCCAACCTCCAAGTCTGCTAACTGAGGGGCACCACGCCGAGCCTTAGTATTGGGTTGGGCGACGGCTCACTCGCTCATCTCCCAGGATCTGATCTTCAAGGGCCGGGTTGTGTATCAGTTCTGAGGGGGGACTAGAATAACCGTACCCGAGACGGTGGCCACCGTTCCCACTCGGGATGCAGGCGAAGTTGGTGTACACCGAAATGCGTAAAAGCATGATGTTAACACGCTGGAGGTGCTGATGTTTCTTGCCTACAACAGAGACTCGTGGGACGTTGGTAGTGTTCAAGCGATTAGGCGCAAAATGCGCAATTAGATGATAGAATAATTGAATGAGTTTTTCATCGCCTTGTGAACGTTAATACATTGGATATAGGGGGGGGGGGGGGCTGGATAGTGTAGCTGTGCTCAGTTTATCTATGGTGTGATATTGTTTTTTTTTCTTCTTCTGTATTGATCCCCTTAATTTAACAGCTTAGCGTGGGGCGTTTCCTGGTAAAAATACTGAAACAACTCACCGCAGTCACATTAGCGAGGGCCTTGACTTCCGTAGATTGAGTCTGCATGGCAGCCACGGGGAAAGGATCCGCGTTCTCCATGCTCGCAGAGACCGCGGTACGGTCTACATCTGCTCCATTGACTGCTAAGTAAGGTAAATAAATCGTAATTATTGATCCCTTTCGCCACCACTTTCATCGATGCAGGAGGAATTCATCCAGCTCGAATGTGCGCGGCGACGGAACCAAGCAAGTCTAAAACAGCGGTCATCGCAGTTCCACGTTTCGGCTCACAAGTCGCGCCTCAAAGAGAAGCTCGCGCAAGTTCGACGACACGAATTTTTGCTGCGTACCGACAACAAGGCTGCCCTAGTAGAGATTATCGACCACATGCGTGAACTCGGGAACGATGGAGAGGAAGCTGGCGATGCGAGTAAAGCTTCGCAACGGAACGGTCCGAGTCCGTTAGAGCGCGATCGGTTCCGGTCCTGGGCTGCAGATGTCGAACAACTCCTATTTGAGTTCGAACCAAGTGAGATTCATGATAATGACCCTCTGGCAAGAATCTTAGAGCGCCTCCAGTTTCTCCAAGATGGACATGTATGTCTGGCGGAGGTGGCGATGGACGCCCGAGCCCTCCTTGAGCGCTGGGATCGTGAGGGTGTGTTCGACTCGGAATCCTCCAGCGAAGACGAAGACGATGACGATGATGACGACGAAAGAGAGGACTTTCAGAATAATCGTGGGTTGCTCCCACCTGATCCAGTAAAAGAAAACCTCCGGCATCTCGAGCGGTCGTACGCTTATCAAAGTGTTCGGCAACGTGCAGCAGCAGGTATCATCAAGCGTAACGTACTCATCTGGGTGAGATCGAAGGATTCATTTTGCGAGCGTGTGGCCGAAATCGAAATCTTCGGACGAACCACCGAGGCACTTCTGAAAGAACTGAGACTGACAACTTCTGCTCTTTCTGGGGCCAATCTAACCGGGAACACAGACATATTTGCACTTGGACGATGTGACCCAAAATCGCGATACGGCGCTAGCATCGCCTTCAAGGACTTGCTACAATTCTCCAAGCACATGGCTCTTTTTCCTGTCGATCAAGCTCTGCGCACTGTAGAAGATGTAACTCGACGTCGCTACCTCTTCGACTCGCGTTGCGCACTGAAAATCCAAGCATTGTGGCGTCGGGTCGGTGAAACTGTGCGAGCACGTCGACTTCGTCGAGCAGTGGAGGAACTGCGCTTGCGACGGGAAAAGGAAGCTCAAGCAACGCGTGAGGCTTCCAAGGAAGCGAAAAAGCGGAAGGCTTCCGAAGCAGGGAGACGTAAGGTTACCAAAGCGCTGAAGAGGTCGAGCACAAAGAGGTCGTCCTTGATTTCTTCAGCGGTCTCGAAGTTTACTTCAGCATCTACGGCTCAATCAGATGAAAACCCAACAGAACTACCGAAGGAGGTGACCCAGGAATCAGCGGTTGACACCACCGAGAAGCGGAAACCACATTCTCCACCTGTCCCACCTATAGACACGTCAAACCACCGAGCTAGTACTCGTGGCAACACTTTGCAAGACAAGCAAGTGTCGCCGACATCAACTCCACGAAGAAGACAGCGAGCATCTCAATTCATGGCTGCGGGTAACAACGATAGTGATGACGACACTACGGATGTCGAGGCAGCTTGGAAGTCGTTTATGGATACTGTTGCGGTGGGTTTGCCCGAAGAAGAGGTTCCTAATGAGACCAAAGGAACTACAGCACCAGAAGGGGAGCCAGCGAGTGACCCAACGCGCTCAGACCCGCTATCATCGATGAAAGACGCTTGGGAATCATGGTCGGATGACGGGATTGAAGCGGCTAATAACGAAAAAGTCGAGATGGACGATGAGCTTAGTCCCATGCCTGGAACTCCATTGACACCTATGACTCCCCGAATTAAGATTGTGGTTTCTGTCAACAAGAGCAGTGTGTCTGAAGCTGCAGCTCGTCCATTACCCCGCAGGGAATATACGACGCCAAAGAGAAATCAAACTCGACCTCATACAAATCCAAGTAACCCGGTCATTAGGGCACCGTCATCTCTTCCTTATGATGCCACACTGCAGGATCATACAGGTCCGTACACCGGGGCTGGTCAGCTGAGCTTGATGGCGCCCTTCATTGACGCCGATAGAAGACAAAAGTCACAAATCAGCGTCGTTCCTGAGAGAAAGCACTTGTACGAGCTCGACTTCAATACCGAAAGGATGGATGCCTCATTCTTTCACGTCATTCAAGCTCTTGGAATGCTTCACGAGTCTGAAGAGCAACATCTACAATCTAGAATAAAGACGCCCGAGAAGGTGACGGAGGCCGTCGAAGTTCCAGGCGCCAGATCAAGACGAACAACGGTAGCCAGGCTTCGAAGCATTACTGGAGATGAGGAGCAAACCAATCGAGTACGCAACTTGCTTGGCCGAAAGAATCAAGAAGCTACGCAATTTAACGATCAGCAGTCTAGTTCCGGTCGGTCTTCTCCTCGTGGGGGTAAATCAAATCAGCCAGGTTATTTCATCTATGGAGCACAAGGTAAGATACTAGTCGTACCTTGATATTATTTTAGTAACTTGACATTGCTGTGTGCTTATGAGCAGGCATGAAGGCTCGACGAGAGGTTGTCTTGCGCAAAGGTTCGAGGGTTTATTCACCGCTGTCTGCGCCACCTGAAGAGGAGACAACAAGCTCCGTTGATCCAGGCAGCAAGGAAATTAAGGTGTGGCATCGATCCACGATCACAGCGATACCAGAGACAGTAGGGGTGCCGCACCCTCCTGTTGATCGTTTCCGTTCTCGTCACAAGAGACGCATGAAAGGCCCACAACGCAACGCCATCACCACGGACACTTCAGACCAAGTCCAGACGATCAATTCGTCAGCAAAAAAATCATCCAAGAGGACTGAAAAGCGTAACGAGCTTCCGTTGCTGCTACGTCAATCACGGGCTGCAGCTCGTCGCCGAAAGGTAGACGAACCTATGCCGGAAGACAGCGAAGACCGTAATGAAAGCCCTGCTCCTGATGCAAATAAGCAAATGTGGAAGCGCGGTGGGGAGCTGCCAGAGTTAGCATTGGCACAGATCCGTGATCGCGTGGGGTACAAACCGAGGTCGTCGCATCCAAAACGGATGTCAATCATTGCCGGACGTGCTCCTCCTGTACAGGGTGTTCAGATCGATGACAACTCGGCCACAGTCTTAAATGCGCTTGACGAGCTGCCAGAGACGTTTTCCTCTGTTGACGAAGAAGGCGGCCAAGACATCGAAAGCGATAACTCCAATGCAGATGAAGATGGCTATAGTTCGGATGAAGCTGAAGGTGACGAAGAATCCCCACGAAGTGATGAAGTTGACCAAAGTCACGACAACGGGCTGCAACGCGTCGACAGCGTTCTACACGCGAACGGTAACGAGTTGAGCGAGGAGTTCCAACAGCTGCATCTGGCCAGTCGCAATCGGGAGCTCAATCGTCATCGCTCGCTTCTCGCTCATCTCCAGGACGAAGAAGATGCCGCTGCAGATGACACCAGGCGACACTCGAAAGACGTCGGTCCACAGCATCAGCAGAAGCGGGGATGGGCACAACAACGTATCGAGAGGCGCAGTGTGAAGTTGGTGGGCGAGGAGAGCGACGTCGCCACCTCAGCCGACGTCGAGGTGTCTGTGTGGCACTATGAATCGAGCGACAGTGACGCGTACATTCGCACACGCCACCGACTGCGCGTCAAGACGCGAGACGCCAAGGCGGACCCATGCGAAGAGCTCAGCGAGGACGACGAGGATGAAGACGGAGACGAACAAGATCATGACGTGAGGATCCGACTCGGCATGACGCAGCAGGAGCGTGACGCTGCGTTTCAGAAGCTCCTGATGCAGTACCTCGGACTGCTGCAGTGCGCGCCGGCAGAGGTGGCCCGCCGTCTGCAAGTCAGTTGAAGTGACCGTCACTCCGAATATGTTGAAGTTATGTGCACCACACCCAGTTATGTAGATTTCATCAAATAAAATGACTCTCAACCAACAACTACACTACTCAACGAGCAACTAGAGCCACGGGATCGACGTCGCCATGGACGCGTCCGCTGCGACCGCTCACGACGACGAGATGCTTGCGCTGACGCTGCAGGATGTAGAGGACTCGGAGCGCCGTCCGCCGCCGAAGCCGCGCGCCTCGGACGCGTCATTTGAGACCTTCACTCACGAGAGTGGAGAGCCGACCGGGCCTCTGTCCATGCCGCTGACGCTACCCACGTCGCCAACGCTGCTACCGCTGTCGTCATCGCCATCTTCCGCCGCGTCTCATCACCGTCAGCAGCAGCTGAGCGTGCAACAATACTTCCAGACCGAGAGCAGCGCCGGCGGGGACTTTAACACCGAGATGCAGAAGTCCAACGACGAATATCGACGGTTAACAGACGCTATTAACCTGAACGTACCGAATGTTACCGGTTCGGTTACCGGTACAAGTGGACGCTTGATCGCCTCCACGTCTCATGGAGCGGACATAACGTCCACCTCGACCCCTCCACGCAAGGGCAAGAAGAGAAAACAGGGCACCAACGTAAGTATCGACCTGCAGACCAAGATCCGCATCATCGAGGTGGCCGAACAGTACCAGTATGACCCCAAGAGCTCCAGTCGCAGCAAACAGGACGGCGGTCTGCCCAGCCATCACGGTAAGGAGATCGTGAACGGCATCCGTCTGGCAGAGCAGTTCGGACTCAATAAGAGCACTGTGAGTCGCATTCTGAAGCGCAAGGAGGAGTTCAAGAAGGCTTACTACAAGGACAACATCTCGGGCTGTTCCAAGCACATCAACAAGAAATCCAAGTTCGACAAGCTCAACCGACTCGTGGAGAACTGGTTCGACATGAACCGAGAGAAGAACGGCACGATCACGGATACTCTGATCCGAGATGTTGGCAAAAGATACGCAGAGGAGCTCGGCATCGAGGACTTTCGGGGATCGAACGGCTGGGTGCGTAGTCTACGCAACCGCAAGGAGAACACGGCACGTAACACTGTGTCGATCGAGGAACAAGCAGCCGAGAAGAGGAAAAAGGACAATGAGGCTATTGAACGCATGCGGAGCATTTTTCCCAACGGCGTCAAGGACATGGCCGGATTCTTCAAGGACCTGTCGACATATCTGGAGAAAGATGGCGCTGGCATGGGAGGATTCGGCGATATTAGCGGTAGCAATAGTAGTAGTACCAATGGCAGTGCAAGAGATGCCGCCGTGGTGCTGGCTGGGGCATCATATACGGACATGGACGAATGTATTCCGCGCGAAGATGACGGAGCCATGGCCGAAGAGTTCCTCAAGAAGAAGATGATCGACTCTCTACGCATATGGTCACAAGAACTCATGGCATCCGAGCTGGCTAAGCTCAAGAAACGCATGAAGCCGCGGCAGGCAGCTATTCTGTAGCGGTGCGACGCATCAACCGCCTATCTATCCGAGTCAGGCGTGTATAATGCTGATTCTACTGTTTGCTATTCTTCTAACGTTCCCATTTCCTGTCAGACCCAAGATACTTTTTCTTGCAGACTGGTGACGATCATCACTATTCACGCCGGTATTTCTATCTAGGCCCCGCTAAATATACCTCTCGCCATCGCCTTGAGATGCTGGTCTTGAAGAGATGGCTCCGGCACGACGTATATTCCCGAGGAAAGACGCCACGCTGGACCGCGCCGTAAACGTTGTAGTTAATCTGCCAAGCTTCAATTTCGTGGAGACTCGCCCGCCTCGTCGACGTCGCGATGGTTCACGTTCCGTCACTACTGCCGAGTTTCCAAGTATCAATGGATCCGATCAAAACCCGACACAGCCAGCAAGTTTAGACCTGGATGACGTACTCTACGCCACGGTATCAAGACGGGCAGAGCAGTTCGAGGACCCGTCAATGACTCTGGAGACCAAGATGGCCCGCATATGGCAGGCATTGCTTCGACACTCCGAAAGTGGGCGCTTTGGGAACCCTAAAGCGGGTCCTGTGAACCCTATTTGTACCGCTCTATGTCTTGAGGCTACAGAGCAGATTCTCGCGGCTTGTGGGGCGTCGGCATTGCTACGGAACGTTTTAGTGGGAGGTCTTGCGAACTCCATTTACGCAGAGTATGACCCGGATCAAGGGTTTGAAAAGCAGCAGCAATACGCGGACGTAGTAGGACGTCAGAGCAAGCATGTTGTTGCTCAAGAAGAGGAGATCGTCAAGCTGGTGAAGCTACGCGAGCTGGCAGAGCAGCATGTGTTCGATCAACTGAGTGCTGCCGGAGTCGGTCAACTCCTTCAGCAAATGGACTTGTCCCGTCGTGTGAATGCTGTGACTGAGATGCTGGCTCCTGTGCTTGATGACGAGCTTTTACTTGTGCTCTGGAATGCTACTGCTACAACCCAAGCGTCCGCTAACCAACTCGTGCGATCTCAAGCGTCAGATAATGACGAGGCTGATCCAGCGCAGGAGAAAATGTCCTGGAAAGAGACGAGAAAGCGAGGAGCTGCACTGGCGAGTCTCGTGCTGCAAGAGCGCGTTCGTCTCGTGATTCTAGTGTGGCAACGATTGAGTCCTGAAGAGAAGAACTTAGCATACAAGGCGCTGGATCCCTCGATCTCCGCCACGCAGGCAGCTGCTACACTCAAGAGCGTTCTACACGCACTGGAAGAGACGTACGTCTCCGAGTTGATCCATCACCAGCGGCAACTTTCGCGTCGGAACTTGAATCTGGCCTCTCAGCTGGGAATCATTAACGAAAGCAAGGCTACAACCACGGGAAGACAGCTCGCCTTGGCTCCTACAACCCCGCGCGCGTTAGGAAAGTTACGCATTAGTAGAGGCCGTTCACGCACCATGCTGCTGACTGGCAATACTGTGGACTCAGGGTACGCTACTGCGGAGTCAAAGGCGTCAATTCCACAGGTTCTATTGGGCGCTCTCGTGTCATCAAGTCCAGGTCACGGACGCCTCAGTCAAGTTCAATTGTCTTCAAACCAAGGACGTTCCAGACCAGTAAGTTCCGGTATTTTACCGGAACAATTGCTGGCATCTCATACTGATGTCCTCCGTACGTGCGAAGATGTCTTTGATCTGCTCTGTGAGGTGGAGCAGCAGCAAGTGGCCGCTCTGGAGCGGCACAATGGCGAGCATGGAGTCCATTTGGAAGATATCGAGGAGGGAATATTGATGCAAGCTCGCGTTAAACTCAGAGACCTTCTGTGCACGTACATCGAGCCTTCGGAGCCTATTCAGGAACGCTTTCATCGATGCGAGGAAGCGCGCGAGAAGCGATTGGAGCTGGATCGCAGTCGCTCAGATGATGAACGGAAGCTGACGGAGTTGGTGCGTGCCATTATATCCGGACAGCGTCGCAACCCGGAACTTCTCGTCAATGTCGTGAACCGCAGTCCAGAGACGCTGTTGAGTGCCATGTCCTTGAATCCAGGGATGCTGCTCTTTTCTATCGTAAAATTCCCTGAACAAGTGAAGAGATTCCTGTCGCTGGACTCGAAAGCTTGTGATTATCTGGACGCGTTAGTGCAAAAGCACAAAGGAGTGCAGCTACTATGGAGACCTCCTGGTGGTAACTACAGCCACGATACCTTCTTACCGACGAACAAGATGAGAAAATTGTCAGTTGCCGCCGAGGAATATGCGTTGGCTTTACCGGTAGGGGATTCTCTGGAGCAAGGGGCAATGCTACTGCTGGAGTGGTTCACGTCGCATCTAAATGACTTGACCGAACTGTTGCTCGAGCATCCGAAGCCGCTGCAATTGTTGTTCTCGAAGATGCACCAGCGTGGCGATGTATCAGCCTTCTACCAGATGATGCTACTACTTCAGCAGACTCCAGGAGTCCAGAACTTCATATCGCGCGCTTCAGTTGGAACTCTGGAGCGCCTAGCGCTTGAAGACCAGACTGCCGTGCTAGCAGTACTGAGAGAGATCTTCCAATGCCGTGAAAACTGCACTGAGAGTGGGGAGAGCCCGCAACCACGAGCGAATCGAGATTTACTCCACGAGTTGCAAGCGTCTCCACATCTGTTGACGTGTCTGAGCTCCATGGATCCGAACGTGTTGCAAGAGGTTTTCTTAGGGAATGTGGACGTGTGGGGACCGTTCTTCGTGGATATGGTAGCTTCGAACGATGCTCTACTACGCCAGAGTCTTGTACAGCGGGTAAGTGATGCTGTTCTTACAATATCTTGTTTTTATCTCACCGTAATGTTGCTGGACTGCTTAGACAAACTACGCTGAGGGTGGCGACACACTGCTACGTCTTCTGACCGCAGTTATTGATGGCACAACTGCAGTGTTGGATCTTGAAGCGCTGGATAGAGCTCTCTCCGCGCCAGACGTGGAGCAGGAGAAGCAGCGACAAGCCAGTGCACGCAGGAAAGAGCATCAGTGTATTTATCTCCGTGGCCGCTGCACCGTGTTCCGAGCGGTGATAGCTCCACAGATCGCTATCGTTGGGTACAACCCTCGACGCTTCTTGTGTCAATCAGGGATCGTGAACAATGCTGCTGTATCGACAACAACGGTGTCTTGTGTCCAAGATCGAACTGGTAAAGATAAAGGAGCACGAACGCTACTACGCCCTCGAGGGAAGAGAGCTGCTGCATCGACGCTAACAAGGAAACGTCATCCTCGGGGGGAAGCTGGCGGGTTCCAGACAGCCCCAATCTCCAGTGGAGACAGCAGTACAAGTGAAAGGATTCTACTAGCTAGAGGCGGTGAGGTGCCCTCGACGTGGCAGCTGTATCTACGAGCTCATACTGCCTTGCAGTCAAGAGAAGACCCCGATGGAGCACAAGATACTCTCCCTGCGTTGTCTAAGGCACGAGTAAAAGCCTTAGTGCTCGATATCTGGCTGGAGTTTCTCAAAGTCGACCATTTACAGCTAGAAACAGCGAGTCTCTGGTCTGTAGCGCCGTTCGTCTGTGACTACTTGGCAGCGCGATACAACGCACCTGCAGCAGTAGGCGCACGGCTCGAGAACTTGCTGAATGGCTTGCTCGCCTTCCAAGATGATTATCGTGTGGCTTTCTTCGCGTCAGTCTGTGGTCTGGGCGAAGTGAAGACGTCAGACGCGTTCGAGTCGGGTCCGCCGAGCTACGACGTCTTCCTGTACTACATGCACGCGCTCGCGCATCTTTTCTACGGACAGATGAAGATCTTCCAGTCAGGCAAACGTCTCGATGAAACAGCGAGTGGCAGTTGCCCCATTGATGTCCAGCACGCTGTGACTGTCACGAATACGTTGTTTACTTTCTCTCTAACAGAGACGGCGCTGCGTGCATTACGTGCTGAGATCGAAGGCCTACCACGTATCAGAGCCGCTGCAATAGCCGGAATGACCGACATCCCAGTCCCAGAGTCCACAAGCGAAGCAAGTGGTGAAAACTCGGTGGATTTTATCCACGATACTGATGATAGAACTCGATTCGTCGAGCTGGACGATCTCATGAGTATCTTCCTACAGCAGTGGACAGCGAAGACTCGACAGACAGAGGAGGTAAGCTCACCTAGGTTGATTTTTGTGTGTGATTATAGTTCTTTTAACCTTTTTTTTATAGCGTTATCGACAGGCATTTGTAGCAAACGATTTGGGTGGAGATCGAATAGGAATGGACGAGTTTATCAAGATAGTGATTGGAGTCACTGCGGGACGGATATCAGCGCGTGAATGTCGCTTAGTGTTTAGTGATGCCGGTCAGGAATTTATGACCCTGGACGTGTTTATGCGCGTGACGCGTGCGTATCAGCTTCGCGTCTTCGACACGCATTTACCCGAGGTTAACCTCGACGAGCGCGACCTGCAGGATCTTCGCCTATCAGTCGGTAGAGCCAATATCGCATCAACTCAGCGAGAAGTTGAAGACCTGGCGCGATACTGGCGCAGTGTTCGCTCCGACGTGGTGCATCAACTCGAAGCTGCGCACCAGAAGAAAACAACCAAGTCGCTTCTTAAGAACCAGAGCGCGTTGATCGAGAAGCTCGTGGCTAACACGCCTCCGCTGCAGCAACAACTACAGATCCAACAACCATACGCTAAACGTCAAGCCACAAGCTCAGCACACACTGCTGCATTGCAGGAGAAGCTAGATCGAGTGTGGCATGAAGTGAGAACGTGCGTGGCGATGCTGCATCGGGCCAAGCTCACCCAACATTATCTTAGTGGACTCTTCATCCGATCCAACATGCTGCGCTGGATACGACAAGCTCGCAAGCGCGCACACGAAGAGGAAAAGCGGCTTCAATCTCGTCTTTCAGCTCCGTTGCTTCCATTTGGTTCAGGTATATCCAAGTCAGGCTCCGTCCAAAGTATAACCTCGCAACCATTGCCATCATGACATGTGTAGCCATATCCGATGAACACGAACATGGCTACCTTTTTAAATAGTCGAAAAGATCTTTTTCGGTGTTCGTAGTGTGCCTCTTCGTGCGCAATTGGATACATGTAGTCAAGATGCGAGGGGAGGACATTGACGCAGTTCCCAGGACGCAGCACTTGAAGCCGACTGAGCAAGTTCGAGGTATCCACAGTGGCGAGTTGTTCGTTCGTTTGAATGGTTCAAAGCTCTGCGAGCCTCAAGGAACTCTCCACGGCGCTCACCCGTTCTTACTGAAGCTATTGCATCTTCAAGACAACGACAAGTCGAATGTGCAGCGCCTCGTACAACCCAGTGAAGCTAAACTGGCATTTACTCGCAATCTGCGACGACAAATTCGACAGCGGAGACGTAAAACCAAGGAACGTTGGGATGCCGTACGGGACGTGATCAAAGTGTATAACAACGGGAACGTCCGTGCGATAGCGAATCATCTCGCACCGGCTGTGAACCCCGCTTCGAGTGCGCTGGATCGATACTTACAGCAGTTCCAGAGGCTTGAACAAGCTTATAAGCAGCAAGTGACTAGCGATATCCTTCACGTCTACGCTCTGCTTGAGGCTGAGAGCAAGTACATCACGGCGTGGAACAAACGAGAGGAAGCCAAGTACAGAGACCAACATGCTCTCACCAACATGCTCTTCCAATTCAAGTGCGTGGCGTTTATTATCGATTTGAGGATACTGGAAAGTGTCTAATATCCCTCAGTGTGCAGCTCTTTTTCGTTTCAGCTCGAGAGCGAGACGTCGGGGCAGGTGCGAATGTGGAGACTGCCAGTCTCTGACCCACAACGCAAGCGCTGCGTCAAAGCTGCCACGGAGAACATAAAGAAGCGATTCTTCTCGTCACCAGGACAGTCGCTGGAGGTACTCGAGGTCTACAAGATCGACAACCGAGTGCTGCTGAATAGTTTTCAGAATTTTACCAATTCGCTCTCCAATTCGCTCTCCAATTCGCCCTCCAAGACAAGATCCGAGATCAAGATCAAGGGTTTGTTTTGCAGTGTACCAGCAGACAGCGTCGAACGCTGCGTTGCTTACGGTATGCACGCAGTGAACGAGGAGACCGGCGAACCTCGTTTCTTAGACGCTCAGGAAGCTGAAATCAAGGTATTCAACCGCTCAACGTACGTTCTAGATGTCAAAAATGGTTTTATCGCCTATAAAATGCCCACCGCCTTGTGTTTTGCACTTTTTGCAGGTTGTTACAGAACCGTAAAGACGCACCAGGAACGGCTGCTGCATTTCGTGCGCGCTCGAAAGTAAATAATGGAGCTCCGTTGCAGTTTCCACGGCGATTTAGCAGATACAGCACGTTAGAGGAAATGCGTACAATGACGGCGACCGAATCACGAAGAGAGGATCAGTTACCGGCCGTGCAGTATCTAGGACTGTGCAGAGTCGCTATGAGCAAGACACTACGAGCGAAGGACAGTGCTGACGCAGAATTCCCCGAAGACCCGAGCGTTGGTGCACTCCATTTTACTAACGAGGTACTTCGCAGATATCACCCGGGTGACACAAATTTTGGTCCACTCACGCTTTTGTTATGATCGTGGTGATAGGAGGAGTATTTAGTGCGATACCCGGATGCCGTTGTGCCCGAGTTCATCATCCAAGTTCGAATTAAAACTCCATCCGCCCCGCTATCAGTGGATTTCTCTGGTATAATTCCGGTGTCGCTGAATTCTTCAGCACCAAGTGCTGCGTCCAGCACCTTCCAGGATTTCATATACGGCGCCGCTTTTGATAGCCCCTCCTCGACAATCTCCGCGTTTCCGCTCGCGTTGCCTCTATCGCAACACCAACGCAGCTTCTTCAACCAAGATGGGCCTCAAGCTAGCTTAAGGTCGAGGACACCTCGTTCCCAACAGCAAAGTGAAGAATCGAAGACAGCGGATCAACAATCACAAATACCGCCCGAGACTGTACTGGCAAACTGCGCGCGACAGAGGACCCAATTACGAGAAGATTTACAGCGTCTTGAGAGGTTATTCTGGGCACGCGCACGTGAAGTCTGGGAGGAGGAAGGAATCCGCCGTGGCGTCAAGATACAGCGTGACAGTCAGCACACATCCGACAGACTGCAAACAAGAACTCAGCAGCTCCGTTACGAACTCGATAGACTCAATCAAATGGAGGATGAATTGGCACGCGAGTCATTCGACCCGCCACGCTCTCGACGTCTTTAAAATAAACTTACTAAAAAAATAGCTCGAACATATTTTACTAGAGTATTATCCTTGAACCTACGCTCCTTCACGCTACAAACTCGACGATGTACTGCTGCACATCGTTTATCCCCGGGTTCTGGAACGCGTGCACGTGTCGTTCGGTCTCGTTCACTTCGACGCACCGAAACTCACACGCCGCGAAGGACGTCACGGGCCCTGATGGTTGCAACAAGGCGTCGAGTCCTTGAGTCTCGCAGTCCGTGCGGTTAAAGAACACGTACGGGTACAAGTGTTCGTGCAGCTCACAGCTCGTATGCGCCGGTATGTGAAAGTCCCAGAGCTTGACGTGCTGGTTCGACAGCAACAGGCGCGTGCCGATGCTGCCGGGCACGTTGCTCCCCCGTACCGCACGGGATGGTACGTCCGGCTGTTTGAAGACCGTCAGAGCCACGAAGCCCCCGAGCTGCTGGTACTGCAGTGCATTAGTCCAAAACGCTTCAACGTCGACGCCATCAACCCAGAGACGCAACCTGGCGAGCTGGTCAGAGCTGGGCGCAGCCGCCAGTGGCAGCAGGAGTCGTCCTGCTGGTCGTAACGCGGTGCCAAGTCGGCGAGCCATCTGCTCGTCCTCGAGCAACAGATCGGAGACTTTGTGGCCACCACCAAGAGCCGACGATCCCAACAGCCACATGGCGAAGCGAGGGCCCACGAAGATCTCTCGCGGACGCAGTAGCCCCATGGCCGTGATAGTCTCAAATACGTCATGGAAATAGATGTACACCATCCTAGAAGTGTAGCCATGTGTTTTGATTATTTTGTGTATTTCTTGTAACTAGATATTATACATACCACGTCAAGCGTAATGTTGTGTTTGTTGCCTATCCAGTGCTTTGAGTCGCGTCAGACGTGCGGGGCTGGCACGAGGCACGTGGAATGGAACGACGCGACCTTCGCTCTCTTTCTCGATGACAGCAACACGTTGTGTATTTTGACGGCGCCATATTTGCCCGTGAGTTATCTGATGGGCCAAGTCGCGTGTGGTTCAGGGTCAGTGCAAGCGCCCTATCAATGTCAAAGCGCCGCGAGCCTTTCCAACTGATAAACCGACTTTGATGTCGTTATTTTCTGTACGATCTTGAAGTGCTCCGGGGCTTTCCACTGTGTAGACGCAAGTTGCTATGTATTCACCGTATTGCTGCTTTCTTCAGCATATCGAGACCAAAAGATGAATCTTGTCCTGCAACGGATACATACTACACGTACATGTAAAGCAGCTCATCGCAACTAAACAACGACTGTAGAGAGCACGGCACTAACGGTGTACACCTCGACAGACCAGACAATCGAATCTTATAAAGGTGACTGCCTTGGCCTCGTTTGTTGAATGTGGCGAATGCGAGCGTGACTGTAGAAATACCTTGCGTATGAATCATTACTTAATCTTGTTTTAAAAGTGTTTTTTTGCTTGAAGTGATCACAGCTGACGTCAATATAGCGAGACTTTGTGGATTTAAGGGATCTGCTAGGGAGCAGCTGGACTATGACTGGAAACGAGACGAGTCGGCTCACCACGTGTTGAAGTGAAGTCTAACGCGCAACTTCGTAAAGGATTGACAAAAGCTTTAATGGATAGACATCGCCCGGATCGGCACGAACCGATTTGGGGCAGGCGCTCTAAACAAGCTTTGACCGCAATCTCTAGTGGAACTCCCCGTATCATTACCGACTCGCTTCAACTAAAGTGAGTCAGGTGGATTTCACCGAGATCTGCGCCGAGATGGGTGTCCGTCGACCAAGTGTGCTCTATCCAAACTCAAATGGTACGCAAGGGGGGGGAGATCGGGCACCATTTCACTAGCGACCACGTATTGGTACCAAAAGGCTGGAGCGTTGTGGTCTCGACAACTATAAATCGACAAACGACATACATAGAGAGCGGCTATTCAAAACCTGTATGCCTTTCAGTGACCCGTAATCCGTAGCGGCAACACACTGGGCTATTACGCCCCAAACGCCACCGCAATTGCCTTCTTCGCCAGGTGCCAGTGGAGTTCTAGCACCTGTTCCTCCTCTCTCCGTCCTCGGCGACTTCTCGAGGACGAGGGCCTATTTAATCTCCTGAAAACGCTGACAAATGGCTCCGCTCAACCGAAACGCAGTTGGATGCCGGGGGAACTTTCCGCCGTGCTTTTAGAGATGCGTTGCGCTACAGTACTTCGCAGCCCCAACGCTAAAACGCGTATGATGCCGGCGAGGGCTGCGGTCTGCGATCGCAGCGCCCCTATAATTGGCCAGCTTTGGGTGTGTGCTCTGTAAGTTGAAAGAGATCGAGCTGGTAAAATGGAGGTGGGGTGCCGGTCTTCACCGTTTAAATGCCGCTCACTTAAATCTGCCCAGATAGAGGCAAGACTGGTATTATTAAACCAAGACCACAATAGCTTGTTCTCCATCGAAAGTCCATTGTAGCGCTGGTCTCTCCCAACGCCAGGTGGTTCACCCCTCGCTGCAATTGCGTGCGGCAATCATGTGAACAGCTGAAGCGTCAGTTTGCAATTCTCCCCCGCCGACCATCTGCCAGCGAAACAACAGCAGACTTGACCACCCAACTCTCTCTCCTTTCGCCCCACAGGCCCCTCACCCAAGTCCTGTACATTCACTTCGCCCCGTCCAACGGAGCTCAGTTCCATTTCATCTATCTTCGACTCACTTCCAAAAATGATGGCAACCACCAATAAAAGTTCCAACTCGACCTGCGGATTCAAGCGCGAAGCTGAACCCGTGACCAACGAACACCCCGCCAAACGCGTCTACTACGGCAAGTGCCAGTACAAGACCGGCAAGTGCTTCAACGAACGCACCCTCAAGCGCAACGGCGAAGCACACTCGCTGTGCGAGGAGCACCGCGTCAAGCAGAACTTGATCCAGCGCCGCAGTGACCGCAAGTACCAGACGGTGCACGCCATTCGTCGTCGTGAGCGATCACAGCGTCGCGCTGTGTTGAAGAAGCAGGTCTCGATGGCGGTGGCTCAACAGCTCTTTTATGAGCACCAGCAGCAGAAGACGTTGGGCATCCCGTTGCCGCAGCACCATCCTTTGCACATGCTGGCGGCCGACGCGAATGGTGCTCCTGCGACTCCGAGCGCAAGTGGCTTCGTGGGCCTGGCTCCGCCTATTCAGGTCCCGACACCGGCTTTCGTGGTTGAGGGACAGAGCGGTATGGGATCGCCACTGGTATTGTCTGTCCAGCCTCAGAGCGCTCATACCGAAGTTGTTAACTGCAAGATTAAAGCTGCATCGCAGAAGGACGAATCGTCGCCTACGGGTATCGATAATTTCACCCCGGACCCTTTCCTGACCATTCCAATGAGCTCTGGTGGCCACAGTATGCCAGCACTGAGGGATGACGAGATTGAAGAGAACAGCAGCTTGGGCGACAGCTTTGGCTACATGCCGATTGTATCGTGCACGGGCGACAAGGAAACGTGGAGCGACGACGACATCAAGTTCCTGCAGACCATTCTGCTAGCGTAGATGCCACCTATACCTCCACCCTACCGAGTTGTTCGGCTGTCGCTATAACCATTTTATAAGAGCGCCAAAGGAAGACTCTTTACCATTATTGTTCGAACCCAAATAAAAAAATATATTTTTTTACCACAAAATGAAGTACCCAACTACATGTCGATGGTTCATTCATTGTTCAGGTAGGCTGAAAGTTGAAGCTGTCATAATCGTTACACCTTGTTCAACTCCTGAAAACCTCATTCAAACCGTGCACGCAGTGCACGGTAGACCTACGGCTTTGGTGGACGCGGAATTTACTATTAATATGTTATCGTATTCGTGAATGGGGGCCACACTCAACACCAAGTGGGGAATCTGGCTTCTTTTTTTTTTAAATATTGGCGAGGTGTATTGTGTTACTGAGCCGTGAAGGACTTGAACTCTAATACCCATTCCCGCCAGGCTATTATGTCCTGCCGAGCTAGGGAATCTGGCTTGTTGGCGGACTTCATGCACTGGAGTCCCGCTTACGGGTTTGAGGTATGGTGGGTCTTACACTGCGAAGAGCAAACTGGCTGTGAGTACTGGACAAAATAAAATAAAGTACTATTAAGTAACGATACTGATATAGTTTATTTTGTCGGAACCAGCTAGGTTATGTTCTCTGAAATCTAAATCAGAGCAAATCCATTAGCCCCGATACATGTAATTTATTGCCTTCAAATTTGATAAAAACGAGGAGACATGGAGACCGAGCCACCTGGTGATTTTTTTCTCATCCCTCATTGGTTAGTTCGACTTGATCACAACTACACAACAGGAGACAAAAATTTATTCCTGCAGGTGGTCGAGAGACCTAGGGAGCTTACAGTATAAACAAGTGACTTTGGTGGAAGACGCGGTCGCAAGTATCTACCTCTGAGCTTGGCCACTTTGCGTCAGATTCACAGAGCCATCAGAAACTCGCTACTAGTAATACCAAGTGACGTTTCCCTGGATTGCTGCCGTGAAGTCATAACGGCCCCTCCCTACTTTCGTGCACTGACATCATGCCTTCGGCTAGAGTCACAGATTTGCGGCGTTTGGATTGTAGATCTCTTCGCCAACCTTGACGATGACCACGCTGCAGCTCCGTTTCCTTGTCACCATCTCCCTTCGACTCATAGTCCTGGTCTTCTACGCGATAATCCCTCAAGATTCACTTCTCTTCGGGACCATTGCAATGCGCTACATTGCTCTGCTCACCAAGACCATTGACGTCACCAGCCCGATTCGAGTCACTTGAATAGAAAATTTCACTCTGCATTCCCGATGAAAGCAGTGAGCCTGCACCTACGACCACACCAATTAGTGATAGCCCACGTGAACATGTCGGAGAGACAACTACGGCTGCTGGAGATGCAGTGGAACGCGAAATTGAAACGTCAAAACTGTCTGAGTACGATAATCTTGAAAAGGATGCCAGCAGCGGGGTATACTGACTATGATTTGTCAGGTCTATCTGAGTATGAAGTTACTGTTGATGACAGCGCTCGGATCTCAAAGTACTCGGCTTTTCCGAAAGCCGCTGCAAGAACACAACGTCAAGCACGGAGTGGGCAACTCACCGCTGGAGACGTATATGATCTGAGCCAAAAGCTTCTCCAAAAAGAGCTGCTGGGCGTCTACTAAAAAGTGATTTTTGGAGGAAAAAATGCAAGCTATCACGAACGCTGTGGACTCAGAGATAATAATGATTCTTTGGAGGAGAAGATGTCAGTTGACTTGACAGCTGTTGATTCAGATGATGTGGTGGAGCAACAAGTTGCGGATGATGAGGTCAGGATACGCTGCAGGTTGTACCAGAAAGTGGGTGCTACGACGAAGAGGAGCTTTTTGTAGAAGAATAAAAGCATGATTCATCAAACAATTAATTTTTCAGCAAGGAGAGTGACCCCAGTAGCGGAACGGAGAGTAGTTCTCCTGGGTCAGACTGGACTCAGCACTCGCCGATAAATAAGCTGGATATCATGAACGCCTATGTCATTGGATAGCTCAGTAGATATAAATTGGAGAATGCAACTGAAAATCTTTACGATGTGTAACGTATGGGATAACCATACAAGGGCAGATACAAGAGGGCTATCAAGACTTGGTCGCCGATTGGCTAACCTCTGTGAACGTATCTCCTCATTTATGGCTGCATGCAGCAAATACTGCACCACTTTCTCCGTAGGAAAGTATACTTGGTAGCCTACTTGGCCTTCCAATTAACCAACGAGGAATCCAATCCGACAGTTTCCATCCCGCTTTTGACGTGACAGCCATGTTCATTATGGTTTGAGCATCTGGGTCATAGTTTGGTTTGTTTTCTCACAAAGGTTCGGGTGAGAGCCGTGTGATGGATTCAACAGGAACGCTATCCCCTTCTCCTGATACCAGTGGTTCATCTCGTCGTTGGAGAACTCTCCGCCGTTGTTAGGGCCACCTCGTGTCGAACTGACGCTCTGCCTACACGATGGACCGCTTTACCGCAGCGTTTACCTTCGGGGCAGCCTAGGAATTTAGCTGGTTGACAGTAGTGTAGCGTAAAAAAAACCGTCCACAATGACCAGTACAGCCTTTAAAACATAATTGTTGGGCTTTGAAATGGAAATAGCAGATCAATAAATATCACTTGACTTTTCGGCTTGATTGGTCGCCCCTGCCCCTGCGTTGGGGTTAGCTTGCTATTCTTGCCCGTGTGTGGGGCTTCACAGACATCAAACACGCGCTGTTTAAGCATCATACCCGCCACAAGCTCACGACCCACCTTTAGTTTTACTTATTGTGGGTACAAGTGTCGTAGGCGTTCATGCCATCGCTTGAGCGGCAGTTCTATCAGCTGCTCTAATATTGGCTCGCTTCAATGGTATCGATAGTTGCACTCCTCACTGAACGCTCTCCACATTTGTATGGACGAAGGAAAGCGTTAGCAGCAACGAATGTGAACAGCCCGTAGCTGTCTCGCCCAGCCTTGTGCAATTCATTCTCACCCTCCCAGTGCTCATACTTCTTCCTTTTGATACGACCGGCATGCTCAACCGTGGGGCCTGGTCTTCGGCCTGCGAATTCGAGAGTAAGATCTTGCTTTCAGGACGTAAAATTCCTCATGCAAAGTAATGATAATATATAGCGCGTCCTTCTTCACCACCAGTTCCGCGGGGCCATGCCCCAAGAGGCGTCGCGGCAAATTTGCGCTTGAGCCCACGCACGCAATCAGCCTCATCCGTGCTGAACGCCTTGTACTCGCTGAAAAAACTGATGTCGCTCTCCATGTGAACATTAGCAGCGCTATCAAAGCATCACACCCGAGGATAGTATTCTCCACCGCCATCACCGGGTACTGTGCTTACAGCAAGGCCTCGAGGACCGATAAACGGTGACTGCCTTACGTCGAGATGACCACGAGTGTCGTCCTTCTAATCGACATGAGCTCGTTGCTGTAGATACCGGGAATGGCATCCGCACCATTGTATTGCCTGAGATACTTCCGTGCAACCAAAGACCGTCTTTGAAGCTGAACTATTAGATGTTTAAAAGTGCCAAAGCGGCAGAAATCCCCAGAAGGAACACCGCGGTGAATGACCCTGACATTTGAATCTGATCGACGATTGCCTACTCTACTAGAAGATTACCATATTTACGCGAGTTACTGTTAGCGGGATGCAACGGGTGAATCAGTAGATGACCCTGATGGGACTCCTCGGTACATTAGAGACAAAGAGAGTCCGCGTTGCTATGCGGACCTTCAGAGTCATGAATGGCTCGAAGGAATGAAAAAAGAGGTGGCTGAGATGTGTATTTGAGATCATTGATGAGACTGAAATGCCGAGCATCGCTCATCTACTCAGTGCTATGCGGAGTTTCTACGTAAGACTGATGCCAATGGTTTTGAGGAGCGGAGTCGCGCTCGCTTAGATGACGAGGTGACTATCAATAATTTGAACTAGATTGCATGGGTACCTTTTTGCCTGTAGCTCGGCTGACAACTTTTCGAGTGGTAGTAGAAGTTGCTGCCAAGCTGGAATTGACGTGGTACCAAGGAGACATCGATACTACATATCTGAATCTAGGCTGAAGATCTAGCAGTACGACCCTGGGGTTTCTGGTTTTCTAGTCCTAAGGGGAAAAGTGTACAAAGTCAACGAAGCACTCTATGGTCTGCGTCAGTCTGGTGCTGAGTGGTTTAAAGCAGTTGAAATTTTTCTTAATTCACAAGGATTTATTAGCGCGCAGACTGATCCGTGTTTTGCGTCTACTACAAGGATAAGGTTTTCGCAATGTTTCCTCTATGTAGACGACACCGTGCTTGTCACCAACTCCAAGGAGTTCAAGACCTCGCTCTTGCCGCTTTCAGCTCAAAGTATGGATGTAAGGATGGTGGTTTCTTGCACTGTTTTCTTGGAGTACAAGTTGAGCAAAATGCAAATGGCATCATTAAATATTTTCCACCAGGAAAAGAATTGCAAGAGACTTGGTGCGATACTTTTCCTGGTGGAAAATATTTAATGATGTCATCTGCAGCTGCACGTGGCAATGCAACACCAAAGGAGACAAACGCAAAATACATTCAGTTAGTACGGATATGAACGAAATGACGAACCTTCATTTGATTAACGCACTGCTTTTAGGGGGTTTCTTGTATCTCGCTACAAGTGTACGGCCAGACATCGCTTTCTCATTTGGTTATCTAAGTTTGCTATGGAGCCAATCCAACCAAGAAGCATTGCGGGGCTGCGAAGCGCACCCTTCGTTACCTAGTGGCGACGAACAGCTTGGGGATCTAGTACTGGAGCAGCGACAGCAAATTTGAGACGATACTTGTGAGTTTCCACTGCGACGCTGTCTGAGGAAATGATCCAAACACTTGTACGAACATCTCAGGTGTGTGCTGACCTTTGCTAGCAGCGCCGTAGCCTGGGCAGCTTGGCGTCAGACCATCATTGCGCAGCCCACAACAGAAACCGAATATGAGGCTGCTTGCAAATCCGCAATGGATATTTGAGGAATTGTGGACATGCTGGATGAAGCTTTTCCTCTTATCGATATCGAACACATTTGAGTTAGAAGTGGACAACAATGCTGCTATTGCATTGGCCACAGCACCGATTTACAATTACTGGACTCGTCATATTGAACCCCACTGGTATTACGTGAGCGACTACGCGATGAAAGGACTGATGGAGCTCCACAAAGTCGCTGGCATGAACAACCTGGCCGACATGTCACCCACTTCTCAAAAAGCAGTAAAACGAGCACTAAAAAACCCATTAATGTACTGGGAGGCCTCCACCCCGTCAGTAAAATAACTACTTTATTTTTCCCAACTTTGATGGCGGCACGCATCACGTGCCAGCTGTCCGGAGAAACATTTACTGATCGAAAACGTGTTTTCCTCGATGTAACTGTCCATTTGAACAAACGTGTCATGTTGTGGCCGGAAGGCTGGTATTCTTTGCTGCTTTCATTGGTAGATGTTGCATAATGAACTCGTTTTGGTGAGGAAGGATTGTGATGCCACTGTTAGACACAGTACCTCGGCATACCAGTGTAATAGGATGTCGGTGCCGTGGTCTGACGGCACATCAAACTTTGAAGTTGCGCAGTACGACGGTCGTAACAATGGCATGACTTCGGGTAGCTGCGGAAGAGTGTGCGAATGCGGCCTATGACAGCCGTACACTCGAGATATAAAAAAGTGAGGAGATGCCTAGAAGATCCAAGGATGAGTTGGAGAAGGCGCACGCAAGAGTAACTGGATGTAGGAATAAGATCGTGGGCGAGACGTGGACCAAAACGAAGGCCAAGAACACAACCAGTCAGAAACTTGCCGTCTAGAGCGCAGAATGCTTGGTTTGACATCACCCGCGAGGAGAAGAAGTGTTGTGAGGTCGGTGCTGGTGGGACACAGCGGCCACCACCGAGCGCACAGTTCGTAAAGGAGCGCAAGGCAGCGCCCAGTGCAGATGACGGAGAGGAGTGAAGGTCGGCTTGTCGTGCTCGCGCGGCGTGGTGATCAAAAGCTGACGATTTTGTTAGTTCCCCAGAACTATCTGAAATTTCATGCCAGTGGAAATCAATACAATTAGACTCGATTGAAAAAGCACATCCAGAATGAAGGTCATGCCAATTAAGGGCCGCTTGATTTCACTATGAGATGATGACTTGTCCCTTATTGCCCCGTTGCAGAAAATTTGTCCCCTATTATAGACATCAAAAATAGCCTTGAACTGTCTCTAAGTCATAGCTTTCACGAGATATACCATCCCTACTTTGCTTTGATTCTGTTTTGGCTTTGGCAACTATGACATCATTTTTGCCCTTCTGGAAGGACAATTCTGCGTTTTGAGCTCACATCTGAGCGTCTATGCCGGAAATACGAGTTTTTAATTCAGATCACCAAGCTACACAAGGGAAAAATTCACCGAAATTGCAGGCTTGGAACGGGCTTTGATGTAAAGCTCCTTATTTGTAGTACACACCCGGCCAAAAGTGTACGGACACACCTATTTTTGTTAATGACTCAGCTTCTACTGTGAGTTGAGAGCGTGCTTTAAATATGTTGTATAAAATACGGTACCGAGCCGTTGTTAAGGATTAACATTGCGGATTTCGGAGTTTGTGGGGGTACCTCACATACAAAAAACTATTTTGGCAGGGGGACAAAATATGCAAACAGAACCACTGATTAGCATTCCATACAAATTCCTATATTAAGTGATGGATAATTATGGAATGGTTTGTGTCGAGCACAGACCACACCGTTGGCCACCGCTCGTTCCTTCACTGCAAACTGCTCCGTTGGCCAGCGCTCATTCCTTTAGGTGATGAGGAGAGGTACAGCGCTCACTGACGAAGAAAAGAGAGGGCCCCGCGAGGCTGGCGTCAAAATACACGTCATAGCCAAGAGGACGCACCGTTCACCAGACGCCGTACTGCTAGTTCTACGCCGCTTGAAGCATCCTCGCCAACAAATGCGGTTTGGATAACCACAAGCGTTCTCCGAGAAGACACTTCGCCGGCTTATCCGCGCCGGTGACAATGGAGACCTTTCCGCGACGCAACTCAAGGACCAGCTCGCACTTCCTTGCTCCGGAAGCACGATTCGGCGTTCGATCTCTACAGTAGACTGGCTAGTCTACTCCAAGATGGCGAACACACTGCAGCTGTCAGCAGCCCATAAGACTGCGCGACTCGACTGGGCGAAACAAATGAACGTGCGGCCAGACGACTGGTCATCTTCTCCGACGAGAAAAAGTGGAATTTGCACAGCCCGGATCGCCTCCAGCACTATTGGAGAGATCTGCGCCAGCCGCGTCACCAGAGCAATCGTCGGCAAATGAGCGGCGGGTAAGTGATGGTCTGGGGCGGCTCAAGTACTACAGGGAAAACCAAGCTAGCTATGCTCGTGGGAAGGCAAGCATCCGAGCACTACACCTACACGGTGTCTGAATCCGAGCACTACATCTACACGGTGTCTGAATACTTGCTTCCTTTCGCCCATTTCCATCTCTGAACTTTATCTTCCAGCAAGACAACGCCGCGATCCACACGTCACGGGAAACTAAGGCTTTCTTCGAGGACCAAAGTGTGGAAGTGATGGATTGCTTGCTCGTTCCCCGGATTTAAATCCAATTGAGAACCTGCGGGCGATCATGTCCCGGGATGTTTACCGTAACGGCATTCAGTACGACAACGTGGCTTCCCTCACGAAGGCGATGTATACAGCCTGGGTTAACATTTCTTCCGAGGTAATGTCAAAGTTAATCGACTCCATGCCTCGTAGGTGTATCGAGGTAATCAAGAAGAAGGAAAAAAGATTCACTACTAGTTTCACTTCAAGCTATCATCATTCATATAACCCATTACTTAATATAGTAATTTTTATGGGATGCTAATCAGTGGGTCTGTTCGCATATTTTGCCCTCCTGCCAAAATAGTTTTTTGTATGTGAGGTACCCCCACAAACTCCGAAATTCGCAATGTTAATCCTTAACAACGGCTCGGTACCGTATTTTATACAACATGTTTAAAGCACAGCTCTCAACTCACAGTAGAAGCTGAGTTATTAACACAAATAGGTGTGTTCGAATACTTTTGGCCGGGAGTGTATCACGCAGTACTCTGAGTGAGGGATTCGAGTCCGCCGAGTGCGCGACTTTCTCATTGGCAAAAGTTTCAGTCGGATGAACTAATTGGCGGCCACAAATGGAGTGTGGGTGGCTCCCTTCCGGTGCTTGTCGCGGTCCTGCCTATACAAGCCATCTGGGCCCTCTTCGGATGATCCCAATCAATGAAACCGGACTGACTTGGCCGGCCACCCAGATGTGCACGGATGCGGAACGCAAGGTACGCAATCGACCGCCTCTAGATTCGAGGCCAAGATCAAGTTTCATCTATAGAAGGTTCGGCGTCCAATAGATGCGCACTTAGTCTAACTTAGATTCGGAGTTGAAAGATGTGTAGGTTGCATAACTTGGTAACGCGACCGTAATTCAATATAATACAAGAAAATACACGAAAATACAATACATTATGCAGTACGTTTTTAAATTGATTTTTCCCTCCATTAATCTCAATTCCCAGCCATTTAAACTATCGCTTTATGGATGGGCGATGCTTTTGGTAATAAAATTGCACATTTAATATGCGGAACCAGACTTTAGAATACTCTCAAGAAAGTGGAAAAAAGCTTAATCTAGTGATATATCACTAGAAGCAATTAAGTTCATTTTCGAGTCAATAACTCTTTTAATGTTCAGCATTTATCCAATCATAGAGATCTGAGAAGGGTGAATCGACCAATAAAACATGCGAGGCTTTTGTTTATGAAAAACCTAACTGTTAAGTATTTTCAGCAGGCCTGGGCCAACATATCTGCAAGGAGCAGCTAGAGAAATTGGGCTGGATGTTGCATCTTATACAGTAGTGCAAGTTCACTGTAGTGGTCGTAATGAGAGCACATTCCTGCACTGGAAATGGACACGTTATTATTTATTATGCGGTTTTCTAAATATGGTGTAAGTAATGATCACAAAATGAAAGATCCCCATGTGTGCTCTACCATTACGATTTTTGGGGTATCACGCTCACGATATTAAGCGTTAAAAGTGAGAATCGTGTTGACCGTAGCCAGTAGGCCGAAACCAGTAGGCCGAAGCTAGCATTGCAACAAGAAAGAAACATAGCCACCTAAGCACAATGGAGAGCCCATTAGTAGTGTGCAGATGCTGCGTTCCAGTATCGGGGGCCCATGGATGATAACGTAGCATTTGCAGGCATCCCAATGCTGTATTCCAGCAACAAAGGACGTCGCGGGGTCTTACTTGCTGGCGGTCTGTGCATCAACAACACTTCGTCGTACCTCCAAGTTGGGAAATGTCTGCCGTATCTTCGAGCGCTCCCTCCATTCGTCACCAACAATGCGATTCCACTAAACCTGGGTTGCCGTGGTCACTCGCTCGCGCTTGAGGAGTAGTGTCGGAATCGACGAATGGATCTTAGGTTTTTTTCGGGAACATGAACGCGTTGTCGTTTCCTCTCCATCCATGCCCACCAGTAGCCCCAAAATTGAGGTAGTAAAAACTACATTAATAAAGATTATTATTACTATCATTATTAGCTGTTGATACGAAGGGCAACGCATGAAGCATTTTTTTCAAATTGTACGAGCACCAACAACACCACCGGCATGTAAAGTGAGCCGAAAACTTTGATAAACCGCTGTCCTCATAATCACTATTACCATAACAATATTACACTGTGGTGGCAATACCGAAATTTACGAAACAGAATAAAAAATTGGCTCTGGAGAGGATAATATAAAATGTTTTTACTATTTATAATAGCATTACCCCATGTTTTTATCACGATGCTGTAGTGCACGAATTGTAGTATTATACCTCGTATTATTATACCTAGTAAACCGATTAAAAGTATTAGCGACTCCTGGTCTTCTTAGAACCCATTGTAACTTCCTTCCAATTGCGATTGGTCAATTCCCGCCACCCCCAATGCGCCGAAAGTCGCCGAAAGTCGCCGAAAGTCGCTGAAAGCACCGCAGATCCAACGAAATCCCCACTCCTGCTTTCTCGATCGCCGCGGTAGCCACTCTTCCCCACGCAGGAACACTTTCGCTGCCGTGGTGCCGAGTCTGCAGAAGTCCCAACAATCTAGTGCAATAGAGACATCTATGACAGCAGTGACACTCGATCAAGGATCCCGAGTATTGTATTTCTGACTGATAAGATTCACACGCACACATAAGTTATCTAGTGGTGAGGGGCCAATAGCCAACGTAAATTATTGCAATACTTAGCAGTATAACTGCAATAACTTCACTAACAACCAATCTAGCAGCACTCGTTGACGACGTTCGCGTCCCACAGCGCGTCGTTCATGCGAAGGAACAAAATCATCTCCAGTGTAGCTGGTTGAAGACGCTGCCGTTGAAGGCCGAGGGTGACCTTGGCCACACTAAAAATGAGAAAAGCGCTCCACCGTGTTTGAAATTGGGGGGGGGGGGGATTGCAGCGACATGTAGGTAGCCGTTGGGGTCGAAGTCTTGCGCTTCTTTTTGACCTGTTCGACGAACGATCCGGTCGTCTCGTGGTTAGCGGCGAGTGGCTGTTCAACGGCCTCCAGAACAGCAAATCGGCTAAGTGCTGTTTTCTCTGACCGTGTAAGCTCTGCCAATTCACCGCGCTGTACCTTAACGCACCCAGCTTCAAAGTGTGGGTTGTACACAATTGCAGCACGAGGACCTGCACATAGCACAATTAGTATGAATTTGAGCTCCCTCTTAGTACAAAATCTCACGAGCTTACCGAGATACATAGCGAATTCTGGCCACAGATCTATGAGAGCATCGAATTAGGACCGGACGTCGGCGATTGACACCGACTTTGACTGTAGCTCCTTGCTCACCGACTCGATCTTCTTTAAATCTTCAAGGAGCTTGCGCAACGTGTGGTTTGCTGCAGGGGATGGAAGATACTCCGCCAAATTGTCGTCATCCTGAATGAACTCAAGGAGCTTCACATAGCGGTTGACCATGCAAAATGTGGAACTCCAGCGCGTCGCTTGGTGCAATACCGGTCGCAATTTCGACTTGAACCTAACCCAAATATTACATTAGAATGTTGCCATTTTCTAATAAAGCAAATTGATTGGATAACATGACGTACCGCAGCTTCGCCGATAGGTTTAAACTCTTCAACTTGATCATCAAGTCCCTGACTTAGCCAGTTCATCTTTGAAGTTTTCAAGCAGGCTCTGGGTAGCTAAATTAAGCCGACGGCTAGCGCAGCCTACGAGGGGCACGCCCATCAAAGAAGCAAGGCGTCTTTTCGTGGCACATTTGTCACCAACCAGGTAGAGGCAGTTTTCGAGAGTTTTACCGTAGTCTTGGGACAGCATGTCCCGAAGGAAGTCGACATGGCCTTGCGTAGAGAGGTCTTGGCCGGGTGCTTGGACCAGGGGCGCCATGGCGAGAAGTTGGCAGCGCGGCTGACCGCCTAGCTCGTAGCGCACAAAGTCCGCCAGGTAGTGCTCCGAGTTGTGCGACCAGCCATCCAGCTTCAAATCAAAGTGGTCTGACAGTTCCGATCTTATGATCGTCTTGACGTGCTGCACAACGCACGCTATGCCTTCCAGGAGCTGCTCCTCTCCGATTAGATCGAGGTTTGAATACCTGCAGCAGAAAGTTAGAGACAAAATTAGGATAATATTTGTAACAATTAACAAAAATTACCTTATCGTTTCGGGGTTTTCACAGAACTGCAGCGGCAGGTTGCACATTACCGTCCACCGCAGCCATCCAAACAGATTCAAACTGCGCCGGCGGATCCACGGCACTAGCGTATCCGTCTCCGCGGGCACTGCATAGCGCATGACTTTTTCGAAGTCGGGGTGCTGGCTTCGGACGTGCGAAACGAGGTTGCTGTACCCCGTCCGTGGGGCTTTCTGGCGCACACGCGAGCAGCGGCACCGAAAGTAGCCGGCTACGGGCTCGTCCTGCGCGTCCAGCACTTGCTGGAAGTAGAAAGTGGCGACTTGTCGGTTGGTGAACATTGTAAAAGGCAGAATGAGAGCTCTTCAGCACGTAGCAATGCTCGCCAGAGAGAGGATGAATGGACGAAAGTGTACTACTGAAGAAACTAATATCGGTTTTAGGAGGTCAACGTAAATAATTGAGGGACACCTTTCATCTGTGAAAATCAATAATTTCATTATATTTACTGCAATTATTTCTGGAGCAATTCATTTTTCGGGATCCCTGCACTCGATACACAATCCTGATATCGAGTGTGCCTGTGATGCTATTCACACAGTGTATCGTAGGCGTGGGTGCGAGCAGCATGCCGTTCTACTCAATGTTCCGCCACATGGACGGCCTCGTGCCAGCCTACGCCACGTTCTCATTTGCGCCCAGTGCCAACACATTTGCGAGACTCGATGACTGTGAACGACCCCGGCTGATTAGTAGTGTTGGGATCGCGACAACTCCTCCATATACGTTCTCTCTTTTCATTTCGAGTGCGGCGCTGCGCCCGTCCAATTTTCTCTCTACACCATGCTAGCCCTCAAAATACCAGTAACGCGGCGCCCACAAGTTCTATATACTGTAGGAACAGAGGTGCATGTAATGCTAATGGGTCTCATGATAATTTTTATAGTTTGATACCTTCGCTAAACACATTTTCATTTCCACCGAAAAGCCTCCCGGTGTTTATAGCTCCTTAGAAAACATGAGTTTGTCACCACTTATTAACGGGTTACACTCGAAATTTGTATCCTCGTAAATGGTGTGCGTCACTTACGTCGAGCTCGCGAATTAAGGGCTGTACGTATTACATATTACTTCGTAACCGAACCACTACCAGGATAAATGGTCTCCTATAAGTAACCAATCCTCCGGCTACCTTTGCAGGGGTCAGTACAGTGAAAGTTGCGTGGTTATGAAGCCCAAGAACAGACTTCAGGACGACCAACCCCAAGAGACCTATACGACTAGCCGCAGTTGGCTATAAACGACTGTTATTAATACACCACGATACTCGGTCTAATAACACACAAATACAGTCATGTGGTCGTATTGGAATAGACACTTAGAGCCCTTTACGGTAGAGTATGAGGATGCTCCTCTCCGCCGTCGTCTTAATGCTAGATTAAACAACTCGATATTCGATATGAAACCCAATTACTTCCAGCCTGCCAAAAACGCTACAGTGCGTGCAACATGTAGCTGCCCCGTCGGTACTTGTCGAATAGTTAAGCGTCTGGTCTGATTGAGCTCTGATCTTTTACATGTATTGCATGTAATACAGTAAGAACGTAACTGATAACTTATCTGCCATAGCATCGCAGTCTCAGCGCAGCTCAGCTAGTTTGGTTATGTTTGGAGCGGTTAATGCCGAGAGCGGGTGAGTGGGGGCACGGGCCAAGAAGTAAAACAGCATATTGTAATAATTAGAATTCGCTTAACCCTCAGGGTACATTCTACAATAGTACCAATAACAGCTGAACATGCCCACATGGTCCATCAACGCATCGACGTCATTCTTTTGTGGTTATGGAGGGCATCGGTGGCCATCCACTACGAAGGCATCCAGTCTCGATGCCAACTTCTAGAACCCAGCGCTGCGACGTATACAGTAGAAGACGTGTTGGGTATATGAAAAGCATTGGTGAGGCATGGGGGCAGAGTAATTGCAACCACGCAACCCACAGCTCGCCCATAACGAAGTACCAGAGATCCGTGCCTGAGGTCGAGAGCTGCCAACAGATCCAAACGCTGTTACCCATAGGTACCTCCGAGTAGGATATCGGATGTTCCGACATCGATCAAGGTTGGAGCTAATCATCAGATCCACTAATCCAGCTGTTGCACCACAAAGCGACACTATTATGGGCGATCTGACCCGAGTACAACTCTAAATACAATCACTGGACCGCTCAAAGTTCAAGCTAATACAACTGAGAGAGAAGTAGTCGATACAGATGTATAATATAATCCAGCTGTTGCATTTAAACGTTATCAGCGAAACTACTTGTAAAACCAAAGTCAAGTTTTCTGAGGAATGTTCGTTGACGGGCCAGGTACGGTTGCTGGTCGATTACTACTACTATTGTGCCACTTGGAGCTGCGTTATTCATGGTTTGTGGGTTGTGGCCTTGGGTCATTGATGTTGACGACAAGGACCCTTAACCAGTGCTGGTTACGGACACTCCAGCACGACGCTCTTCGTCTTCCAAATACTTAGCGTTGTCATTAGATAATGCATTGAGTGAGGCCAAAATCGAATACTGTAGTCCATAAAGAAGTAAAAATATGCCAAAGTCGTGCCAGTAGATAGCACGAATCAACATCATGTATAATAGCGGTCCAACTTGGACTCCAAGGGATTTTAATTGGAACAAAAACGACTTCACCACATATTTTGCCCGTAATACATGTCATGTACACGCCCCACGTACAGTACCCGCCATGCAATGTTATCCACGTGGCTGTCACGACCAAGGAGTTGGCAAGCTGTCCCCTACCGTCTGATGAGGTCCACCAGGGACGTGGTATTATCGTATTATCTTCAGACCGTCTAAGTTTTGATTAAATCTTTGTTATGGTGGCAATAGCAAAATAGCAGTATTAGCCACAACAGTATGATCTGCGCAAGTCTGCGGTCAGGCTAACACACCGTACTTGAAATGAGGCTAGAAGAAAACCTCACTAGAAAAAACCGATTCACAGACCCAGCAGGTCTTACATGTACCACAGGAAGGCTCAAGACATAGTCTCGAGACTGCAGGCATACTACATGTATATAATTTACAATTTTAATTGTTTAAAAAACCAAAATAGTAGACCACCTTTCTTTAAAAAAAAAGACGTTCAAAGTGTACGTACGATTGAAGTCCGGCTTTCCGACATACAGTGAGAGACACAGAGGTTATGCAAAAATGGGCGGATGTGTTTCTATATTAAAAAAAAAATAATTTAAAAGCAATAAAATGCTACGTAATTTTGTTTCTGGTACCCAACAGCGATAGTTTGGTGAAAAGCTCCGCGCAGTCGAACTTAGACTACGAGTCTCCCATTTAGCGGAGGTTCGACAATTAGTACATGTATCGTCGCGAAACAAGACGACCACGATCACCACAGCGAAACAAAGAATTGATAATTGTAATATGCTGGATATGCACCAAATTGGACAGCACCCCACGCGATATTTGCCCGCAATCACATCGCGAAGGAGGTCCGTACAGTATCAGTATATGTAAACCAAGATCTTGGGATGAAAATGGGGCACCAGTTCGTCATCAACTACAGTATGACAGGGAATCTTGATACCGTAGTCTTAACCAAAATGCGTTCATTTCTAAGTCGAAAAACGTCTAGAAAAAAATGTAGTGTTTTTGCACAAGCACAACGGGATGTGGACTTAAAACGTCCCCACAATGCAGTATAGCCCCAATCATAGAGATGAGCTGGCAAGGGCACCATACATTAGGTCGTATCGACAAGTCAGGAGTGGCCAATTTATCTCGCTGCGCCTGCTTGCAGCAATCACGAAAGCTGCTTCACGTCAATTGCAACTCTTCCCGCGCGAGCGAAGAGCCAACAGACAATGGTCATTGCCGCCACCGTACAGCCCTTTAGCATGTGGGCCCCCACCAAGTCTTGTCGCCCTTCAACAGACCTCAGTTCTATTTCTTCTATCTTCGCCTCACTTCCAAAACGATGGCAACCAGCAGCAATTGTTTCAACGCCATCTCTGCGGCATCGGCCCGGTACAACCAGTTCTCCCAAAGCTTGAGCGGATCCAAGCGCAAGGCTGAACCCGTCACTAACAACGGCGAGCCTTCCGCTAAGCGCCCCTACTACGGCAAGTGCCAGTACAAGACCGGCAAGTGCTTCAACGAACGCACCCTCAAGCGCAACGGCGAAGCGCACACACTGTGCGAGGAGCACCGCATCAAGCAGAACCTGATCCAGCGCCGCAGTGACCGCAAGTACCAGACGGTACACGCCATTCGTCGTCGTGAACGATCGCAGCGTCGAGCTGTGCTGAAGAAGCAGGTCTCGATGGCGGTGGCCCAGCAGCTCTTCTATGAGCACCAGCAACAGAAGACGCTCGGCATCGCGCTGCCGCAGCACTACCCTCTGCATTTGCTGGCGGCCAATGCGAATTGCGCTATTGGGTCTCCGGATGCGAGTAATATCGTGGGTCTAGCGCCGCCAATTCAAGTCCCGCATCCGGCTTCAGCTTTTATACTTGATGGGCAATGTGATGTGAACTCACCTCTTGTGACATCACTCCATCCACGCGGTGATCGTGTGGAAATTGCGGGAGTTGCATGGCGATCTATGCTGGACAGATCTAGTCCCACCGGTGCTGATAATTTTACACTGATCCCGTTCCTGGACATTCCTGAGCCTTGGGTCTTCCCAAATATGCCGGTGTTTAGTGGAATCAACCTTGACGCGAATTGTTGTATGGGTGACAGCTTCGCTTTCATGCCCATTCCGCCTTGCTCGGGTGAAGAGCAGGTGTGGAGCGATGACGACATCGAATTTCTGCAGACGCTTCTGCTGGCCTAGAGGACACCGCCACCAATGGTGGCACCATATCTAGATATCGAATTGTTCAACTGTCGCTACAATAATTTATAAGAGCGTCTAAATAAAAAACTTTTACCTTGCACATTAGCGCACTATAATACGATAGTTTATATTATGCACCGAGTGCAATCACTGTATTGTGTTTGAGTGGTACATGAGCCGTACTTGTCGTTTTGTAATCTATGGCTTTCGAGTTATCGTCGACGTCATGTTTACTGCATGCATATAGTCCATAAATCTCACTAAAATAATTCACGGCAATTAACCTAATACCGCTTCATTTTTTACGCTATGAGCGGTACTGGTAAGATGGCCACGAGTGAGCGCATAAAGTTGGACCATATTGCAACAAACACGAAATGCCAGGCAGGTCAGCTTAGAGCAGTCCACCGGTGATGAAGATAAATATACTTGTGGGTATCCTGATAGTGCCGGTAGCTTTTGTGACGAAGGTACATGTAAAGATTATGTTTTGGGCTGTATTATAATAGCATCTTTTCAAGTACTGTGCGTGCACGTTGCAGTTATCCGTGAGTCAGGCCGTTTATCAGTGCGTAAATGAGACGACCATACATCCGCAATGTGCGTATGTGTGGAGTGCCGGCCGCACTATTTACTATGGGCAACCTCGTAAAGGTTCAAAGGAGTGTCGTTGGATAGACACCAGGACGCACCCATTTCTCTATACAGAGTTTGACCGCAATCTGACCCTCTCGATTCGTGTGCCGCGTCGGCACGTTAAGTGGTGGGACAGATGCTCACTGAGATTTGTGGTGCCGGGCGCCGGGATGCGCTTCTGGTTGCCCTGTCCGTTAGGCCTACTCTATCGATGCGAAGAGGAGGAGGAAGCCTATCAGGCACTATTTTAACTGTAGTGAAAATAGTGTCCGAGTAGCAACCACGAATTACTGCAGACGCGGGGAGGCTAATCTATTAGTAAACACTTTCAGACACAATCAACATTGATGCCAAAGAGGGACAATACGCCTAGCAGTTTTCGGCCTCGAGAAAGTTCGAGAGCGATAGCTTACAGTAGAACTCGTCTACAAGCAAAATTTGCTGGTAAAATGTATTTTGGCCCCACATCTAGCTTTGCATTTAGTGCGTTTAATACATTTTGCCAAGATGTCGCGGGGATATTATTAATATTTGAAACCTCTGCATTTTTTAGAGGGATACTGGTGGGTTAATGTTTTTTGAAGAGCTAAGCTTACTTACTAACTAAGTATGTATTGCCGACAGAGATATTTTTTATGACAATACATTTTTTTTTCATTTAGTTTATCAAGTCGCAATATCCGAAGAAACCAATGCTGCAAGCTGGTGGCCTGCTTGTTTGCGTGTGGACCTTGGAAAAAATATTGGCGAACCCGATTGCACCCGGCATTAATTGAGTTACAACCAGTCAAACAACTGACAACATCTACTAACGTTACAACTACCTTCCTAACTAGAGGCTCTCGAGTAAAAGGTCTTTATTCTGACAAAAGAAGTGGTAGTTTTCTTTGTTTGTAAATACGTTCTGTGTGGTGGTGATGTATCACTTTGCAGAAACAAAAAAGCAACAACAACAACAACTCATTTTTGCGCTTCCGGTAACCTATCTTTGGCTGAACTTATTTTTGTCGAGCTCGAGGGCTCCATCGAGAACTTATCGAGGCCCGTGGATCCTCGCGATATTTTTGTATTCACCGCCAATGCCTCCCGATCGTGCAGATATTATCGGTGTGATATTATTATACATGACCACAATAGCTCCTTCCCCTCTAGAGCCTCGCGTGGCCGTGATACCAGGTGGTTCATGCTCGCTGCAACTGCGTGTGGCAATCATGTGAGCATCAGTTTGCAATTCTCCCCTCCGAACGAGCGAAGACCAACAGCTGCAGACACGTCAACCCACGGCCACACCTCTATCGTGTCGCTCCCAGGTTCACCACGCCGAGTCCTTGAACTTCCACATTGCCCCGTTCACCAAAGCTCAGTTTCATTTCCTCTTCCTTCGACTCACTTGCAAAGAATATGACAACCAACAAGGGTAACAACGCATCCTCCGCCTCGGCCGAGTACAGCAAGCCTCCCCAAAGCGTGAAGCGCGAGCCTGAGTCTGTGAGCGTGACCTCGAACAACGGTGAGCCTCCCGCTAGGAGCCCCTACTACGGCAAGTGCCAGTACAAGACCGGCAAGTGCTTCAACGAACGCACCCTCAAGCGCAACGGCGAAGCACACTCGCTGTGCGAGGAGCATCGCGTCAAGCAGAACCTGATCCAGCGCCGCAGTGACCGCAAGTACCAGACGGTACACGCCATTCGTCGTCGTGAACGATCGCAGCGTCGAGCTGTGCTGAAGAAGCAGGTCTCGATGGCGGTGGCCCAGCAGCTCTTCTATGAGCACCAGCAACAGAAGACGCTGGGCATCCCGTTGCCGCAGCACCACCCATTGCACATGTTGGCGGCCAACTCGAATGGTGCACCTGCGACTCCGAGTGCGAGTGGCATCGTCGGCCTGGCCCCGCCAATTCAAGTCCCGCATCCGGCTTCAGCTTTGATGCTGGACGGTCAACGAAGCATTGGTGCACCTCTGATGTTATCGTTCCGCCACAAAAGCACCGGGCGTGCCACAGCCTCGCACGGTAAGACGGCGACTCCAACGGCAACATCCAATACTGCTGTCAAGGATGAATCGACCCCTACGGGCATTGATAACTTCACGCCGGAGTCATTCCTGAACATTCCTGCACCTCCGGGTCACAGCTTGCCGGGTTCGAGAGATCAGGAGATGTCGGAGAGCAACAGCGCGAGTGACAATCACGGCTACATGCCTATTATGTCGTGCTCAGGCAACAAGGAGACGTGGAGCGACGACGACATCGAGTTCCTGCAGACCGTTCTGTTGGCCTAAAGGACTCTGTCTAAAGTATTTACCGTGTTCGGCTGTCGCTATAACTTTTATACGAGCCCAAGGATTCTTTATCTTTTGTAAGCAAAATACAAACATAAATAAACCTAACTAGTACGCATTTCTTAGTATTACTTTGTGTGCTGTAGTGGGTACAGTCGACAACAAAATCTCGAGCCTGTAGTCACCAGCGTGAGTAGCACCACTTCATGGATTTTCAGGAAGTCGAGCGTCTTGTGTCCTACGACACACAGGCCACTGCGTTTGGACCCAAGCATCATAGAACTCGTATTGCTCGCCTCGTGGGCAGCAACACCTTGGAGACGTGCAACACTAGAAACGCGTGTTGGCGATAATGGATTTTGAGAGTGCCACTACTAGACTTCTCTGAATGGCTCACATCGGGTACGACTTCCAACCACCACGATACCAGGTCTCATGCCCCTGGAAACACACGTACGCAGCCCCATGTGATCAAATTCGAACAGGTCACTAACACTCGGGGCGGTTCGAAGACAAAGTATCAGGACGGACTCCTCTTCTTCATCGTCGCGACGCAGCATGAAAATTACACTGATCGTATTAGTAGACACCGCGCCAGATTTTCCTTCGGGTCAGGCTCTAATTGTGCTGCCACGCGAGCGGTGAGTTTCTGCTTCGTCAACGTTGCAGCATCTCCATCGGGTCAGGCGTTGGCGCTGATCACTTTGAAGTGACGGCACGAAAACAATTCGGATTCACGCCAGTCCGAAGCTTTCTGGCCCCGCGCCGCGCCTGACCAGGCAGTCAACGTAGTCTCAGCACCACACAGCATGTTGGGGGCTTTACTCGCGCGTTATATATTATAATCCAACGCGTTCAAATTTTTGCTGAGATTACAGCAAAATGTGTGTGAAAAGACATGGCTTCTACTTCAACTTGGTCAATACTTTATCCAAGATTAAAACGCCCAAAAGGGCAAGGTCACTTCAAGCGATGGACGGATGGCATCAGAGTGCTGGATGAGCTAGTTGAGTTCTGCCTCCGTGTCGCGGTGGCTGTGCAAGGCAGGGCATGAATGGACTGGGCGACTCCATTGCGGCGTGGCGTTTCAACCGCTGCTGCTGACTGCTGCGCCATGCGCCTCCCCGTGACGGAAGAGAGGATCCTTGCTGCACATGTAATGGCAATGACAAGCAACTCAGGTCGCTCGACACGCCAGTATCAGGCGTCGTTTCGCGGGTTAGCCGCGTTCGCAGCAACGACTCGTCACTGACGAGCAAATCTGCCCGCGGGCATTGACCCTGCGGTCAACCTTGGGGTGTTCATATATGTGGTCGAAGAGAGTAATGAGCTAGGACATCGTCGGCACTGTCGACGAATACATCGAAGTTCCGCCCACCGTATCCTCGCTACAGCCTTTTACGAACTTTAGCAGCCAGAGCTTCATTCGAGCTAAAGCACACACTCGCAATTACAAATTATGATTCACCATTTCGGTGTACCAATCCGCTCAAAGACCTTCCAGGTAGCAGTGATGACTGGCCGCTCAAAAGAAAGACACCGCATTTGACGACGACCGAGTCTTGCATGGCCGCTGTAAAGCGACCCGCCTTCCCAAAATATTCCTGAGCCCACTGTTGCACCGCTCAGACAGGCCGATATCGATTCTGGCAGGTCTTTCGAACAGTAGCTCTTTACGACCCCGAAGGCCAACTTCAACTTGTCATTGATTTCCACAGGTTTGCCCACTAAGGCGAGAAATGATGGGGCCCACTGCAACCAAGTATTTGTGCGGCTGAGTGTTAGCACAAACACTGGGCTCCAGTAATCGCAGTCAGCGCATCCGTATGTACTCATCTTCCGCTGCCATACATCCCGCTCGATATGGCCGCCACGCGCGTGGCTTCTTCGTTGGATAGCTACCTAGTCGTGGCGTCATCGACAAACGCCAAACCGACTATATGGTGTCCACAATGCTCGGCGGTCAGGCTTCGACGTCGAAGCTAGCTTTGATACGGTGACTCCGCTTCCGAGGATACGGTGCAGCTTCGCTTGGCAGCAAGATCGCGCGAGGAGCGACGGAGCCTTTCGTCGCGGCAAGGATCCTGCTCCTCCTCCCTGCGTCGGGATGCTCGCGAGCTGCCCGTCTACAGACCACCGCGAGGACACCAGGGCCCAACCTCGCTCAGGTCCGACAGCAGGTCTCATTCCTCCATTTGCTTCCCCGGCAATACCTGCAACGCCACTCCGTTTCCAGCTCCACCTCACCAACATGAGCGTCCGTACGCAGTACAACAACAGCAACAACAACCGCCACATGCACAGCCTCAAGGTCACGGCCACGATCTTGACCCACTTGGCGACAAAGGCCACGCCGGCAATCCCCGGACGACACAGAACCAACCCGACACGGCTACCTGGCATTCGCTCGCTCTTCGCTGTCGACGCAACGCATACTGTCGCTGCGGTCTTGCCGCCGCTGCAATGTGCTGTCGGTCTCATCAACCTCGGCACTCCCGTCGCGCAGCATCAGTCTCCCGTCACCAGTCCAATCAAACCCGTCGTCGGCTCTCCAACCAGCCCCGGGATGACACCGGTCAACCCACTCTGCCGAGGCGGTTCAACCTCAACTGCTTCTTCATCCATCAGCCTGAAGACTCGGCGTCCGCTGTCCCTGCACGATCTGTTGTCCACCGAGACAACGTCCACTCCATCAACACAACGCTGCACGACCATCCACCACAGGCGCCAGTGTGGTATTGCCGACTGCCAAAAGTACGCGCTGACCGGTGGATTCTGCATCCGGCACGGTGGCGGCAAACGCTGCAACTTCGAAGGCTGCCAGACGGTTGCGCAAAGTGGTGGGCGGTGCAAAGCCCACGGCGGCGGCAGCAAGTGCAAAGTGTCTGGATGTGGCAGCGTGGCGCGCCGCAAAGGATTCTGCATGACGCATGGTGGGCGTCAGCAGTGCAAGGTCGACGGCTGTGGTAAGTGCGCACACGGCGGCGGCTTCTGCATCTCGCACGGAGGCGGCAAACGCTGTTCCTCCAAAGCCTGCAACAAGAGCGCACAGGCCGGAGGCTTCTGTTACAGTCACGGGGGAGGCAAGCGTTGCGCCGCGCCGGAGTGCTTCCAGGCCGCGCGCAAGGGCGGACTCTGCATCCGACACCGCAAGCTCGCGGCGGCGCGGTGCTTCTGAAGTAGTAGCAACGAGACTCAACTTCGACGTTGCAGTGACTTCGAGAGACCAATCAAATTGAAACGACCATCACTCACGGCTTACTAACGCCGATATTTTACGTAAAAGCATGAGTATCAAATTTTACAGTCAGATATTTCTTACATTTCAACGTTTATCGTCTTTCTCCTTGCGTATTTCTTCATCCGTATATTATATATTACAGGTGGTTCTAGTATTCTTTTCAGCCAATCGCGTGGCACCGCATATGTCCGCAGTCAGTTTCGTCTTCATTTCCCCTTTACTCCTGACGCCTGAACGTCTGCCCCGAGCCGCCGCCTGAGAGAGAAGAAGCCAACGCGTGTGTGGCTGTCTTAGCTCGTTCTCTGACCGCCCCTCCGTCGCTTCTCCACCCGCTCGCGTCGCCTCCCGACCGAGCTAGACTCTGCACCCTTCGCTCGCCCGACTTACTTCCGTTACCGGGCGTTCTCAAAATGAGCGCCGCCTCAGCCGTCTTTACTACTCGCCCCGAGCGTCTGCCCGGGATGCACGGTGCAACCCTGACGCCGCCGTCTCAACGGCGTCTTCTTCTTGGCGCTTAGGCGCCGGGAAGCCGCCTCCAGACGCGCTCTTGGCGTCGTGGCAAGCCTCAGACTCGCTCCTGTACTTGGACGAGAATGATGGTCTGTCGCTGCTGCCTGAGAGCGCGCTGGAGGCGGTGACTGCTTGCCGGGACTTGGTCCTGGACAAGCTCAAAGAGAGGATGGATTTTGTGGAGCAGGAAGGAGAGAGGAAGAAGACCAAGAAGGAAGACGTGGAGCAAGTGGAAGACTCGCTCAACGTGGACGAAATCAGCGACTTGTTCTCGTGCGTGGAGCAGGAGGAGACGTCCGGCGTGGACTTTAGTGTGTTCATCGAAGACGAGGATGCCGTCAACGTGGAGGAGATCAGTCAGATGTTCTCGGGCTTTGACGACAGCAAGTCGGGTAGTGCTGACGACAGCGTCGAGCTGACGACGTCGTCGCCTGTGGACGTGGTCGATACGAAGCCGTTGGAATTTCAGATGGAAGCAGATGTGCAGAAGTCACTGGAGCTCTGCAGCTCGTTCGATGACGTCGCAGCTTGTCAAGAGGAGGAAGACGCGGACGCGGAGAATGTAGCCATGCTGTCGGAGATTTTCTCTGCAACTTTGGAGGACGAGGACGCGGCCGAGCCAGTAGCTGACTTGCCGCCGACATATTCGCTCGTCGACTGTAAGGACGCCAAGAATGTAAATTTGGTGGCTGACCTGTTTACCTCGCTAGAGGAGAGCAGCGAAGCAGGCCAAGAAGTAGAAGTAGCAGACAGATCGGTGACGCAGGATTGGATTGATGCACTGGAGGTGGACAACGTGGCTTCGTTGTTCGTGGAGCTGGAGCAGGCAGTGAAGACGCAGACAGTGGCACCCGCACCCGTTAAGGTGGACTCGCGGGTCTTCGTGCCCACGTTTTCGGTGCGAATTGAAGGCGGCCAGCGACCAGGAGTGCGTCGTCCAGCAGTTGGCCCTAATAGTAATCTACTTGTAGGCCCGCCCGGTGTCCTGTTGGCTGGTCCGCCCGCTCCGTCCCGCGAGGAGCGCGTCGGCCGCTGGAAGTCCAAGCGGAAGACGCGGTCGTTCGCTACCAAGCAGCCCGACCCGTCGCTCTCCGACACGAGACGCGCCAGTGCCGCCAAGCGCCAGCGCGTCAAGGGCCGCTTCATCAGTGACACGCACAGCTTCGTCTCCATCACCGAAATCCAGAAGTGATCCAACCCCCGCATCGATTCCTAGACCAGTTTTTCCTCCCTCTTGAAATGCATTACAAGTTCCATGATCAGTTTTTCTTCTCGTGATTCTTCCTGCACTGCCAGCACATCTTCGAGGAGACACAGATTGGTTTTTGTCCAATCCCCGTGCTTCCACCGCATTTCGCATTTCAAAGCCAGTAAAGGTGCAGAAATTGCGACGAAAATGCGTTTCAGTTCATAGGAATCACAATCAATCTCACAGCTCGTTCGTAAGGTTAAAAAGGTCTTCTCAGTATAAAGCGTTTTAGAAGCTACCAAGCGATTTGCGAGCGGCACTGTAGTACCCGACCAGTGTTCCGGCCTACACTCTCAGATGCCATCCGACCTCTCTCGCCATTCCTAAATTCGGCAATGTGGAGTATATGCGTCGGCGTTGGGGTCGTGAGTAAAGCAGAAAGAGGTAAGCACACACGACCAGTACACCAGCAAAGCAAACCAGTAGAAGCAGACGTCGTCACGAGCGTGTCTTCCTGTTCCGTATACGCAGCCCACGCGTTGGCTCGACAGGTAAATAAAAGGCCTAATGTGATTTATTTCGGTGTCCGATTTATTACAGTCTGTATTCTTCTACAATTTATTTAGAGAGAAAAGCTGTAGCTCTGTCGTTCTGCAATCTGACACAAAGGCGCAGCGGCGTGCTGCAACGTCATTTTCTTTCCCTGGAGATGTGCAGGACTTCAAGACTTATGTCATGACGACAGGCCCCTCTTCCTGCAGACTATAGCGACTACGCATACACGAAGGTCAGTGTGCAGGAGCTTGCTGAGTGACGTGAGAAATTTGGGGATACCTGCCAATGTGTGGGTGTTCGGCCAAGTCGCTTCAAGCACGGAGCTTACCAGCAGCTTAATAACTTCGTGACGACCGATGAAATATGGAGCAGCCACACAAATGTACGAGATAAATACTACCACAACTGATAATTGGTGGTGAAAAGAATTTTTTGTAACTAACGGTGATTTTTCTTACAGATGACCCGACCAGCTTATGATACTAGCATTTGATGCGTCTAAATGCAAAGACGCGGCAGGGCAACGATAAGACACGCAGGCAGTGAGACGGTTAGCGGAGGTTTTTTCGAGTTTCGGAGATATAGCTGAACTCTACTAAAACGTGTCCTTCTAATATTTTAGTGAACGTGTCGACGGCGCTTCCGATGCATCTGCTAGGTTTCAGCAAGGGTGGCATCGTGCTGAATCAACTCGTGACAGAACTCGTGCGGTACTCGTTTAATAAGAAACGCTCGAACAGTGGGCAAGTTCGACAGGGATCTGTATTTGCAAGTACGCGACAATTCTTCGCTGCTGTAGGTTTTCTTTTCTCCTGGATGAAAGATAAAGCTTCTGTTTTCTGCTTTGCCAACTAACTTTACCTATCTATTTGGGGCAGATTAACTCGATCCATTGGTTGGACGCTGGCAACGGTTCTCTTGAAGGTGCTATGCCTACGGAAGAGACAGCCTTGGCGGTGCTCTCTCGATATGAGTAAGCTCACTGAAAATCTTAGATTTTGTGTTGTGCTGTGGCATTAACCTGTTTTAATGTTTATTGTCCCGACAGACAACTCAGGCTATTCGTGCACGTGACACCGTATCAGTACGAATCCAGGCAGCGGCCATGGATTAAAGCCGAATTGAACAGCTTTGTCAACAAGATGAACCTCCTCGGCGCCGATATTCAGCTTATTATGTACGTACATATGAACTGGCTGCGATGTTATTTTTCCATCTAACTCATCATTGTTTCAGCTATTACGAAGGCGTCGAGGGCTCTCTAGCATCTCATTTTCATATTTTGCAAGATTTTGAGGCCAGCCGATCATTCAAATCGAAAGGTGAAGGAGCCATCAACTCACCGGAGCATGCTGTGCAGCCTGTTCGGATTCGGGTTTGCACATAAAGCGGGTCATTTAATAGTGAGAACGACAATCTCTTCGAGCTCCTAGCCATTTTCGTTTGAAGTGCTTTAAGCGACGTTGTTTTGCGTTTGCTCTCAGAAATTTACACAAGAACTCAAGACTTTTGCTTTTTCAAATTGGAGGATTCGTCTTGAGTCATCCCAAACATCCAATCAGCACGGGGTTTTAGTGCAATGAAAAGGTCAGACTATCTGCTTTTGGACAATACTCATTTTTCTAACGGAAATTCCCGAATAATACCCCGGCTACTATTTAATTGTACCCCCACCTGCTCACAAAGGGTTACACTGTATCGTATCTCCCCTGTCCTAAGCGATAGTAATTAAAATCGTATTTAAAGAGTAAAAAAATATGGACACGGCGGGGATCGAACCCGCGTCCATCCGCATAAAACGCGGTGCTCGTGCCACTAGAGCTACGTGTCCAAGCACACTTGGTTACCTTCAAAATTGCATGAAAAGGTAAAGTTGTGTGTAAATTACTTGTGATCACAAAGGGTTAAACTGTATAACTCGTCTTGTGATTACAGTCTACTTTCGCCGTACTTACTCGTCAATCAGAGCAATGTCATCGAGGGCATCATGAAGCTCGTCGAGGTTAAAGTCACCCTCGCCCTGCTCGGCTTCCCCCGAGGCCTCCCACTTCTCACGAAACCGATCTCCGTACACGTCGTGCCGCGCAACATGCCAATCCATACAGTGGTCAGCAAAGCCTGCTGCAGCGACGGAATTGGCCACCGTTTCGCAGTCAGTGTCACGCCACGCCTTCTTGACCCATCCACAGACAACTCCTACAGACGGCATGCGAGGGTTGCTGAACCGCGTGTACTCGACTTTGTCGCTCTCCTTCCACACATTGATCTCCATGTACAGCAAGTCCTTGAACGTCTTGTAGATGCCGATGTCGCCCGCATGCAGGTACGGCGTCAGACCCCCCGGAATGACACACATACTTACGTTCCGAGCAGCACACTTAGCCTTCACCTCCTTGGAGATGTGCGTGCGCATGCAGTCCCAAACGAGGTGCTTCCCTTCACCCGTATCGACCAGCGGGAACGCAAGATCGATCCAGCGTTTTAACAGCTCGCTGTCGACCCATGCGCGTGGCTGATGAGCCACGTAAACGCCACCAATTTTGTCAAAAGAAGGCAAAGCTTTGCCCTTCCATATCAGAAGTGGCGGGAGCTTTTTGCCCGTTGCTGTCACTGCGAGTACCGCCGTAATCCTCATGGACGAAAACCCCGTAGAGTGGACCACAACGTGGCGACTGCCGATGATGTCCACGGTCTGATTACGCGCGTCTTCGAAATAAACGGCCGTTTCATCCATCAATATCGTTCGGTGTAGGTCCATGGTGGGCTTCGCACTTTGCAGGAACGTCATGTAGAAAACGGCACGATCCACTAGCTTGTCGTCACTGAGCGTTGTCAGATTGGTACGCCGCCGCAGGGACAACCCATAACGCCGCATAAAGCCCGTGATCCAGTGTGGGGAGGCCATGAAGCCATCAGGGCTGGCGCTGGTGGTCCCCTGACATGCGAAGATTACCCTGGCAATATGACCAATCCACGCACGGGTAACCTTCTCCTTCTTGAGCCGCTTTGCCACAACCTCATCGTAGAGCGCCTCCTCCATTGCGCCGGAAAGAGGACGCCGGCCGCCTCCTGCACGGCGTCTGCTGGCCGGGTCCGCAGCGAGCAGCTGTTCACGGTCACGCCACCAGCGGGGCACGCTGCAACCGTCTAGCTTCCAGCCCTTGGCACTGAAGTGCTTGATAGCTCGCGTTGGGACGCCATCGCCGTCTTCCTCGATCCACCGAAGGACCTCTTGCTTGCGCCAGATGCTGATGGGGATTCTTGTAGGCATTTCGCCGAATGAGGAAGCGCTGGGGGATAGAAGACAATGCAGACTGCATGAATGGTTGGATGTAACAGGTTTGACAAGCGAGGGAGCCTCTGGTGAGATGGTTGGTGGCTGGAGTGGCTACTGCAGGCGAGGTTACTCCAGGGTTACGGTGAGGTTACTCTAGAGTTACTGTGAGGTTACACTGAGAGGGTACTATTCGGGTAAAGGGTCTTATGCGGGAATTTCCGTTAAATAACTCGAAATTAAGCCTCAGACTGGTAGGCCTCACATGTCAGGACGTTAGGGAACTGTATTGGCCATTCCGGGCCACTATTTGGCCAACAGAGTCCGGCACTTGTAGATAAGTGAGCGGGTTAACATTGGCAATGATTCCGTTCAAAGTTCTATACACCTAGTGACCATCACTCCTGAAATGTCGATAGTTGGCACACAGGTACATGTAGTAAGAAACATATTATATGTTTCTGAAGTCGCAGCAGACACAAAAAACGAGATCAAAAGTGTTTGAATCCACTGGCAAAGTGTGAAACCAATTTTAAAAAATTCCGAACGTGCACTTTTTAGAATTTAATAGGGTCGCTAGGAATGGTTTATAGTTTCAGCTTTCAGCTGAAAGAATTCAATCACGGTCGTTCCTTTCAGATACCGGTACCCCTCCCTTTCGAAGAAGGCCGATAGTGCGCCAGGGGCTACATGCAGATCAGCGACAGGAAGAGGTCGGCAGATTTACGAACCGCGAGCAGGTCCTAGTAAGCGGTCCGCTGTGAAACGTTATGTTGCCTGTAGAACTGGTGTGTGGCCGAGTATGGATGCCGCAACGCTTGGGCGTTTGAAAAGAGAGGGGCCGGACGAGCAAGTCAGAAAGCTGTTGGTAAACGAAAATGAGATGGCTCCGAATTCCCGACTTCACAAATACAGCTTCTCCGAGAGGAGGATGTCAAAGACGACAAAGTTCATTGTTGATGTTGCTCCCAGGACCTGTGGGCGAGTCGCAGTGCATACCTGAAGCTACATTCGAGCACAATCTTGCCAACTCCAGTTTGTTCTTTGTGAACAGATCATTCAAACATGACGCTGATTGTGGGCGTCGTCGTCAAGAGCTACAGCTCTAGCAAAGTGGATCCGGAAATCGTTGACGACGAATGCGCGAAATTTGAGGCCTTGCTCGATCGGCTTGACACAACAAGAGCTGAGTGCGGCATTATCACCAGCGTCCTTTTACTATGTGCTACAAGGTTCTCTGGGAACATCAAGAGCACGTTCCATAGCAAGCCCAAGATCCGCGAGCAAATATTCGCATCCGACCACTACAAACACATCAATGAGGTGTTTGTTAATGGAGTAGCTTAATCACTTGCAGCGTGCAGCAACTACCATCTTAATTCTTGCCCTTCTTGGCGCGCTTCTGAGAAGTCGACGTCGTCTTGGTGGTCGTCTTCTTGGCAGGACCGTTCAGAGGAGCATTCAAACTCTGGTTGATACTAGCCGCCTTCTTCACAACTTTGCGCTTCGTCTTGGAGCTGCGCTTGCGAGATCCGCAGCACAAGCCGCACGTGAGCACGCACAACGTCGTGGTCAACAGCCACCACACCAGACGAAGCGCGAGACGGATCTGGAACAGAACCAGCGGGATCGCCAGAAGGATCAACACTCCATCAATAACCTTCTGGGCGTGCTGCGCCACGTGCTCGTTCTGTTCCAGTAGCGTGATCGCTTCAATACGCGCGAGCTTGGCACGACGCAGAGCCTCCTGCGAGTACACCACGACCTGTTCCTTGGCCTTGGCAGCTTCGTTCTGCACAATGGGGACGTATCTCTCCAAATGCGGGTGCACAGCACTGTGCACATCCGCCCAGATCGGGTCCACCGTCTTGTGTACGTCCACAAGGATCGGATCCAACGTGGCCGCCAGGTTCTCCTGGTAGAACTTGCTAGTGGTATCGCACGCTGTCTTCTTAGCGTTCTCAATATGGCCCTGTACGTGTTCCAATGTGTCCGACTGCTCGTTCAGCTTCTCCTGAGCATAAACCACGGCTTGCTCAGCCAGAACCAGCGCGTCGTCGTAGTACGACGACAGCAGCGAGGCCATAGTGAGCTCCACAGAGTTGGCCTCACTGAGATCTTTGAGCAACGCCTTGTTCTTCTTCTCAAAGCTCTCTTTGCTCTTCTCCAGCTGCGTAGTTTTCTTGGTCTGCTCGGCCAGTTTGGCCAGCGCCACCTTCAGTTCAGCGTCCCGCTCCGCAGCTGCAGTTCGCTCCTTGGCCAGATTGTTCTCCAGTTTAGTGACGTCACTGTCACGAGAAGCAGCACGCTTGCTCTCGCTGCTGAGCTTGTCCAGCGCGCTCTTGAGCTCAGCCTCGGCCTTCTCCACGGCCTGTTTCTCGATGGCCACATCCTTCTCGAGCGTGGCGATATCGTTCTGCAGCTTCAATACGATTGCCTCATGCTCCTTGGCTACATCGGCCAGCAGCTTCGTCTTCTCCTTGCCCTGGGCATCTACTTGAAGCTGCAGCGCGGAGTTGGATTGCTTCAAGTCCGCGATCTTGGACTCAAAAGAAGCCACGACGGACGGCGCCGTGCACTCTGCGTCGCTTTTGACTGGAGCGGCGTCTTTGGCGTACACGGACACGGCCAACGCCGCGATGAGCAGCGTCCAGCGGATAACACGCATGGATATACGAGAGGGTCTTGGTGGTCCTTCGGGGAACTGATGAAATGAGATGTGAGCTTTTTCGACTGCTGCGTTGAGTATACAAAGTGGAAGTGAAGTTGAATAAGGTGATGTGATTGGACAAATTGAGGAAGGATTTTGGCCAATGTTGGGTAAGGATGGTGGGCGACATGCAGTCTGCGATCTAATGCCCTGGAAGCCTCGTTCAATTTGGTAGAAAGTTAGTTGATTGCCGATGCATTTGATCATATCGATTGAGCTATGCTTGTAATGGTGGCCGTGGTGGTCGATCGGATCACTGCACTGACGCCGGCTTTCCCAGCTGTTGCGCTTCAACTTGAAGGTGAATTTCGCCGCTCGTCAAGGGCATCACCTCGGCTCCTTGGCCACTATACAGGGAAAACATTGAGGGTTGTCAGCTATACACAAGTAGTTGTAATGCATTGGATGCATTGGATTGATAGACGAACCTGATAGGGAGCGAAAACGTCGGGTTGGCCTCCTGGAGCGTCGCAAGGAGCTCGATGAATGTCGGCGGAGCCACGAACGACGTCGTTCCTAAAAGTACGTCACGTTTCTCTTCACTCCGAACCTCGTAGATGCTGCGAAGCTGCAACGCAGTTCAAATGCAAGTCAGTGCAGTGATCTGCAAAAAATAAGAGGAAAGATTTTACCTCCGAGTACGTGGCGCCGCCGCTCACGAAGACGATCATTTTTTCACCGAAAAAATGCTCACTCTCCTGGGTGTCACACAAGTAGCGTGTTAGTTCAGGTTCCTTCTATTGGTATTTTCAGCTGGAGAAGATTCTCTTTACTTACTGGCGTAGCTTCCTGGGCCTTACCTTTTCCAGCCATTTTTCTGCAAGTATGAGTTTGTTAGTAAACCACAGCTACGGTTGCATGAGGGCCATACGTACTTTCGTAGGGAGACCGGTCCAGCCTTCTTGGAATCACCGGCAGTCGGACTCTGGGGAGGTGGTGTGATAATATACGGGTAGTCCGATTCGCTTAGAGTACGCTTCAACGCACTAGCCACAATAGACTTGATCTTTGGGTCGTAACGCGCGTTTGAGTACTCCACCGCCTCAGCTTTCTTTGTGGCCAGCTTCAATTCCTCGCTCGAGATTAGCGAGTTGCCATTCTGTTTGTACAGCACGGAGCCAGCCACCAACGCCATATTTTCGAGGATCGTCTCGTGCTTCTTGGAAAGCTTCGCGGCCTGCATGACCTTGTTGCGCTCCGCTTCCTTCAATGTATCTTGAGTCAGTGCAAACACAGCTGCAACTCGGAAGCGGTCTTTCTCGGTCAATTTCGGGTCTTTGAACAAATCTTCGAGCTGCTTTCCAATCGTAGAGTGCTTCAGTTTCTTTCCTGACTCTTCAACGCCCGTGGCCAGGGTCTGTTCAATGTTGGAAGCATCTAGTAGACCCGTAGAGGTGAATACATCCATGGCTTTACCCGCCAAGAATAAGTGCTGCGATAACTTGCCTAGCATTTCGCGGTACTCGGGCAACTCTCGCAGTCCGGCAGCCATAGCCTGCAGATCTGTGCTTTTGCCTCGACCAAGTGAAGTACCTGCATTCGACGCCGATAAAGCCGTCATGCGCTTGCCAATCTCAGTGCTGACTTTAGCAATATGCGTGTGTCGGAACTCTACCCACTGCTTGTCGTTTTCATTCAGAAATGCTGTCTTCGTCGTCGTACCAGAATTGGTTTCCGCTTCATACGAGATCTGATCGTCCTTCACGCCTAGCAAGTCGTACGTCATCGCCTGGAACGTGCTCTCGTGCATCAGAGGCGTGACCATGTCTTGTCCACGGTCAATAAAGAGCAACGTGCCCCTCTTCGGAGCGTATGAAAACGTCGAGTTCTGCGCCAAGTAGTCATTCATCTTGTTCTGGAACATCTGCGCCAGCGTCTCCATCCTAGTATGTCCAGCTTGGTACCTTACGTACGGATACTCTTCAAGAGTAGCACAGACCGACACCAACTTGCTGCTAATCGTCTGCATGAGCTTCTCACTCTCACTCTTCTTCATAGCAGGAGAATACAGCGTATGGAACGCTTCCGGCATCCCGAAGGAGAATGCGCATTTCTCGACAGCTAAAAAGTCAACATTGACCTCCTGCAAAGCCTTCAGTCTTTGTAGTAAAGCTTGAGGGGCGTTCTTCAGTTCACTAAGCGCTTCTTCGCCCGCATGATGCACGAAATAGATGTACACGTCGTTGTATTTGGGTTTGTTGGGGTCTTCAAAGTCCCTCGCAAGACGACGAACGTTGGCCGCTGTGGGGGCGATGAAGTACACTACGTTCATCTCTGGAAACGGCTGGCGCTCGAGCTCCATACGCTCCAATATCGACACGCCACAGTCCGTGAGCTCGCTCATTCGCGCTACTTGCGTCAAACTTCTCGTGGCCTCGTCGTCCACGACCATGACGACCCACCCGCGCGTTAGCTGCGTTACGTGCTTGACCATTTGGAGCAGCAACTTGTCCTGGACTACCTTACGCAGATCCACATCGTGCAGCTTGGCCACAGACGTCGCCGTAGTCCCGGTAGACGCACTCATTACCACCTCCAGTCCGTTGCGGAATGCGGAATCCAAGGAGTGATGGTGCGTCGCTTCAACATGAACACCAATCACACACAAAGTATACGTGGTCCACATACTCGAGGTTACACTCCAGGGGTACGGTCGTTTTTGGCGGGAAATGCTGGTGGTGGGTTGCCATTTCGTGGTCTCTCACGTCGGCGAGAGGAGCTTGGCGAGGGTACGCTACTTTAGAGCGCGATGCAGAACGTGGGCAATAGTCGGCGACGCGAACAAGTGCCTCGCCATGGACTTTCAATGCTGTCGCTGTACAACGAGGCACCGTTGGTGGAGGTTTCGCTGGAGCAGTTCGAGGAGTTCGCCATTGATCGACTGCATGTGCTCAAGGCCGTGGAGAACTATCGCTTGCGCAGTGTGCAGATGAAGGACCGCGAAGGACGTTTGGAGAAGACGCTGAACAAGCACATGCCACTACGCTCGGCTGCCCCTAGACGCACGGGCCAGGCAGAGGACGACGCGGCCAAGGATGTGCTGTCGCATTTCTTCCTGCGCATGGCGTTCTGCCAGACGGAGGAGCTGCGACGCTGGTTCCTCACACAAGAGAGCACGCTCTTCCGGTAAGTTGACAATTGCAGCTGCTCCGGAGATGCTGCTGCTGACGGTTTGATGGGATCATTGATGCAGTTATCGTCTGGATAAATTGACGAGGGAGGAGAAGATCCAGTTTATGATGCAGAACGGTTTGTCGTACGAGGAGGTGAGGAAGGATGCTTAAAGTAATAGTGGGGTGGAGGAGCTGACTGGTTAGTGTGGTACAGGCGACGATGAAGGAGATTGAGGCGAGGCAGAGCAAGTTGAAGGCTGTAAGGGACGCCAATGACCTCAAGGTTCGAGGTCAACCGCTGCCGGCGTACTTCAAGGTCCCCTTCACGGAGGCTCTGGACCTGGTTGCAACTCGACGAGTGTATATCGAGGCTGGTACGGCTTTTGTGCCGTTTGAGCACGTCGTGTCCATCCTGTTTGCTGCCTTCCGTGCCAATGTACGCTTCTATTTCGTACCTGAATCATTTGCTTACAGCTTTGTTCTAACAGTTTCTATTGCTATAGCTATCGAAGGAGTTATCCGGAGCTTTCCGCAAGTACAACCGATCATTGATCAGCAAGGACGAGCGCCTCGCGCCTGTGCTGTCGAACCTTGCTAAGCACCACATCGATGCCGACTACTCTTCAACTCCTGTGCCTGGATCAGAGAATGCTATCAGACCGGATATGATCGATGGTCTTGCGGCCACCTCCATGCCGTTGTGCATGCGTTCGCTACACAAGGGACTGAAGCTCAGCCACCACCTCAAGTTCGCAGGACGTCAGCAATACGGACTATTCCTCAAGGGTATGGGTCTTCAGCTCGACGATGCTATCGCGTACTGGAAGCAGGAGTTCTGCAAGAAGATGTCGGTCGACGATTTCAACAAGAAATACGCCTACAACATCCGTCACAACTACGGTAAAGAGGGTAAACGCAAGGACTACGCACCTTCCAACTGCATGCGCATCATCACTGGTGACCCACCCAAGAACGGAGAGTATCACGGTTGCCCGTTCCGTCATTTTGAGCAGGAACATCTGCGTAAGGCGCTACAGGGCGTATCAGAAGGAGACAAGCAGGAGATTCTGTCTCTCGCAGAGAACCACCACTACCAGATCGCCTGCAAAAAGTACTTCGAAGCTACTCATCCCGGCAGCGATCCTGACGTCCTCATCAACCACCCGAACGGATACTTCGAAGAGAGCCGCAAGTACTATGCCGCAAAAGAGAAGGGAGTCACGGTCACCGCTAATTAGAGCGACGACCTTGACAGACTTCGCGAGTAAGAGATGGAATCGAGAGGAATTCGTATACTCACTCTAACTCAAATGTACACATTCGCTGTTATCAGGGATTTTGGTTCTGCTTGATGAAGTGTTCTCTTCATTTGAGAACAGGGACTCGGTGCGGAGAATTTACAGATCCATTTTGTTATTCGATTCAGCGTTCACCACTTCGCGCGTGTACTTCCTCATCGCCATGTCAGCGAAAATACGGAACATCACCTGCATTAGCGAGAGAAAAAAAGAGTGAGTTATGGATAGCGATGGGCTGTGAAGATAAAATGATCTTACCAAACGAACCAAGCGTCGATCCGAGCGGAAACTCTGCACGTTGCTTTCGCTCTTAGCTTGCTCCGCCTCCGCTTCACTCTTTTCGTTGGGGTTACGTGCTGCAATTCATTGACCGTACATCGATAGTTAGCAAAAAGATAGTATGTTGCAAATTTCTAGTAGTCCCAGCTTACTCGTCCGAACAGGAAGCAGTTTGGGTCCGCCGAGGATCTTCAGCATTTCGAAGAAATTCGTGTCGCCGGCGTCATTCGCAATGTACTGTGAGTCGAGCACAAAGCTGTCACGCTGGTGCTATGTCCCCAGAAACTCACAGTCACCTTTGTGCGACATAATTAAAGAGAAAACCACCAGCTTTTACATACCACAAGATTTTTCTCGAAGTAAAGCTCCGCTGCAACTCGGCCATCGGTGTATCCAGTCTCCTGGAAGTGGCGGATCTGCTCCAAGATGGCACAGAGCAGCTAAAAGCAATACCAAACACATATTAGCAGTCTATAACAGTAAGCAGCGAACAAGATAGAAAACGTACAATCTCGTATGACCCTTTCACCTTCGTCTGAACACGAAAGTAACTCAGCACTTCTTCAGCTGGCAGCTGAAACATTCTTTACAAAAACCCCGGTTCTGTCAGTATTCCACACCTAAGCGATCAATAAAACTCAAGTCACAACATACCTCGCCTTAGCATTCTCTCCCAGTCGGGACCACCAGTTGATAAAGCCCTTCATGTGGGCATCCACAAAGCCTCGGTACTTGTTCATGTCGGCTTTCATCGCCATGCGCAGGCGAGCACGTTCCGTCAGAATCTCCTCGTGGATGAACATCGGCCAGGGCGAGAATTGCTCCTTGTTCTCATCATCGGTCTCTATGATACCACTCTTGTAAGTACCAAAATCCTCAATTAAACAATTCGAAGTTTTGTTGTCCGCACCCCAGTCCGAGCACTTGCTGGCAAAGTCCGCCAAGTTCATGATTGTGTGCGTCACGCCGCAGCAGCTGCAGCCTCCCTGCAATCGAGAATCAGTCAGATTTATTGGTCCTAACATTGAGGAGGATAGAGACACAGATATAGAGACCTGGTTGACGTATTCGAACATGGTGCGGTCCACCACCCACGTGTCCTCGTACTTCCTCATGCTTTGGTAAAAGCTTCTCGCTGTCTTGCTTCTCCCGCGGCTGAATGGCGAATGAGATGGTGTGCACTCAAATGCGAGGCTACGGCCGCCTCGGCACCATGCAGCAACAAAGTTCTTCTATAGAGGACAGGCCTCGGAACTATAAGCAGCTTGGTAGTGTTCAAAACCAGCAAAAACCGACCACTTCAACGAGGTCACTAAAATGAACATATATCCTCGTTTTAATGACTAGTGTCACGTTAGTTTCGACGTGCAGCGAGGAGCTCAACTTGGAAAAGTGATGTCAATCAATGAATCTGCACCGCATTCGCCTCCTCGTGAGAGCGCCTCCGTCGATAAGTCACCGCGTAATTCTGTGCAATCCACAGCTAAGTCACATGCGCAGCTGTCACCAAGTTCTGATGACCGTAGCGTGAATAACGACGGAGATCTGCGCCGCCAAGTGGGACGAATGGTGGTTGACACCCAGCAGACTATCGACTCGCACCTGACGCTCTTCCGCGTGGGGCTCATGGTGACGGTGGCCGTGTCGGTTGCCGCGTCCATCAAGCTCAGTGGCCTGCTGAACCGTGTCAATAGCGTGGAGGAAATTCCGCTGTGGCAGTTCGCGAGACGCAAGAAGCTGCGCGTCCGCATGATCCGCCAGTCAAGACAAGACCCAAGCGTCTTCTACGTGTATCACACGCCGTTCTTTCGTCGCTTGGTGCTACAAGATGCGCTACCACAGATTTTGACGGTTAGTGTTACTGAGAAGAAGAGGAAGAGCGACCTACTTGCCGTTCGGCTGTTTGGCGTGCATGTGGACGAGAGCTCCGAGGAATGGATCTGGTCCAGCTTCGTCTCGTCGCATCGGTACATGACAATTCAGTTGCTGCAACGGTGCGTTGGCAAGATAGGCTATCTTCTAGTTGTTGTCTAATTTGTGTTTCATTTCGATCAATAGGATTAGCGTGGAAGGGAGTGAGAGCGTGGCGACGTGCAATATCGCGTTGCGGAGGGTTTGTTAAGCTTTCTGCTGTTGGGAGGCTGATCACAATTGCTGTACTGATGCAATTCTGTTGATATCACTGTAGCTGCCGTTGGGAGGAGACTTTGCTCACGAGCTGGTTTCTCATGGCTACGCCGAGTGTATTCCTGAAAATCTTGAAAACTACGACAACGGATCGTAAGCTCACTTCGTGTACATGCTGGTTAGATTCAAACACTAATTTCTCCTGGTTTATTATTCCAGGGAATCTGTAATATCGTATCTCGCTCAGCGTCTCAAGAAACTCGAAGCAGCTCAGAAGCACGCTCAAGTCATGCAGTACGGCATTTGGAAAGATTGGCAAGAAGAAAAACTCTCCGACCGCGTCTTATCTGCTGGCAAACGTGCCACCACAAAGGGCTTTAGGAAGATCATTGACAGCATTCGGAATTAACCACACCAAATAACACATTGGTAAAAGATGTAAATGTCTAATACAGCCACGCATGCGGGTCTGTACAGGTCTTGGTGTGGTTGCAATGTTGTCCTGGCGTATCAAATGATTCCACTAGGCCACGGAAGTGTTGTGGAGTTAACACTTTGAACCCAAGTTCTTTAGAAGTTCGACAATATGTTTTTACTATGAAAATATTTTCATTCACAACAACACTGCTCACGCAGCACCTCTTGCAACTTAACCATAGCAGCGGATGGCCACCTCACAGCCCTTGTCCGCACACTGTCCTCCCTTCTCCAAATACTTCTGGTGGTAATCCTCGGCGTCCCAAAATTGCTTGGCCTCCACAATCTCCGTCACGATAGGAATACTAAGTTTCTTCTGGTACTCCTCCTTGGATGCCAGAGCAGTCTTGCGTTGGTCCTCGCTGTGGTAGTAGATACCCGAACGGTATTGCGTGCCCTTGTCATTCTTCTGGCGGTTGAGAGTAGTAGGGTCGTGGATGGCCCAAAACTTGCTTAGTAGCGACTCGTAGCTAGTCTGAGACTCATCAAACACGATGCGGATGGCCTCTGCGTGGTTAGTGCGGCCTGTGCACACCTGACGGTATGTGGGGCTGTCCACGTCGCCTTGTGTGTAGCCTACGGTGGTTTCGAGCACGCCTGGGAGGCGGTCGAAGGCCAACTGCACGCCCCAGAAGCAACCGGCAGCGAAGGTGGCGACGCTTTGTGGCTTGCTGATGTTGTTGTCGAGCTGGTTGTCGGCCATGGCGAAGATTTGGGACGAGTGAAGCGGGCGAGATGGGAGACTGCGGCGGATTAAGCGGAACTGGGGAGCCACGCACCGGATGAACATCTTTTTGATGAAAAGCGTGGAAGAGAACACAGGAATGATGGTCTTTTTTACCGTTTGGGGTTTTACTTTCGTCAGCCAATCGATGGAAATCTAGAAACCGAGGTTTTACTAAGTTGAAGTCCGTGCTCGAAGACTCTTCGGCAGCGAGTGCCTTGACTTGAACAAACCGACATTCTTTACAGCCTACACAAAAGGCGAAGCAAGATGTCAGTCAGATATTCGTATCCACGCATCATTGCTCATGCGCAATGGGTGTCCGCAGACTTAATGGTCCGCATGGCTTGGGGCTCTCGAAGTTTGGAGACGTTTTTTTTGTAATTACGGTACCAATAAAGTGCCCTGTAACATTAGAGTTAAGACTTCTGGAACATGAGAATACCTTCCTTGTACAGTGCCTTCGCGAGCTCTGTCTGGTCCTGGGAGTCCTCGTGGGGCATGTCGCCTACACGGAAGTAGTCGGGGTAGCTGCTGAGGATAAACTCGATGCTTTCGGCATCATCCAGCTCGAACTCAAGCGGGGAAATAGGCACTTCGTGGTGCATGCGGGAGTTCTCGCGGCAGTGGTAAAGTACAGCCTTACTATCTTCAATCACAAGACGCGCAACACCATGCCGGACCAGCTTGAGCTGGGTATTGACCGTAATCTTCTGCAGTGGGCTATTGTCGCTCGTGCAGTTCTCCTCTTCATCCTCAAGTGCCGGAGGTAGGCGGTCAACAAGGAAGTTCTTGGCCATCTGGTCTGACGCAGCGTCCAGCATTCCCATGGCTTCACCGAGCACAGTCTTTAGCACGCCCTTGAGCTTATTGGCGAATGCCTGTCTCTCCGGGTCGCCTTGACGGTCCGAGTGCATGACGCCCATGTACTCCAAGTAGTCACGAGGTAGAGAGCGTCGCAGTTCCACGTTAGTGTTGATAGCACCCGCCATTGCCTGAGGCAGCAGCACCTCGAGGAAATTACCCATGGAGTTCTGCTGACCAGTCGACACGGTCAAGTGCAGCGAGTGTTTTTCCTTATGTGCGCGTGCCTGGTGAATAAATCCGCGCGGGAAGTACAATAAATCCCCCTGTTCCAGGTCGACTTGAAGCGCGGGTTTGCCCAGTTCTTCCGGCTTGTAGTTTCCACTGGGATATCTGGCCAACATGTCGCTCTCGTTCAACGGTTGATACACCTTCCAGTGTTTGCACCCTTCCGTCTGCAACAAAAAGGCCTCGATGTCATCAAAATGCGGCGCAAACCCTTGTGTGTTCTTCGGGGTCAAGTAGGTATTGGCACCAGCCATGCAGCCCCATTCGTCCTCTAGTGTGGCAAGCAGCTTCCAGACATCGTCCGAGAACTTCTGGGGGCACAGGAGACGGACTGAGCAGCCGTCGTCAAAATGTTTCCACACCTGCTTGGCTGTTGCGGCGCCCGACGGGTTGAGCGTGTAGCGGGTGTCGTCCATGTACTTGGTCAGGTCCAGGTCGGTGCCGTATTCGAGCGTGTGAGTCTTGAGGATGCGGTCGATCTCCTGCTTGCTGAACCATCCGTCGTAGTAACTTGGGAAGTTGCGTTTGATGGCCAATGGACGCTGCTCCCAGTAGTTCTCGTAGAACTCCTCGGGGGTCACAGGGTACAGCAACCACGTGAGCAGCATTCGGGCTTTCGTTGCGCTGTGGACGTCTGTTTGGGACACAAGTTCGTGCGCATTCACAACTTCATCTGCGGAGATTTCCTTCTGGATAATGAGTGGGATGGAAGAGGAGGAAGCGACCTTGCGCTTCTTCGCGGGAGGCGCAGAGGTCTGAGGCTTGGCTGCAGTCTTGCCCGCCATTGGTTTGTGCTTTGATTGGCGAAAGGTGTGAGTTGATGGGAACTACCGCCGAGTCTCGGTTAGATACGAATTGGATCATGTCATTTTAACGTTTTTAAAAAAACGTTCAACAACCTAAAAAAAAACGAAAATGCACACCGAACGTTTTTTTTGCTCCAAAGACTCTAATACTGTATGCCGCGGGTGCAAGAACAATTCTACCAGCACAATACACTTGATAGCTTACGGCAAAGCTTCATCCTGAAGTGTTGCGGTGCTGTTCAAGATGATTCGTAATCTCATTGCCGCCAACTTACGCAAGCAAGGTTGTGAGATCGATGTCCAAATGCAGAAATCTCACGGTGTCCCAGGCGCACATCCTGCGTGTGATCTTCGCCAACGCGCGGCCTGCGCTGGACTCCAGCCTGGAAGTTCGGTTCCAGTGGTGCTGATTCAGTAGTACTTAAGGACTTAACAGTACTCATGCATCTGAAAAAACGCAACGAGAAAGATTTTGGTGTTGGTTCAGACGTACAGTAAAGCTCACTTCACTAGAATGCTAGAGGCTAGAGGCTAGATGCCGGGATGAGTAAAATAACCGCACCCTTTGCTGAACCAAATGAGTTCTCATGTTCAGCTCGCGCGTGCCTCCTTGCCACCTTTTTCGCGAGGCAGCGTCTGGATTTTCATCCGATCGTGAAACAGACTTGTTCAGCGAGGTATCTACAACCCGTTCGATACCTATATCGGTACTAGCGGGTCTTTGTTTATCGAACTTCACTTCCTTACAACATTTGCGCATCTCTCAAAACCATTCCAAACGGCTTTGGAAGGTATTTGATACAACGCATAGGTATTTCTGTCGAGCCAGGTGTTAGACACCTTTACGTCCTGCATCCGATGGGTGGGACATCGGACCAAGTTTACGTGGGTTAGCTCGCCCAGTTCCCAATTGACGCAGTTCCGCCCTCGACCACAATGTGCCCGCTGCGCTACATTCTGTTACTGCTTTCGCTACTGGTGGCCATGATCGGCCTGTCGCAGGCTATGACGGACCAGGAGGTCTCGGCGCTCACAGAGGACGGCGAGGACGAGAAGAGCGGCAAGGGCAAGAAGCAGCAGTCGACCTTCCGCACGGTCGTGGACATGCTCAACGGCAAGTACCTGTACGACGCCTACAAAGTCAGCCGGGGAACGGCGGCTATCAAGGCTGACTAAACTATTAGAGCAAGCGGTGGTCGCAAGAACAGTCGAGGCTCGAGAAGGAAGGACATTACCACACCGCTCAGCACCAATGGGAGGGTATCAACCTCCGCGAATAGATGATTTTTATGTGAAGACATGCGTTCGAGAGCTGAGTGAATGTACGTGTGACTTGGGGGAGGCTGAAGAGCTATCACAGCAGTGCAGTGCGGTCTGGTGTATGTCTAGCTTACGAAAGAAAATACGAATTCCCCATGATGTTTCAGTCCCATCAAATACTTCCAATGCTGCGCAGCAGTTGACTGAACAATTCATTAGGCGAAAAAGCTGTATATATCTTCCTCTCGTCGTATTCGTTAATCTACGACGGGCGCTGACAGACGTTGCCCGAGTTCATGACGAGTGGTTCACTGGCCGACTTTTCCGTCAAAGGCATGATCTCCTCGTCCTTACGCATCGCCTGGCGCTGCGGGTCCGTGAGCTTCACCTCGAAGCGGGGCGCAGTCTCCCCGTCCTCTTGCTTGGCGCGACCCTGCACAATGTTGTGTAGCAGCATGCCCTCGGCCTCGTCGATGCCCTTGACCAGCTCGTCCAGCTGCTCCTTGTCGCTCACTTGGCTGTTGGCCGTAAAGTTATCGCGCAGCGCCGCACGCGCCTGCTGCAGCGCGAAATCATCGCCACGGAAAGCCAGGCGACTCGCCCGCAACAAGCGGCGGTACCCTCCAAGCACCTGCACGCGCACACTCATTAGTCCAACGACCAATTCTGCGGACAGGAATTATTGCTCATCCAACATCATACAATACCCCATACGACAAGTATTCTATGTTTTCCACACCACACCATGATGTCCAAAACACAAACTACACTTTTGATGGCAGCATCTTTTCGCGGCAATGACGCCATCGCTCATTCGGAATCTTGCTTTGACTCAGTCGAGACAATGGACGCGCTGTTGGCTCTGGTGGACGGGGACTTCCGCGTGCTGCTGGGCGTTGCGCTCGTGGCTGGCACGACGATCCTGATGCTACTAGCTAATATCAAGCCGCGCGACTCGACGCCCGTGACGCTGCAGGCTCCCGCCAAGCCGGGAGACTCGCCCCCTACCGTGCACTTACCACTGGTGGAGAAGCAGACGCTTTCGCACGACACGCGTCGCTTCCGCTTCGCTCTCCCGTCTCCACAGCACGTGCTAGGACTGCCTGTGGGTCAGCACATCTCTCTACGCTGCACCGACAACGAGGGCAAACTGGTGATGCGTTCGTACACACCCGTGAGCTCGGACGACACCAAGGGCTACGTGGACCTGGTAATTAAGGTTTACTTCAAGAACGTGCACCCGAAGTTCCCGGATGGTGGCAAGATGAGTCAACACCTTGAGAGCTTGGCTATTGGCGACACTATTGAGATGTCCGGCCCCAAGGGCAAGCTCTCGTACATGGGCAAGGGCGAGATCCACATCAAACACCGCGTACGTGACGTGGTGCCTGAGGTCCGCAAAGCTGCTAAGATCGGTATGATTGCCGGTGGTACCGGTATTACGCCCATGCTGCAAGTCGTGCGTCGAGCGCTGCAGGACCCCGAGGACAAGACGGAGTTCTACCTGCTCTTCGCCAATCAGACCGAGGCCGACATTCTGTGTCGCGAAGAGATCGAAGCCATGGCTGCCAACCACGCCAACGTCAAGTTCTGGTACACTGTGGACAAAGCCACGGATGGGTGGAAGTACTCGACGGGCTTTGTGTCGGCTGAGATGATCAAGAAGCACCTGCCTGCTGCGGCTCCGGATGTCCAGATCTTCATGTGCGGACCTCCGCCGATGCTTAAGTTCGCAGTGCTCCCGGCGCTCGAGGAGCTGGGCTTCAAGCCGGACCAGCACTTTAGCTTCTAAAACAGTTTTAAACGTGCTGTTTTAGGAAATAAGGAAAAGAACACCTGAAGACGTCGAGTTTTATTTCTTCTTGGGGGATAATGTGCGTTGTGTAGGTGGCCCTCGGGACGTACTCTCAGCCTGGTTCGCGGTGCTACCTCCGTTGATACTGGCGCCAGCACTACCTTCCTCGTCTGATGACTCGTTGCCACTTTCTTTGAATTTCTTCTTGAGTACACGCTTCTTCTTCTTGTCCTGCGCCATGATGACTTGGGACGATGCTCGCTTAACACGATCTCGGCTCAGTGCTTCTTCAGTGTCGTCTAGTAGCATACCTCCATTCGCACCACCCATATCGTCCATCTCCAGTTCCTCTGCAGTAAGACCATCGGTGCCTGGTAACGCGATACGTTGGTTGTATGGGCGAGCGACGAGGATATCTGCATCCAATCCCAGTCCTTCGGGGATGAGACTGCCCGTTGCCATTGCATTTTTCAATGCTGCCACGGGCACACGAGTATGCTCAATCTTTTTCTGCATAGATGACGAGTCCATCGACGAGGGTGCAGCTCCTGCGAGCTTGATCTGGCTCAGTAAATGTGTCAAAGTGATCTCACTCTCCTGCAACGCCTCCACAATAGTTTCATCGGTAACGACGATAACCTGGTCGTCTTCACGCACGCTCTCCATCTTATCCACGAGATGTTCCACGCCAGCTTTGACACCAATAAGCACTTTAGCCAACCGCTCGTATTTGAGCTTAGCTCGCTCCAACTTGGTGCTAGCCAAGACCAAATTCTGCTCGTGGTCGTCCACGAGTTTCCGTCGATGGCCACCGCCTGAGCCGCTGTATTTGAGCTCCTCGACACGAGCCTTGAGCACCGAATGTTCTGCTTGCAGTCTTTCCAACCGAGCCTGGTTCTCCTTCGACAGGTTCAACAAGTTATCGGTAGTGCTCTCCTGACTGGTAATCTTCTGGATAACTTCGTTCACATCGCTGACACCTGTGGCTTCCTTGATCTTGCGGAAGGCACTCTCGAAGATGTCGATCTTACTACGGTGTTCCTTCTTCTCCTCACCGGCCACACCCTGCTGTATCATCGTAGACATTAACGAAGCCTTGAGCTGACTCTCGCCTTCGTAACTCAAGTCTACGGAGTCTCGTGCTATGACAGAGCTCTTGTGCTTCTCTCGTTTGTCCAACCTATTTGTCATTTCGAGACGGATCTTCACGTACTGCTGTTTCTCTCGGAGTTCCTTGTCGCGATGCCGCTTCTCATCTTCGTGTTGACTTCGTGCTTTTTCAAGTTCCAGCAGGATTGTTTCACGTGCATGAGCAGCATCTGCCGAGAGCAGCACCAGCTCGTCGTAGTCGTGTTGCTTGGCCGCTAGAGCGCGCTCAATAGCAGCCAGCTGATTGTCGAACCCGATACGTTCATCCTTGAGTCGCTTGACGATCTGCTCGTACGTTTTCCGGATACTCTGCGCCTCGTTGAATTTGATCATGGCCTTGTCTAGTCGATTTTCCAGCATTCGGATCTTGCGGGTCTCTGGCGTATCCTCTAGACTCGGTTTCTTGGACTCCAGCTCGAGATCTTTTACTTCGTCCTTGAGCTCCTCCAGCAATGCTGTCTGCGATTGCACGCGATGCCTCAAGTCGTCGTGCTGTTTGCGGACTTTATTCATCTGCTGCGTTGCCGACGCGATTTCATCCGCGTCATCTGTCACACCTATTAATGCTGAAAGTCCTAAGCTTTGGGAGCCAGCAGCACCTGCTGAAGTTGTGCGCTTCAAGTCTGCGAGAGCTTTGCGTAGATCCCGATTCTCGTTCTTCAATTGTCGAATGTAATCCTTGTTGGTTTGCTTGCTGGACTCGAGTAGATCGATGTTGCTTTTCCTATCCACCTCTGCACAAGACGAAAAATAAATGCAAAGGTCAGTCAAGAGATCACTACTATTTCATACCAGAACTGACACGTACGCAGCAGCCTCATCTTGTCGCGAAGATCTTCTACCTGCTCCTCCATGCGGCTGTCGTAATCCTGCTCCATTCGCCGAAGCGCATTCTCCTGTCGGGCCTGCATCGTTGAAGCGTCACGCGTGCCCCTGCTTCGTCAACTCTCGGTAGTATCAGCTGCGATTCATCTACAGGTGGGGTGCCTAACGCCGCTTCACATAGCGCGTTAAAAATAAAAAACTCGAAACCACTGCGCAAAAATGCATTCCACACCAAAGTTATCTCTTAGAATATACTGTACGCATACGCCCACTAACATATTTTCGAATCCAAGGGGAAAAAGCGGCCTCACAACAAATTCAAACAACAGTCATCCTCATCAGGTGCATCTCAAACACTTCAGCTCGGGCAAGATTTCTGCACAAGGAAGTCGTCAGTAGATTTCGTTTGGGACGAGGATAAAGTGCCATACCTCTCAGGACGTCAATGTGCCCTTGTGACAACGAGCACCCGTAGACGGACAAGGACTGCAACTCCTTCAAGGCTACACGGATGACAGAATCAGAATCAAAAACATTTTAAGCTATCTAAGACAAAGCTACGTGGACTTACGAGATAGATGACGAAGTGAGAGCGCCGAGATCCCCGTGTTGGATAAATTCAAACATCGCAGACCTGTTAGCGACCGGAGATAAAACAGCGACTTGGTCCGGATATTTCTGTTGGAGATTGGCGTATCGGTTGCACACTGTCAGCTATGAGAGCAAAGAGTGATTAGAGATGAACATACACTTACCTATTTTGACTCAAGTTTAGAGATGTCAACGACGTCAATTTCGAGATGAGTCCCACTCCACGGTCACCGATGTTGCCTCCACATATCGTTAATTCTTGGAGTTTGTGCAACGGGATGAGGTGCATGAGCCCATTGTCGGTGATGCTGCGTACACAATAGCGTTAGACCCAATCATCACCACAGGTACGGCACTTACTTTGCGCCAAACAAGTCCAGTCTTTCGAGTTGCGGTAGAAACGACAGGTTCGCGAGCGCTCTATTGGTGATCCCCGATGTATCCAAACGAAGGATACGCAGCTCGGTGAGTTTTGCCAGGCCTGACGTTCCGTTATCGCTGATCTCTGTATTCGAAATGTTGAGTGCCTTCAGGTTTCTGGCCCCATTGCAAATTTCCAGTAGCCCAGAATCCGATAGGGCGGTCTCTGCTACCTCGAGGCGTTCGAGGTGTTTTAGACGGCTAATAAATTGAAATCCTCTGTACTCAAGCATACAAAAAACACGTTAGCTGAATCATTCCAGCATTTTATAGTTTTTTTTAACAAATACCTCTTCATAATCCGGCACTTGCGGAGCTCCAGTTCTTGCAACATGGTCAGGTACTGTAAGACAGCGGTATCTGACTCAGCAAAAGCAGTGTATCCAAGCAGTAGAACCTCGAGCTGGGTCCACTCCGTTGGGATGGAATGGATCTTGCTACAGTGCCGTGCGTCGAAATACTTGAGATTCGTCAACTCAGCAAGTGACGTCATGCCATCGTCAGAGGTGTCTTGACAGCCACGGATCACCAGGACTTCCAAGCTCTTGATATGACCGATTTCCTGCATAGCCCTCTCGCTGCTCCACCAACATTCGTTTAAATCCAGTTGATAACCACATCATTGAGCCACAGTGCAGGCGCACAATATACTTGATAGAAACACTTACCTCAACCGGCAGTTTGCAACGTCCAGCTCCCGCAGCTTCGGGAATGAGACCGCAAATCCATCGAAAGCTTCGTCCGTGAGTTTTCTACAGCGTCCTAGACGCAGCTTTTCCAGTTCTCTCAGCTTAAATAGACGCTTGACCCCTTTATCCGTCAACTTGCGACAGCCAACCTACGAATCCCATACGACAAACACCAGTCAGCTTCAAGCAATGCATAAAAACTTATTTTCTTCCTACCAGTTGCAGCGATTTCAGGTGTTCCAGCTTACTCAGCGTCTTCATGCACTTGTCATCCACATTAACGCAGCCAGAGAAATTAAGAGTCGTCAATTTCGTCGAGAACTTGAGCGTCTCGATCGACTCCTTCGACAGTCCTGAACATCCTTGGAACGAGGCCGCTAGCAGCTCTGGCAATCTGTTGACATGTCGCCCCCACTCGGATCCCAGTTGCTGCAGATGGATACACCCCGTGACGTCAATACTCTTCACGCTCTCCATTGTCGTCTCCGGGATATCATCGAACCACGAGTCCTCTACTTCTTGTTGGTCTGCCAAGTTCCATTCTAACAGTAAGAAAGGGGTCAGTGCCTGGAACTGTGGCTTGTCCAGCACATAGTGCTGTTTCAGCCACTGTAGCACATTGGAGGCCACTTCGGGCGGTAGAACGCCAGCTTGTAGCGCGTCCTGACCGTGGTGTACCAGTAACTGGGCACAGAGACTGCGTACACTCAGCTCGAGTAGAGAAAGTGGAGCGAATCTACCTCTTGAAGTCTTGCGCCAGTACTCGCCTACATACGGAGCGGTGGCTCTAGAGTGCGGTCCGTTGTGTGGGTTGTGTGGCTTCTTGTCGAGGCTCTTGGTCTTGCTCTTATTGCGTTTGTTCCTAGCGCCGATCTTGGGCTTGGAGACGAATGGGAAGGGGAAGGCCACATAGTTGGCAAGTGAGGAGGAAGAGGAAGAAGAGGAGGAGTCGGAGCTCGACGCGGCGAGAGGCGCGGGCACGTAGAAGTGGTTGTAGTTGGCGCTCATGGCGGAGGCCGAGGCGCGCGACAGCGACAGCAGTGGATCGTCCAAGTGCTGACAGCGGCAGCACGTAGCGCCCATTACCAGGATTTTGTCAGAGTGAATGCGGACTGAGAACCGCGGTTGCAGCTTCAAGTTTACCACTTCAACAAGGGTATGCTGTAGAAAGGTTTGATGAAAGCTAGGAATATAACTATAGAAGGTAACAGGTCTTAATTGAATCCAACTCTGGGAAGGGTACATGTGGCACACAATCAAATATCGCAGTGTGTCGTTTCGTGTCTTTGGGCATCTTCTGAAATGTATGTCCCCGAATAAGTGCGACTCCGACCTTAGCGTCATTTTCCGTATCGACAGTCAACTGCTTCAATATGATGGCGTCTCAAGCTCCGGCGGCGGGTTCCCCCCGGCTGCAACGTGTGGCGACGCCCTTCGGCTACGGATCGCTGCACGATGATGAGCCGCAGAGCGCATCGCCCGAGGACGCGAGCCCCAGTGCGCGCCAGGGCTTCGCGCACGTCGAGTTTCCATGGGGACACGCCTACGTCCACTCGGACCTGGTGGCGGCCGTGCCGCTCTTCACGTTCTACGCGCTCTCCAAGACGCAGCACATCAAGTTCTCGCTGCCTTTTGCTCTGACGAGCTCAGGCCAGGAGATGATCGACGCCGTGCGTCGCCAGCTTGAACTGGGCCCTAATATCGCTGTGTCACTCGTGCAGACGGACAGTGTGAGCAAGCACGAGATCCAGCCGCAGCTTAAGCTGGGAGAGTGCACTATTGGAGCGGGATCTGAGCATCCGGTGCTGGTACTGCAGACACCCATGGTGCAGTTTGATAAGAAGAAATGCTCGTTCTACATGCTGCTACAGGAGGGCAACACGCGTGCAGTGCAGGTGGCAAAAGGCTGCGGCTCTGTGTTGGGCAACTGCGAGGTGGCATGTGGCATCAAGTACTGGGAAGTGAAACTACAGAGTGCCAGAGGTGGAGAAGGAGTGTTTCTCGGCGTGGCGGCCGCAGATCTCGCGCTCAACAGCAGTGTTGTGAGTCGCGGCGTGTTCTGGGGGATCTCGTGTGCCACCGGACACAAATTTCACGACACGATTGAATACTATGCGGACCCGTGCAAGGACGGCGATGTAGTCGGCGTGCTACTGGATATGGAGTATGGCCGACTGAGCTTTTACGTGAACGGACGGAATCTCGGCGTCGCGTTCTGCGGCATCCAGGCCAAGAAGCTCTGTCCTGTGTTCTCACTGACCTTCATCGGCCAAAACATCAAGCTGCTACCGACAGCATCGCCCCCGATGCCGTAGCGCACCGAGCTCCGGTGATTGTGCCATTAAATCCATACCAAAGCGGTTCTCGAGACTCCAAGTAGTCCGTTCATGCCCCCAAAACTTAACATAAAATAATAACCAAGCCGCCAACACACCAACATGTACTGTCAAATGACGGTAAATCATTCCGGTGTTGAAAATCAAAGGTGTCTCTTCCAGCGCGTCTATCGGATTGATAGAACGATTGACTACATTGTAAGTTTTTACTCGTACAGTGTCCCATCAGGCCCCATGACGCCCTCGCTGCTAGCGAGGTTACATTGGCGGAACAATCTTTTCTCACTAGGGCCAAATGCACCCACCACTGAATGAATGACTCCTTGGTTGTTGAACAGTACCAGATCTCCTTCCTCCCAGTCGTGCGCGTAGATGTACTTCGGGGCGATCGCTGGGCGTTGCAGGCGGTGAACCAACTCACGCACTTCTCCTAAGTCGGTCATCTGGCTCCCATCTGGAAGGTGGATAGCTCGGATGGCGCTCGGGTGAATCTGAAGTGCGAGTTTACCGGTCACGGGGTTCTTCCAGCACATGGGTAGGATCTTGATGTCTTTCTTATCAATGGGAGGGAGCTGGTCCAAAGGCAGCTCCAGCCCCTCAGACACCATACCGAGTCCGTCCGAACGCGAGCGCGCAGGTGACATCCACACGTACGGATGTGGAGCATACTCGACTTTGGCATCACGAACAAACTCCTTGTCTTTGTCAGACAGAAGCTCGTACATATTCTGACCCGAGACAAATGCAGTGGTACCCAATGCGACATCCAACTCGTCGCCGGTTCCGTCGTCGTAACGGAGAGCTTGGCGACGTCCAGCGGGCACCTTCACTGCCAGGAGAGTGGTCACTTTGGGCGGATTCAGCTTGTATAGCGCGGCATCAATGTGCCAGCGGTAGAACCGCGTGAAGGCGAGGTCGTCTTCTTCGGGGATCGCGGTCTTGTGAAATACCTTGTGATGCGGGTGCTTGAGTGTGAAGTCCTTGAGGCCTTCGTACTCGTCATAATGTCCGTGTCCGATGATCTGGACTTGCGGTTGGTGCGGGACAGTCTTTAGATCCGGGTGTAATACAGAGTGCTTGACGTCGAGCGTCTTCCCATGACCATAGGTCGATGAGTTCGGGTCGAAGCGCTTAGTCAGTTCGTATTGTGCGCGAGCAGAGACACCTTGCTGGTTCTTAAGCACAACAACGTGCGAGTTGTACAGCGCGTTGCGGATGATGTCGAAGTCTTTGTCCGTAAGGTTCTCGAGGTCGACATTGGTGATCGCAGCGCCGAAATCAACAGCGGAGCCTGCGGGTGCCTGGATCGGTGTCACTTGAATAGCTTGCACGGTCATACTGGTCTGATGAGGGACGCTTGAGTGGTCGGAGTTAAATCGAAAAGTGATCGAGACGAAAAAGCCCCCAACCGACGACGGATGGCTGTTTCCAAGTTGCGCAAGGTGCCGAACCCATTTAGTGAACACGTTTTGCTTCACAACGCGCTGCGCGTCACGCAACTCGCATTCACATTCCGATGGTATCAGATTCACTTCAACCGGGAACTTGGTGTAAACTCACCAGCAGGCTCATGTCAAGGACAGACCACCCCAATAAACGCATTCACGACTGCGGTCGGCTCTCCAAGACTTACCTTCGTCTGGATCTCCAGACTCTGGACCCCAGCAATGCTGCCTTTCTTTAGTCGAGCGCCATACGCTCTCGAACACCAATCACACGGCAAGAACTCCTGACCCAGCAAGCTCCACAGTTCTCATTGGGCGTCGAAGGTGTTTGCTGATCCCAATGTCGACGTCACCTCCGTCCGCTGCCTCACTCTCGCATTCTCCTCTCAGGGCATCGAGTGACTAATAACCATGACCGATAACTCCAAGTACAGCATCGCTACATTCGCCGCTGGCTGCTTCTGGGCAGTGCAACGTGCATTCGACCGCGTGCCGGGCGTCATTGCGACATCGGTGGGTTATTCGCAGGGTAAGACCGACAACCCGACGTACCGCTCTGTGGTCACGGGCCGCACGAACCACGCCGAGTCCATTAAGATCATATTCGACGAGAGCCAATTGACGTACGAGGAACTGCTCAAGGTGTTCTGGAGCATTCACGATCCCACGTCGCTCAACCGCCAGGAGGACGACGTTGGCACGCAGTATCGCTCGGGTATCTACTACCAGAACGAGGAGCAACGCAAGACCGCACTGGTGTCCAAGGAGGTGCATCAGAAGACGCTGGACAAGCCAATTGTCACGGAGATCGAGGAGGCCAAGCAGTTCTGGGACGCCGAGGAAGCTCACCAGAAGTATCTGGAGAAGGGTGGCAGTTGCTCAGACAAGGGCTCCGACGTTCAATGTGATGCTTAAATCGTGGTCAAAGGAAAAAAACACTGCCGTAATACGTCATTCATAATTACTCAATAGTTTTTATTTGTGCATTCTGACAAGCAAGGGCCCTGAGCTAAGCTACGATAGAAGAACCAATCATGCCAACTTCATTTGCCAAAAGCCAGAAGCGACGGCATCGATGCTGAGGAATGAAACGCAGAGCTGTTTGGCGGCACAAGTGGCTCGATAGATGAGCTTCGATCAATAGGAGCTCTCGGCGTACCTCCATCACGACTTTGAACCGCCAGCGCTGCAATGGGCATAAACCAAGAGGCAAAAAGTTAGTACCGGTACCTTGTCCTCCACAAGAACTAGAGAAGTCAAAGTCATACCCCGCAACATTCGCGCGAGATCAGAAGGGCGCTCCAAGTGGAACATTGCCTACAACGAAAACAAAAGTTAGTCAAATTGTACCACTCAACCTCGTGATGCGAAAAATACAAAAGTGACGACGTACCTCGGTCTTGTTGCCGCCAATGTGGCACGTGAACACGTTGGCACGTTTAGACAAAGCAGAGACTGAGTCTGTGGGAACGCTAATCGATAGCGGTGAAGGCGGAGGCACATCACTGTCTGCATTCGTTGAAGTGTTTGGAGGTGGTCCTTCTTCTTTCCTGGCCAATTCCGTGTGTTCTTTAAAGTACAAGAACAGTTCATCGTCCTCCACGCCATTGCCAGCATAGAAGACAAAGTCAAGTTGAGGTGATGGAGGCCGCTGTCGACGACTCTGTCTGGGTGACATGCCCTCACGCCTACTCGAAGGTGAACTGGGTTCGCTAACCGGTTGGAACTGCTTGAGAATTTCATCAAGCAGCAGTGTTTTCGTCACTCCCTGCAAGCGAACTTCCACACGGTTTGTGCCTTGTACTACCTCAAGTGGCAGATTACACAGCACATCTTCCAGGTTCACCTGCATATCGCGCGCCTGCATTGGACCAAAAATTGGGTCCGTCTCACCATAATGCCAGGTGAGCGAGCTCTCTTTGCTATCAATTCGACTTCCAGGCGTACGCTCCGTGAAGTACTGCATGATCGGACGGACCACCTTCTTCCACGACGGATCAGTGTCTTCCGTCATAACTTGCCATTCATCATCATTGGGTAACCGATAGAAGTATCCTGACTCTGCTACGACCCCCACTCGACGATCCGTTAGCCAACTTCCGATCACGTTTCGTTCATGCGAACTAACCAGCACCACAGTATTCTTTAAGTCATTGGCGAGAGCTTCGATAAGACGCTTAACGAATGGCTTGGGTGGAGCAACGCTGCCACGCTGTTGCGATGGTCCCGCAGCCGGGTCATCAAACAGCGTTCCTTCGTAGTCGAGCACCAATAGTCTGTGGCAGCTACGCGTGTAAGCACCGAGCACTTCGACGGTCGGCAGTCTCACCAGCTTCTTCACGACAGCTCTTGGCCGGGATACTGCGTCCTCCAAATCTGTTAAGAAACTTCTACCCCAGAAACTCGCAGTGTGTGTCTTCACATAACGATAAAGATTCGTTTGGCGATACTCGCGCTCCATAAGCGGGAGCTCCAGGGCATATCCGAGTGCATTCGCCATATCAGTCGTATTCCATGGGTTCACACGGATAGCACCAGATAACGACTGTGCACTGCCAGCAAACTCACTTAATATAAGAACTCCTGGTCCTTCACGATGTGGTTCACAAGATTGACTCTGACACATGACGTATTCGTGACTCACGAGATTCATTCCGTCGCGGATAGATGTCACGAGACAGACGTCAGCCAAGTTGTACAGTGCTACGAGTTCACTGGGAGTCACGGAGCGGTGAATATAATGGACAGGAGAGTGCGTTAGCGTCCCAAAGCGACCGTTGATTCGACCCACCATTTCGTTCACACTCGCAGCAAGGTGTTGATATTCCTGCACACCAGTACGAGACGGCACACCGATCTGGATGAGAACCACATCTTTGCATCGTTCAGGATACAGAGAAAGAAATCGCTCCATCGCTAGCAACTTGTGCGGAATCCCCTTGATGTAGTCCATACGATCAACGCCAATGATAATCTTGCATCCAGCAAATTTTACAGTGAGTTCCTGGATACGTTTCTGCGTGGCTTCCGAGTTCAGGATATCCTCAAAATGTTCGGGATCGATGCCGATAGGAAACACGCCGATAGCAGAGAAATGGTCGCCAAGTTCGACTCCTTTAGGCGACGTGGATGCACCAGGAACACGAGCACAAGCCGCGATGAAATGACGAGCGTAGTCGTACGTATGAAACCCCAATAAATCAGCACCTAGTAACCCTTCCAAAATGTCTCTACCCACTGGGAGCATGCGATACATCTCGGCAGTGGGGAATGGAGTATGAAGAAACCATCCGATCTTGCAGTGCGGATGGCGGGATCGCAGCAACGACGGCAGCATCATTAAATGGTAATCGTGTACCCATACAAAGTCTCCCTCTCGATACACTTGATTCACCGCCTGTGCGAAGCGTTTGTTGGCCAATTTGTATGCATCCCATTGTCGAAAGTCAAACTTTTTCTCACTCCCAGGACGGAAAAGCGGCAAAGGCACGTAGTGGAAGATCGGCCACAAGATATCGTTACTGAAATCGTTGTAGTACCTCGCAGCAATCTCCTTGGACAAGAACACGGGCACACAGTTGAACTCCCTGGCCAATTTCTCTCGCACTTTGCTCTGTTCATCATGTGGAATCTCCTCTCCAAGCCAACCGATCCAAATAAAAGGCACCTGGTCTCGAATACCGTTCAATGCAGTCACTAATCCTCCAGAACTCATGGTAAAGCTCCATTCCCCCGTCGTTTCATTGCGTTGGAATGAGATTGGTAGACGATTCGACACCATAATCAACCTGTGTCTGGCATCCATCATGGGCGGAACGATCTCCTCTTGAGGCTTGTCTGTCTGGATCTGCACCATGGACAACTGGCGCTGCAGCTCCTGAATGTTCACTAGCAGTTCTTGTTCTCGTGCGTTCATTTCCATTACATCTTCATCGTCAACTGTAAAGCCGCCAAGTGACATGGAGCGCGGCGGAGTCCGTTGAGCTGCATGGAGCTCGGAAGGCGCCCTGGCTTCTGAGAAGACGTTACTAGGCTGTAACTGCGGCGGGGCGTCCTCCTCGTCCTCGTCGCATGATACAAGGTCCTCCTGGATGTATTCGTCGACTTGTAGATCTTCAGGAACGTCCTCTTCCTCGTCGTTGCCATTAGCGCGTCCGAAATGCTCTTCCCGAGCGTCGTAGGCGTCGATACTGGCACGTCTGGACTCGCGTGGACTTAGAGATGACGATGGAGCGGGTCTTAAGGGACGATCGAGCTCCATTTCGGCATTATTGGCGTTGTTTAGGTATTCTTCGTCCACGAGGATGTCCTCGAGATTCGACACGTCGTCGCTCATGGCGGTTAAAAGTAATTTTGTGGACGCTACACGACGGGTTAAGGGGAGATTCTTGCGTGAGGAGAAAGACGAGAGAACGCACGACAAGATGCAGCAGTTGGAACAGAAGAAAAGAGCGTCGTGTCCCCGAGAAGAAGGTGGATATGCGACGAGGTGGCGGAGCCCAGTGCGGGCATTTCCATCACTGACATTGTTAGTACCTTTCATCTTCGATACTCGATATATCAAATCATACAAACTGATGAAATATCACTTTTCACAATTCAATTCGCAACCCAACCTTCTTCATGCACTATCCTCTCCGTCATGCTGCCCGCCCGACGAGACCCACCCACTCTCCAGGTGTCCCCCGTCGTCACCTCCAGCACCTCCCATATGCATCCTCCGACCCTGCAGCTTACGCAGTCCAAGCCTCATCCTCAGCCCAAGTCTGCGCCCGGTCATCGCCGCCGCCACGTCGTGGCCTGGGTGCCCGATAGTCTGGCTGAGAAATGCTACAGCTGCCAGGCCTCGTTCTCACTCATGCTGCGGCGTCACCACTGCCGACGCTGCGGCAACGTCTTCTGTGACGCGTGCTCGTCGGCCCGGATGCCGCTGGTCAATTCAGGCTTCGTCACACCTGTGCGCGTGTGTGCCAAGTGCTCCATAGCAGCCAAGAAAGCCCATGCCAAGATGGTGCAGGAGAGACACAAGGCCCGGACTTATCAACCTCTCAGACGTCATAGTGATACTGGAGAGGGATCAGCTAGAGGAGGGTTTCAGTTTTCTGATACAGGGAGATGGGCGTCGAAATCACATCTTGCAGACAAAACAAGAAGAGACTCTGCCGAAACTTATCGCCCATCAGGTTATAGAGGGTCAATGGATTTTGGGTCGATGGAAGGAGGCATTATCACGTCTAACGGACGCCGACAGATGCCAATGTCGACGTCTCCCGTGCTTACGAGAGGGGTATCGAGCGACAGTTATGAGAGAATGGGGAGTGAAGATACGGATTATACAAGTGGACATAACGATGGATATCTACAGACACTGCCGGGTGAAGCAGTATTGGTGAGAAGTGAGAATGTTCGTGTGAGATTTTTAGAGCGGATAGAGCATACAGGGAGGTTGTACGTGACGAATTATCGTCTTGTTTTTAGCCCCGCAGTTGATGGTGAAGCTGTTATGGGGCGATTCTCACGGGATGGCGCCAATGTGAGGAATAATGTGCGAGAGGATGAATTACCCTACGCGAGCGATCTCCATACAGAGTCCTTGGTGGCTTATCAAGCGATCCCACTGGTGACTATTGAACGTGTGAAGCGGAAAGAGATGGTGGAGACCGATAGCGGGTTACTTGAAGTGGTTGGCAAGGATTTTCGTCGCTTGCAGTTTATATTTGAGGGATTAGTGTCCAAGCAGACGTTTAGTCAATTTGATCGCACATTTGCACTCGTACGAATGCATGCGCTTGGAGAACCTGAGGGCAAAGTGGACGAGTTTGCAAAGTTTTCGCTGGAAAGATTCGATGGTGTTAATGGAGCGGTGGATGGCTGGAGAATCTACGATGCTGTGGCTGAATTCCAGCGAATGGGCATCTCGTCATCGACGAATCGATGGCGATTAAGCTACGTCAACGAACAGTACGAACTATGCTCAACATACCCGTCAATATTGGCAGTACCAGCCTCTGTCTCCGATAGTGTGCTAGCGGTGGCATCAAAATTCCGCTCAAAAGGTCGAATTCCAGTTCTCTCGTGGCGTGATCGTCATACAGGAGCGGTAATCTGTCGCAGCAGCCAGCCACTTGTCGGACTTGGACAAAAGCAGTGTGACAAGGATGTATTCCTCATTCAGGCGATTGCAGCGACCAACCCTTCCTCAACTAAACTGGTAATCATCGATGCACGACCCTGGAAGAATGCTGTAGCGCAGAAGACTGTTGGTCGCGCTGGGTACGAGCTTACAGAGCACTACGAGACGCGACATGCTACAGCTTCGATGAAGTATGCTGACATGGTTGCATCCGAGCACAACGCAGCAGCAGCTGCTATATCCGCTACGGGGGCCTCTATCAATGGGGAAGTACAGCGTGTGAATGAGTCCAATGCCACGGACGACAATGGGCACCGACAGGTATTGGAAACGATGGAGTCAGCTCTAGTTTTGACGGAATGCAAGTTGATTTTCATGGGTATCGAGAATATCCACATGATGCGTAAAAGCTACCACAAGCTCATGGATTTGTGCACCACAAAGCAGAATAACGACAAGTGGCTCGACCAGTTAGCGTCCACGCGTTGGTTGGACCACATCTCTCGAATATTGGACTCAGCTGTGGAGATTGTCCGTATCGTCAAGGAACAGAAGTCCAGCGTACTGATACACTGCAGTGACGGGTGGGACCGGACCGCTCAACTTACAGCGTTGACAGAACTGCTGATTGATCCATACTATCGAACCATAGTCGGCTTCGAGCGACTTATTGAGAAGGAATGGTGTTCTTTTGGCCACAAATTTCGAGACAGAACTTCCCATGGGGCCAGCAACAACACAAACGAATCGTCTCCGGTTTTCCTACAGTGGATCGAGTGTGTGTGGCAAGTTTTGGCTCAGTTTCCAAGCGCATTCGAGTTCAACGAGCGGTACCTCATCCTCATCCTCGATCATCTGTACTCGTGCCGCTTTGGTACGTTCCTGTACAACTCTCAACGGGAACGCATGGAGCAGGAATCTCTGCATCCAACACAGTCATTGTGGTCGTACCTCAGCACAGTGGACCGCGCGATTGTGGTAAATCCTTTTTACCAGCCACAGAACGCCCCTCGTATGAAGTGGAAGGCGAGCGTCACAACCACACGACAGTGTTTTGAGAGATCAGTGGGCCAGTCGTACGAAGAATCTCGTCGTTTGGTTCCTCACATGACCCACGAAGACTGTGAGGTTCACTCGTTGGCGGACGATTACTTGGACTACGGAAGGAATGCCTTTGACGCGTCGGATAAATCGTCAGCTTGTTCCAGTCCCACCTCGATAGTGTTCGGGAGTACTGTCGCTGTGGCTTCGTCGCCATCACAGTCCAGAGCTGATGCGACAGATGCAGAGGTCAATGATGCCTTACAATCCACACACGTTCAGCTTACGCGAGAAGTGCAACGACGAACCAGCAGTAACGACTCATCGCTTGGTGACGAGTTCGATAGTTGGGGTGGGGACAGCGACGAGAATATTGTGGTTTTTCAGCCATCGTGCAACCATAGACTGGTACGCGATCTCGATACTGGTTTTTCGTTCCCGCAACCGTTAGAGACATCGGCTTTAGCCAGCTTCCCGTCCTCTCCAGCAGTTGCGCCGCGTTTTCGGTCATTCTACTGTGGTCGAAATGCAGAGGTCGGAGAAGCTGTTGCTAGACCGTCGACACCGAAGTCCCGATCATCGTTGACGTCACTTTTCATGCCAGTAGAACGAGCACCGTTGTCAGATGGTCTTTGGAATACTTCGGACACCGATGCTGTATCCGAGGGCGATGAGATTGGTCGCTATGGGGCCTTAGCACCGTGCGAAGATGTGATCGTACCGTCTTGCTCAATGAAGTCGCTGAGATTCTGGACGCATTACTACTTGCGGTGGGACCCGAGTAGCCATTTTGATCGAGACGCTAGTGTCGAGATGGAAACGTTGCACCTTGATGTGCTCAAGCGGTTGGAGACATTGACGAAGCAGGTCAATACTACTACTCGGGAGGATGAAGCTTCGAAGTGGGAGAGCAAGATACAGCCTGATTATCTTCCTGAAGGAACCAGTCACTCGCCAGTGAAAAGGCCACTGCGTCGAGAGCGAAGAGCAGCATCAGAAGGGAGCACGTCGTCCCAGAATTCGGAACCCGGTGCAGATGATGCTTCAACGCTGGAAAGGCAAATTGCGTTGCTACAGGAGCAAAGGCGTCGCCGTCTTGAGGAAGTGGAAGCAAACTACGAGGAACAAGTAGCTCGTTTGCTAAACGGCCTAGAAGGTTGATGTTGAGATTAGTACTTATTAAATACTGTTTTTATGAATACCAGAAATTACATGTAAGTATGGGTTAAGAACGAATAGAAATTTAAAAACCATACGTCGCTAGATTCAATTTTCGCTTTTGACTTCGGTTCACTGGATGATGCATTCCTCTCCACTGAAAAGCTGATTGGCTTTAGCTATTTTCCTAGCTGCCTTTGCTTCCTTCTTTTCAAGTTGTTCGCGCAGCAAAGATACGTGAGCCTTCTTCTCGACTAGCTCGCTTTGGAGTGCACTAATTTCCTCTTCTTCTTCGTTTTTCAAAGTTCGAATGTCCTGGGTAAATGAAAGTGAGTTAGTTGAAGTAGCACTCGTGCTTAAGTTGATGCAAGTACTTACACGAATCGCGCTCTCCTTCAGCTCTTCCTGTTCGTCTTGGTGCTGAAGAGACAACTGAGAGATCTCCTCTTGGTTCTCCTTCTCGATACGATAGAGCTCTGCCATGTGGTCGGTATCTTGTTCACCGACTTGTCGTTCCAGCTCAAGGACCTTTTGTAGAAATTGTTGCTGACCTTGCAACAAGTTCTTCTCTTCGTTGTGAAAGCTGCGCTCGTTCTCTAGCAATTGTCGTTGCGCTTCTTGCCGTTCATTCTCTCGACGAGCTTCAGCATCACGAACAGTACCCTCGAGCCGCTTTCGTTCGTCCTTGGCTTCTTCGATCTGCTTGTCCAAGCGGTCGAGTGCCTCTTGATGAAGTGCTTTTAATCGCTCAACTTGCAGACGAGTTCGTTCAATTTCCGCTTGTTTACTCTCAATTTCATCACGGAGGGCGCCTCGTTCACTTCCTATGCGCTCGGTGATCGACTGCAGAGCTTTTTCATAGGATTCTTTCTGTTGACTCAGCATCTCTTGTGCTACACGAACTTTCGCTTCAATTGAACGCACATTTTGTTGAGTAGATGCGATGTCACTCTCAAGCTTCGCCTCGTTGGAGCGAAACACCGTTTTCACTTGGGAACCCCACTCAAATATGCCCTCAACCTTCTTTTCGATGAGAAAGTTGTTTAGGATCGAGATTCTGCATGGTCCCAATGCTCGAGAATTGTATTGGCTCACAATGTCTTCCAGCAAGTCTCGGGAGGATGCCATATGGTCTTCCAAATACTGAGTACCGTCTCCTGAGATCGATCCTGAGTCGTCAAAAGATTTGTTTTTGGAATGGTACAGCTCATGCAGCAACTCCTTGTTGTAGGCGCTCGACGCAGCATCGTTTCCCGCGTATTTGCTCCGCAAAATGTCGAGACTGTACCCCGAAAGGTGAAGCAAGTACGTCTCAATAGACGAGTATGACGTGATATCTTCGCGCAATAATTCTTTTTCAGCTGCCTCGAGAGCATTTTCGTATACAGTAACCAACTCAGCATCTTCAATTGGACGTGAATGCATCACTTGGTTCAACATCACTGGACCTACACAGAAAATTGCAGTTTAGACACCGTCCAATTAATTTTTTTGTCAAGTACGCAATACTCACTGGTTTTTTCAGCAATAGCAGCATCCATCGTCGCTTGGAAAACCTGTTTGGCCGAATCCAACGCCTGATCGCACTGAGACTCCAAAACTCGGTCCCACACTGAAGTAATCACCGGACTAGATCCGCTGTTAAAAGCTGCAACATAATTCTCCGTCAACGACAGCAGCATCGCCCCATTCAGTACTTTCGCCATCATCGTCTTTGGCTTCAGCAACGTCGACAACTTATTTCTCAACACTTCCATCTGCTCGCGAAATTCCGGTCTCAACGACTCATATGGCTGTTTGATCAAGTCTCGCAGCAGTGCTTCGTCACTTAACGGCCGCACCATCGTGACACAGTCTCTCGATGGAAAGAACGTCGACAAGAGCGACCGAATCCTGTTCTTTTGCACCACTTCCTCTGTCAGTGGAGTCTGTTGCTTCAGTGCACTTTCAAAGTAATCTTTCGACGTCACTTTCTTCCCGTCCTCTTGCAATTGAAGCGTGAAATCTCTCACAACCCACAAAAAGTCCGGGAAAAACACGGATAGCTCAGCGCCATCCTCTGCCTCCCCATCATGAGCTTTAGCTTGGATGTACTTGGTCAAGTTCACCACGAGCGACAAGTCTTCAATAGCGCTGGCATCGATAACTCCTCGGCTGTTATAGATGAACATGGAGGACAGCAGTAGAGCCAGGGCGAAGATCCTCGTGTCCTGGGTCTGTGAGCGTTGAGTGGATCCCAGTCCCTCTGTATCCATGAAGACGATAGTGGTGTCTTTGCTAAGGTGTTTAAAGGCCGGGTGTCGGCTCTGATTGGTTGCTGGTTGACCCCAGATCCAGATTCCTTTCGTACAAGCGTTCACGGTGGCCCCAACGTCGAACATATCGCTCTCCTGGTCCCTGCCGAGTAGTAGGTTTAGCAGGTACGACTTGCCCGTGCGGTAGAGCCCTGCGATAGCCACGACGGCGATGTCGCCGCGGGTCTGCTGCAGGTAGGAGACGGCCTCGGGTGCGATCTCGAAGCTGCCGTCGTCTGAGAGCGTCACAAAGGGCAGAGGCGCCGACAGCGTAGGAGCAGACGCGGAGGAGGCCATGTCTCTAGAGTGCGGAACTGATTTTTGTCCAGAAAGGCAACAAATACCAGGAGTGATGGTCAATATGATTAGCATGACGTAAGGAAGGCATGATTTAAGATATTTTTGACAGTGCAGAACCTCGATGATATAATACTGTATTCCCGTTCAGAGGGTTCTTCATTTTCCGTGTTAGAGTTTAGAGCTACATGTACAAACTGTCGCTAGGAAACCCATTAGAAACAAATAAAAAGTCGGCTTCTCTATTTTCTTCTGATCCTAAATTTTGTCTTCCTTTAAGATGGGCGCCTCTTTTAGCCTATATTTGCTCCCAAATGTTTGTTCAGTTGACACAATTTGTATTCAATGTACCTCTATTATTGCATAATCCATCTCTGTAAGGCAGCATGCGGCGACATGTATCACTTCGAAAATTACTCGCCTGCAAGCTCAACTACTGAAGACCCATGACGCGTGTAAGCTTCTTGCTTCTAGTGGTAGCGACCGCTCTCATCGTCCAATGCGATGCTGTCTTAACTGGTGCCGAGGAGACAAGGCTCTCTACGATGGCCTCTCAGAAGGCGATGCAGTCGGTAGACGCGGCCCCGGGCAAGAGATCCCTGCGAGGCATCAAGGAGCAAGCTGACGAAGAAAACGACGATATGGACGCGGAAGACGAAGCGAGAATAGTGAGTGTAGACAAACTAAAAGCGTCGACAAGCTACCTGAAACACCCCCTCCTGCTTCCTGAAGCGGAAATTGTGGCGGCGGCAAAGAAGGCAGATGAGTTGCTACAGAACAGGTTGGCGAAGGACAAGGCGTACGTCGGGATCATGAAACAAATTAAAAGCACGTCGGGTGCGAAGCGCAGAATCGAGGATTGGATCGAGCGTGGTTTGAAGCCGCACGAAGTGGCGAGCTTGTACCGACAGGTCTATCCAAGTCTCAACAAGTATGGCGTAGAGTGGACCGCCCAGAGGTTGTACGCAGCGCTATACCGAAGGCAGGCGCATTCGCTGTACCCCACGATGAAGTTAACGTAGTACTTATTGCTATAACTAACCAGCCTTTTCACTCTAGTAAAGCCTGGCTTGAGTTACACCTCCTGGGCTGGCAACAGGAACCTGCGTCGCATTAACCGCGATGGTACCACTATATCGGTACACAAAAATGATACCGACACGCCTTTTTTTTTAACTATGGATAGGTATTTGGACAGGTACAGATGATCCTCTCGGTATTGATATCCCCAATACTGATTCCCTCAAGATTAGGTGGTTGAGGGACGGTTTGCATGCAAACTTATGATAGACCAACCTCAATCCTCTCCTTAGTGAATAGTGATGCTAAAATGACGGATATTGTGTTTTAGAGGTGCTTAACTATTGAATCTATCCATTTTGTTCAGGATGACTGAAGAAATGTTAAACTTTGTGAGCCACTTTCTGAAGATGGCTTGAGTCATCCAGGCGTTTGCTCTGTTCGTGTAGTTAAACTCGGTAGCCGTCGTGTTTGTGAACCCACGAGGCTTCTTCGATTTTTCCACAAATAGAGGTGGCAAACGTTCGGATCCATCCGCATTGCAAGTAAATACAATAGTAAATCGTTTCTTCTTTTTTTTTTTTCCAGCAAGCCTCTTTCAAGCAATAGTGCAGTCAGAGTGTACAGACATCCTCTCACCAAAGTATCACAAACCGGAGGTTCCACAAATAAAGAGTCTACCAGTATGATGGTACAATTTGATCGCCGGGCTTGTGTGCAGGCCGGGTGGTTTGAACAGTGCGGTTCGCTCATGAATTAGCGGCTGCGGGTGCTGTACATGTATCATTAACTGGCAACACTCGATGCAACAGCTAATAACAATACTAATATGGGTTGACTTGTAGCTGGCGTTATCGCCGATTCTCGCGAGTTTCCGATTCGACTCGCTTCCACATCACAGTTGCAAATTGGATATAGTAGAAAGCAGATAATAATGGTGTATTAATAATGTTGGATTGATAAGCCTGGTTTTTAACAGGTTCTACTGGATGTAGATCAGTGAGTAGACTGCGGTCGGGATGTGCTTCGCCGTTTCGCGGGTCTGCGAGAACCACTCCGGCTATAGTTCGGCAACCATTTGATAGAGGTACATTTATAATTTTTTGTTTGGGTTTCTTTTGTGACTAACCATATATGTAATTGGCCAACTCTGTGCCCACTAGTTCGGCTTACACATTAGCGCACGTGTACGAGGAAGCGTAGTTTGCTTTTACTTAGGTTAACTATACTTTCGTCCGAAAGTATAGATTTACTAAAATAAGAAAAGCTAAAAGCCGTTTTGGGTTAAAATGAGAACTGTTATTTATGATTTATGTCTGGACTGGGTTTCCTCCTAAAAATGATATCCTATATGAAAGGTATTCTGCCATCTGATGGCTGTCAGAACCCTGCTAATCTAATTGGTAGAAAGAAATGCTTATCTACCAATAGGAAGCCTAAATGCATACAGACCAGCGGTCTGCAAAGTGTAACCATTGGTGTGTCTTACACCAACGTTCTAGAACCCTCCATGTAACCAACTGGCTACGTGTAGCCAGTTGTGTGTAACCCCGTTACCCCCCCCCCCTCAGATAAGACGTGCTAGTCTTAATACGTCAATCAAAGAATTGACGAGACCGTCAACTCTCCGGGAAATTCGAGCTCATTCCGCAATGAGCTCTGATGGGAGGTGTAGTTGGAGAGACGAAGCTTGGACGAAGCGGAGGAGTGAGCACGCTGGGCGAGACCGGAGCGAAGACCACTTGAGGGGGAGAAGGAAGATTCGAAAGTGATTGATTTATCGGAGTTAGTTGTTTGGTCTACCACAAAGAAACGCGGCCACGCGTCCAATCAATCTACTCGTCTAATCACTACTGCCGTAATCATTATGGCGTAAACATGCGGTTCGGATTGGACCGGTTCGGTTCGGTTAACCGGTTAATGGGTACAAACCACACTTGACCGGATACCCTCAATACAGCCGTCAACCTGCAACACGCCCCCTCAATGCGAACACGCATGAACACCAAGAGCCATCGTCAAGTCCTTGTGACGAGGTCCGCCGAGTCCCTTGGTCAAGATGTCTGCCAGCATGGTCGCAGTTTCGCAGTACTCGACGAGGACTTCTCCGTGTTTGACTTCGTCGCGGATGTGATGGTACTTGATGTCGATGTGCTTGGCGCGGCCATGGTTCACGGAGTTCTTGGTCATCTTGATGCACGACTGGTTGTCCTCGAAGATCTTCAGATCCGGCGAATCTTCGCCCGCCGCCGCTAGAATCTCACATAGCAACTTGGGCACCCACTTGCCTTCTTGGATCGCGAGGCTCAGCGCGATGTACTCAGCTTCGCTCGTGGAGAGTGACACACTTGACTGCTTCTTGGAGCCCCACGAAATCGGTCCGCCGAGAACTTGGAACAGGTAGCCTGAAGTCGACTTGCGGTCGCTGTGGTCACCAGCCCAGTCAACATCGGAGTAGCCGCGAAAATCCACGCCCTTGCTCGGTGTGAAACGGATGCCATGCGACTTGGTGCCTTGCAGGTAGCGAAAAATGCGCTTGACCGCAGTCCAGTGTTCCACTTGGGGGTTCTACATGAAGCGTGACACGTATCCAACGGCGAAAGCAATGTCAGGCCGAGTCGAAGTCATCAAGTGCATGAGCGCACCGACCGCCTCGCGGAATGGTGCATCCAACTTGGTCGAAAAATCACTTGGCACCAGCTTCATGCTGAGGTCGACCGGGCTGGCAGCAGGTTTGCAATTCTGCATGCCAAAGCGCTCCAAGATGTCGCTAACGTAGCGCGCTTGGCTTAGCGTAACGCTGCCGTCGTCGTTGTCGACAACTTCGATGCCGAGAATAAAGGAGCACTTCCCGCTGTCAGTCATCTCGAAGCGAGACTTGAGCTGGCGCTTGACTTCGGCAATCAACGTCGCGGAGCTACCGGTGACCAAAACGTCGTCGACGTACACGAGCAGCAGGACGCATTCACCGTCGACAACCTTGATATAGAGGCACGGGTCGTAGCTCGAGACGCGAAATCCAATGGAGCGAACGTACTCGTCGAAAGTCTCGTTCCACACTCGCGACGCTTGTTTGAGGCCGTAGATAGCCTTGAGCAGTTCCACGCAGTCGAATCCGTCGTCGAGCTCAACACCTTCGGGAATGCTGCAGAATACCTTCTCCTTCATGAGGCCGTACAGGAACGCCGTCACCACGTCGAGTTGGTCGAGAGGCCATCCGAAGAATTTTGCGATGGCCACGATCATGCGCAGAGTTACGTACTTGACCACCGGGGAGAATGTCTCGGTGTAGTCGATCCCATACTTCTGCACAAATCCCTTCGCGACGAGTCGAGCCTTGTACTTCTCGATGGATCCGTCAGCTTTGCGCTTGATCTTGAAGACCCACTTCGTTCCCACGGCGCGCTGGTTGTTCGGTAACTTTGCAGCACGAAACACACCACGGAGACGCATCGACTTGAGCTCCGCACGAATCGCCTTGCGCCAGTGCACTTGGTTGGCACCACTCACAGCTTCCTGGAACGTCTTCGGCTCCGCGCTGTCCTTTGCTTCCGCTGCGTTTGCACTCGCACGCCAGAACATTGCTGGAGTAGACTCGCCATCATCATCCGACTTCGCTTCTTGATCCGGAGAGTCGCGTCCTGGGTCGTCCGAGTCGTTGCCGGGCGCGCTTGCCTCTTCAAGTCCAGTTCGGCGACGAGGGCGACTTGATCGTTCGCGTGCGTCTGGGTCGGGACGGGTTTTACGTTTCCCCGCCTGTCGAAAATTACTCGTGCCGGCCGCAGAAGAGATCTCCAGGTCATCCAGGCAATCAGCGGCTTCCTCAATTTCATCATCATCGTGAGCTGAGGCGCTGTCGAAAGTGGCTTCATCGAATGTGACATCGCGAGATACCACAACCTTCCCCGCCTCGATGTCATAAACTCGATACGCCTTGGAGCGCTCCTCGAAGCCCCAAAAAAATCCTCCACGTGCCTTAGGATCCCACTTCAGTCGCTTTTCCTTCGGCGTCAAAACGTAGGCCTTGCACCCGAAGACTTGCATGTGCTTCACGTTCGGCTTGGACTTGTACACGACCTCGAAGGGCGTTTTCCCGGGAACCTTGGGGGACGGCAGTCGGTTCTTGATGTAGATCGCCGTCATCGCCGCTTCCGCCCAGAAGGTCTTGTCCAAGCCAGCATAGTGGAGCATGCTCCGACCGATCGTCACGATTGTTCGGTTCGCACGCTCAGCCGTACCGTTCGTCTGATGCGCATACGGAACGGTAGGCTGCACCTCGATGCCGTGGTCTTCGTAGAACGCCAAGAGAGAGTTGGTGGCGAATTCCTTGGCTCCATCATGACGCACGAACTTGTCCTTGGTGTCAAATTGGCGTTCCACTTTGGCGACGAAGCTCCGCAGACAGCGCTCGCTTTCCGACTTGGCACGAAGACAGAATCCTGTCATGCATCCGCTGGCTTCGTCCGTGATCAGCAGCAAGTACCTGCTGCCTCCAAGCGACGCTTGCTCCATGGGTCCGCACGTGTCGAAGTGGAGAAACTCGAACGGCTTGTACTTCCGCTTGTCCGGGTTGCTGGGGAACGGTTTCTGGACCATCTTGCCCTGTTGGCATCCACGGCACTTGGACGAATTTGTCGACATCGAAGGCATTTTTGCACCCGCAACCATGCCGCTTGACACCATCTTGCGAAGAACGTCGTTCGGAGCGTGGCCCATTCGCGCATGTAGATCGACGCTGTTGACGGATACCTTCGAAACAGAGTTTGCACTCGCGCGCGGGACTTGAAGCCAGTACAGGCCATCAACCAGGTCCGCCGCGGCAACCACCTTCTGCGATGACTTGCGCGCAATGTGCATTTCAGCACCATCGAAGACAACCTTGAACAGACCGCTGCTGTTGATCTGAGGCACCGACAGCAGGTTCTTGTTCATGCTTGGGACGAAGAGCGCGTTCTTGATTTCGATCTCGCGTTGGTCGCCGTTGGGCAAGACTACTTGCTCGAAGATGGTCCCGACACCCATGATGGCAGTCTTGTTCCCGTCGGCCACGGAGAGTTCGCCTTCATGTCCCTCGACCAGATTGGCGAACTTGGACTTGTCGTTACAGATGCGGTGCGTGGCGCCACTGTCAATCGCCCACATCCCCGAAGTATTCTTGCCCGACGAGATGCCGCATTCGAGCGAGGTCGCAAACGCTACGCGATCGTAGCCGTAGTCGTAGTGGTCGTCGTCATTACGCCATTGAGTAAAGTTGGCTCCGCGTCCACGACCATTGCCACCGCGTCTTGAGCCCCGATTGTCGTCTTTCTGCTTGGTCCAGCACTTGTCGATCACGTGCCCCAATTTCCCGCAGTACGTACACTCGCGAGAGTGCCGGTCGGTGTTGAACGTCTTGGCCGCGTTCTCCGTCTTCACCGTCGCCGATTTTTCACCCTGGCGCTTGATGTGCTCATTCGTGAGCACCTTCACGACGTCTTGCGATCGCAGCTCAGCGCTACTCATCTCCAGGTTGAGCACAACGTTCTCGTAGCTCTTGGGGAGACTGCGCAGTAGGCAGATCGCCACGTCTTCATCCTCCATCTTGGCGCCGATACTGCTGAGTTTAGCGCTGATGTTGAGGACCTCGTTACAATGATGCAACACATTGTCGCCTTCCGACATCTCCATGCTGAAGAGCTGGCGCTTCAGGTAGATGCGCCCAGCCTTCTGCGACCCTCCGTACAGTGTCTTCAGGCGCGACCAGGCGACCCACGCTTCCTCGCAGTCGTCAACCACATGATGGTAGTCCGCATTCATGTGGAGCAACATCAGTCCGAACGCGATGTTGCTGGACTTGACGTAGTCGTCCTTGGCCCGCGTGTCCTTGAAGCTCGGAGTCGTCTCGCGGTTCACTACATGCCACACCGACTTGGTCAGGAACACGCCACGCATGTAGCGGTTCCACGTCGCGTAGTTGTCTCCGTTGAACTTATCGATGGAGACCTTGGCCGAGGTGTCTTGCGCAGAGGACATGATGCTTGGGCTCATAACCTGATGGAAGGTGTAGTTGGAGAGACGAAGCTTGGACGAAGCGGAGGAGTGAGCACGCTGGGCGAGACCGGAGCGAAGACCACTTGAGGGGGAGAAGGAAGATTCGAAAGTGATTGATTTATCGGAGTTAGTTGTTTGGTCTACCACAAAGAAACGCGGCCACGCGTCCAATCAATCTACTCGTCTAATCACTACTGCCGTAATCATTATGGCGTAAACATGCGGTTCGGATTGGACCGGTTCGGTTCGGTTAACCGGTTAATGGGTACAAACCACACTTGACCGGATACCCTCAATACAGCCGTCAACCTGCAACAAGCTCGCCAACGAAGACGCCAGCGCAAGAGTCTGCTTCTGCAGACTCTGCTACGTCCGTGCCTGCGCAAGGAAACACATCCACGGCAGAGTCTAGGCTCTCTGTCGGCGAATACCACGCGCTACAGTTGAAGAAGCACGTGGAAGACAAGTCCGCTGCTCCGGAGACGATCCTCGAGGGCTCGTCGGTGTTGAACACGGACGGTAACATACCTACTGACTATGGATCTGACATCAGTGATGTCCCCACGGAGGACGGGGAAGCCCCGTCCTCAGCAGCCGACTCCAAATCGGCCGCAGTCGCGGATGATCCGGTCACAGGGTCGCGTCGAGACCGTGAAGACGATCCGAGCGCTTCGAACTTGAAGCGCTCGCGTAATGATGAAGAAGAGAAGGCACCAACGCCGGTTACTCCTTCTTCTCCGCGTTCTGTCCCTACAGAACGCGCTCCGTGGATGCCAAGGGCATCCGAGATTGCTTCCAGGCTCGGTGCGACTTCGCCACCGAACCAGACCCAGATGTATGTGTGCAGCGCCATTATTGATGACGCTGAGGCTGCAGCGCAGCACTTTGATCCGATGACGAATCAAAGGCGCGACTACTACATCGGATTCATCCATGAGCTCCGATGGCATGCGTCGAGGAAGACTTCGCGCAAAAGCAAAGTGCCCGAGTGGATGGCACTTTGTCAATCTTGGAACGCTTTTGTTGAACACTTCAACAAAGACGCGAAAGCGTACCGCGCCCGCATCACTGCGGCTCAACAGCGCTTCGAGACTTTTTCGAGGCGTCACATGATCGATCGCCTCCATAATGAAGCTATGGAGGCGGATATTCCGTGCGCAGTTCCCTTTGGAACTGTGTGTTCGCACTCCCTCCCCTGGGGCTGAGCGTCTCTCCGAACGAGACCTCACCGGTACACGACTGTGCATGTACCTGTTCAGCTGCGTAATCTCCGCGTTCAACTTGAACGTCGTGATGAACGTCGTGACACTCCGAGTGTCAGCGGTGATCGCAGCGCTCGTGCAGGCGTTCCGCCTGCACTCCGTTCTGGGCTTCGTACGCCCTCACCATTTCCGGAACGTCCTCCATCAGAACGTTCCGCGGTTCCCATGTATCTCGGTGGGGAGGAAATCCTCTCCAACGAATACGAAGACGAGCCTGATCTTGGTTCGTCTTCGGGGGTTCATAGCCCACGATTTGCTCGACTATCCAGCGAGTCGAGCCGCGCGCGTCGCGCAGTGGTGGCGGAAAGATACCCCTCGTACGGTCAACCTGGGGTTGACCGTGACTCCCGCGCTCTACACGACCGTGTAGCCGCTCTGGAACAGTTCCAGAGTGTGGAGTTCGCCCAGCTGCAGCAGGAACTGCGCTATCAGAAGGAGCAGGTCGCGCAGGTGACCGTGTTGCCGCGCCCGAGAAGCTGGCTTACGCCGCTTCGTCGTCCTCTGCGAGCCATCAAGGTTAGATGGCTCGTGTTGCGTGTACGGCTTCAGCCGCCCGACGTAAAATGTCGGATGGATCCGCATGATGGACGGTATGTCCAACGTGTACGCGTTGCCATGCCGTTCAAGTACTGTAAACGGACCGATGAAGCGTGGAGCAAGCTTACGTGCTCCAAAATCCGAAACCGCATGTTGTAGCAGGCTCTGAGTAGCTAACAGAACTAATGAACCCTTTTCGAGTTCATTTTTGTCGTCCCTGCCAACATTGTCAGCGTTCAGCTTCTGTCTATCCACAGAAGCTGCTATCGCGTCCTGGACAAACCGTATTACGGCTTGTCGGCGCTGGACAAAGTCCATTGCTTGCGTGCTAAATTGTTTGTTCAGCACGGCGTTCTTCCCCGCAGCAGGCCCGGCCTGTGCGTTGTCTGCGCCCTGCACGGACCCGTAGTTCTTGTTCGTCGTCTCGTTCGGGGAACGATTGTCTTCGTGTCGTCATTGCTGATACTGTGTCGGTATCAGTGCTCTTCAGCGGTTGTTCGGATGCAACCGTAGATCCTCCCCCACTTAAGGAGGAAGCCACCATTCCGAGCATGCTCGGAAGGCGTGGATGCAGCATTGCATTCACGTAGAACGGTGTATGCCCTGTCGAGGCATGCACCGAGTTGTTGATGGCAAACTCTGCCATCGGCAGACAGTTGCTCCACTGCTGGAACGAGTGTGCGTAGCTCTTCAACAGGTCGCCGAGCACGCGATTCACGCGCTCGGTCTGACCGTCCGTCTGCGGATGGTCCGCAGTCGACATCGACAATTGTGTACCAAGAAGTGTAAACTCTTCTTGCCAGAACCGCGCTGTGAAGCGTGGGTCACGGTCCGACACAATGCCGAGCGGGATGCCATGGTGTTTGAACACCATCTCTACAAACAGCCGTGCTGTCTGTACGGCTGTCACTTCAGCCGGCACTGCAGCAAAATGCACCATCTTGCTGAATCGGTCTACAAAGCCCACGACACCAGTCCTCCGCATACTGTCAGACGGAAGACCAAAGACAAAGTCCATAGAGATGGACTGCCAACGATCCGACGGTATCGAAAGTGATTGAAGCGGAGCCTGCGAGAACGCAGCAGGATTCACGCGTTGGCACACCTCGCAAGCACGTACGTACTTGCGCACCCACTTGTACTGGTGGTTCCAGTACAAGTCATGCGTGAGAAGCAAGTATGTCTTCTCACGACCAGGATGCCCTGCCGTAGGGGCATCGTTGCGCTGAATAGTCCAGCGCATCCACAGGTAGATGTTCAGCGTTACTTCGTCTACGAAGCCGAACATCTCCATTGTAGGGTCGACTGCAGCTTGGACTTCGGCATACTCGTCCACGTAGCCCGCGTGCTTGGTGCCTAGGTGGCCGAGGAGGTTACTGTAGCCAGTACCAGGTGCTTGTTTGCGGTTACGGCCGCATTTTTTTGCATTTGAAGAGACCTTCGCCGAGGTCAGAGTAGAAGAAAGCGCAGAGCTGGAGCGACGTCATTGGGGAGGAAGTAGTGGGGGGGGTGAGGTGAATTGGAAAATGAGATGTTTAGTTGAGAGTGGGGTCTTGCGCGGCATGCTCCCTGAGCGTGAAATGGTTGGTGAGTGGGGGGGAGACGTCGAACGGTTGGTCAGAGAAAAATACAATCGTATTATTCGGAATTGTGTATTAAACTGGAACCCTAAAACTACAATAATACGTTATTCCGTCAATATAATAACAATGTTATTGATATTATACTATTATATCCATGGCCTGGTTCCGGTCTGTCACCAGAGCATGGGAAGTTACAAGACCAATATAGAAAGATTCGGCGTCGCAGGGCGCCCAGATTAGCGCATAGGCGGATATGCAGTTTGCCACAAGACACACAAAGTATATTCTGGGGTTGCGGAGCAGTGCGCTGGTGGGAAGGTTTTCGAGGGAAGCACAGTGTCGTGGCTTGGCACTTGATTCGGGCGCCAGCTATGAAGATTTGACGCCCATCAGAGCGGTGATCTTGAGTCAAGAGCAATATCTTTAGCTCCAAGACTCTTGAGTGCTAAGTTTTCTAAACAAAGTAGAGCATCGTTCTTTAGTATGGGAGTCCAGTGCCTCTACACCTCAGATATTATCCGTGTATCTCTCTGTTTACCAGATATGCTCGTAGTGAATTTTCAGGGAATGATGTACCCTCAGCCGTCGTGGAGCCCCAGTTATGAGCTAGACCACAGAATCAATTCCACACCCAGGTTCCATAGGTTAGATGCTACTGTATTCACGAAACCTGTACTGCTATCGACCACCGCAACTCAGAGCTGGCCGCGGAGTAAACCAACACCAGCACGAATGCCGATATTCACAGCTCGTAAGAACTGTCGCTTGGGGGTAGTAGGAGCGTTTGTGATCCTGCAACATTTATTAATGTTGCTCAAGTTGTTTTGGCGGATACGCGCAACGTAAAAATGTTTTGAATAAAGCATGTAAGATATTCCATTAGCGGTTCTTAATGACAGGAAACGGCTGTAAAAGTAACAATCGTACGCGTGCGTGCACTGTATCATTAACTGCAGCTACTGAAGTAATTTTGCTGATGGCATATCAATGGTTGCTATACAGACGGACGTGACGGAGAGAGTGGCGCTCAAGTAACGTCGTCCTGAACGTTATGACGAGACAGCGCCAACGCGCTATGTGCAAGCGTACGTTGTGGTGTGCTGTTGAATCACCATCGACAAACTAGTGTCTGCGTTTTACATTAGGTACAGCTAAACCTCCAAATAATTGAAACTGTGACGGAGCCTACTTTGCCAGGACATCTCCCGAAGTAAGTCCAAGACTTAGAAATCACAGGGTTGAGCGATACGGCAAGTTCATGGGTAGTCATTAGGTTAGCAACATGATAACAATATACATCACTGAGAAATGAAAATATATGGGTAGATATCTGAGCATCACGTATTGGTTGCCGGAAGTTTCTGGTGCTCATCCTGTAGCATTACAACAATGCCAGTCGTAGTAATGGTGTCCATTAATCCTGGTAGTGGTTCGGTTACGAAATACGTACAGCCCAACACAGGTACAGTCGATGTCAGGATTGTGTATCGAGTGTCACAGATGTCATAGATGTCTCTGTTGTATTAGATTGTTGGGACTTCTGTCAACTCGGCACCACGACAGCGAAGGTGTCCCAGCGTGGGGAAGAGTGGCTACCGTGGCGATCGAGAAAGCAGGAGTGGGGATTTCGTTAGATCTGCGGTGCTTCAGCGACTTTCGGCGCATTGGGGGTGACGGGAATTGACATACCGGCACAATCGCAATTGGAAGAAAGTTGCCACGGTTCTAAGGAGACCGGGTAGTAATTATATGTAGTCGCTAATACTTTTTATCTGTTTACTAGCTATAATAATACTATGTATAATACTACAATTCGTGCACTACAGCATCGTGATAAAAACATGGGGTAATGCTATTATAAATAGTAAAACCATTTCATATTATCCTCTCCAGAACCATTTTTTTATTCTGTTTCGTAAATTTCGGTACTGCCACCACCGTGTAATATTGTTATGGTAATAATGATTATGAGGACAGCGGTTTATCAAAGTTTTCGGCTCACTTTACATGCCGGCGGTGTAGTTGGTGCTTCCGTACAATTTGACAAATAGCTGCTCTTCGTATCAGCGGCAAATAATGATAGTAATAATAATCTTTATTAATGTTGTTTTTACTACCTCAATTTTGGGGCTACTGGTGGGCATGGATGGAGAGGAAACGACAACGCGTTCAATGAATTCCTCCCGGTGGAAGCTACTTTCCTCGACGCCGACATATCCTCAAAGTCGAGGTCTTAAGCGACTTGGAATTAAGTCCAACCGTTGGAAATAGACCAACGCATAACTCAATACAGCAATTTTGCTAGCTAAAGATTCAGGTGTTAGAATCTCTCTAGCATTCATGGATATCGGATATTCCTTCTACTTCATGACATGTGATTACGTGCTATAACATAAGTTGATTTTTATCATTTTTAGCAGTAATAATTAAACATTACAATGTATAATAAACTGATTCCAAATCAACACGATAATAGTATTAAATTTTATTATGCTCTTACGGTACTAATATTTTGTTTCCTTCGGATAAAATAAATCGTTCCTTTTTTAATATGAGAGTGGTTCCTGCTCCAGACTGGGTTCATAAAAGAGCAAATTTGCTGCTTTTGGCACGTAGCTTCTAGCGATCCTTGGGCGGGTCCCATGGCTTGGGTTCAGGGCATTAATGAAGAAGCTACCCAATCCTCTAAACCGCACAACAGAATCATATCGGAGAAGGGAGTTTCGTTGTTGTGTTTTCAAGTTGGCGCTGAGTTGGCGCTATGTACAATAACAACCTTTTTTAGGCCTTTATTGAGGACCACTAAACCCTTATTAAGGACATCAGATGGCTCTCAGTCTGGAGCAGCAACACGTGCCTTTTACTATCGAACTGCGAACTCGGCGGCCAAAAGCCAGCAAACAATTCATAATTCGAGTAGCAGAAAGTTTGTGTACAGCAGCAAGTCGATGCGGTACGATGTATTGAGTATTAACACCTTCTGAAGACGCCCTGCATGCATGATCCGTTGACAGTTTTTACGACAGGTACCTTGTATTCTGAAGCGGTCGTAAACATAGCACAATTCCAAATAAACTGGTTTACGACCATTTATTACGACCTTCTTCAATGGTCGTAAACCAGTTTCTTTGGTGTTATGCAAAGTTTACGACCTTTTAATAAAAACGTGTGGCGGAGGGGAGGGGATGAATGATTTGTGGAGAGCGAGGTTTTGTTTTTTACGGGAAATCTATTTTGTTTTCAGTTTCAGCAATTTAGTTTCGGTTTTTTCCTAGCAGTAATGCATTAACTGTTGAAGAGTCGTTCACTGACCAGAAAGATTCGACACACAAAATACTGGAAGGCCATATTTTATCTAACGAGCTCATCTTCTTTATCGCCAGATCATTTGATGTCGCTACAAAATTGTTTCATACCGTCTATACATATTGTCTTTTGCAACCGACCACTCAGTTCTGCAGGTTATCTGGAGTCCGAGACTAATCATCGTGCCCTCGTAACACCGGTCGCCCAGGATGTGCGTGGATAGATTCTTGCATTTTGTGAATGAGCAGAGTAATCATCGTAATCTTCAGCTACACTCACCCCCGAAGGCAGTGCATGCATCGATTCGAACCGTTACTGGGTGGTTGAGCTCCACTGGAACAACGCATTCCCTGTGACTTTGTTGCTCACTCTCATTTTACAATTTCCCTCATCGTCACCAAGAAATCTACCTAAAAACTTCCAACTCATTCGACGCAACATGGACTTCGCTATTTTTTTCAAGAGCATCGCTCTAATCGCTTTCCTGACGCTTAATGTGAAGGCTGCCACCCCGGACGACGTCCGTCGTCTCCGCGTCGAGCCACTAGGCGACCACGCTGAGCATCCATCGACAAGGGAGCTGCAGAGTAAGAATGGGATCGTCAAGTTCATTAAATGGGCGGTAAGTGAAGGAAACAAGCAGCCACTTATCGACAAAGTCATTGAAAACGGGAAGAAAATAAAGTTTTACGTCACAACGAACAACAAGTAGCTGCCTCGAGGCTACGTGCACGGGTGATGGCAGATAACGGTCAAGTAATCCTTTCCTTTACTGGCATTTGTTTGTATTCGATCTTCATCAACGCCCAGCCCTTCCAGTGTCCCCAGTAGATCGCACATACAAATACAAAGAGCGGTTTGTCGCGCGAAAATGCCATTGGTTTGTCGTTCAATCTGGTACTAACTTGTTGCACCCTACGATGTTAAAACATCGTCGTTATACGCTGTCAGAAATATGTATGTGATGTGTAATACCAACGAGTATTATATACTTCAAGTATACATTTCAATCTCATGAGCACAATTTAAATCATCCATTTGTGCTCTTGGATACTTATTTCAGAGGGCAACAAAATTGCGCAAGGAGTTCGTTTGAAGACTCATAAACCCCGCCTAACGTTAATAACGCAGTAGTGCGATTTTGTAGCCGGCAAACAAAAACGATCTAATTACAAACTCAAAGAATCAGGATTCTTGATACCTTGATTCGCAGTTATCTAGTGTGTGTGCGCTACAATACTCCAAATTTTAATAGTACTTATCCGAAGATTATTGGTTCACGGTAAATATCCATATATCGTGCCTAATTTGACTGATCCGGTTGAATCGCCCAAAACAATTTTTTTTAAGGCATTTGGCAATCGACCGGAAGCCGTTTAAACCCAAATTAGTATTGGATACGGCAATACTTTACAAAATATTTTTTGTGAGCCAAAGTGATTGTGGTGGTGGGATTCTATCTATTTGCGATTGCATAAACCAGTGATGGAAACTTCGAATAGAGCGCGCCAAAAAAACCGTTTTGTCCTTAGAAATGATAGGATACATTTGATCAATGGGCCCGCTAAGCAGTACAGAGCCAGGTTTACGAGTACAGGCCGCATTGGCAGATAATGAATAAATAGAAATTAGGATACAACTAATATTTTAATCTTATTATGAACAAAATCCGTGTTTTGCTCGAAGAAGCACTGAGATTTAGCGATTAACTTTTTTGAAGTTTAAGCTTACTTCATTGTCCTGGTTATAGCTATTAAACACACTTTCTTGATCAGTGGGAGGGAGAATGTCGTATATAAGGTTAATGCCCAGGGGGGGGGGGGGGCAATGAAGCAAACGAATCGGATTGTACGGAGGGCGGGTGGAAATGCAGACCTATTGTTCGCTTTCGCCTGGGTTTTACTTCATGGTAGGTATCTTGTACGACGCTCGGTAAGTTGTGCTTGGTATTCTTGCCTGCTGGAACTGTGTAGCCTCGTGGCGGGTTGCATTCGCTTAGCGATTTTACGACAATTTCACTGCCAAAGCTAAAGACGACGCGAACCCGACTTCAGGACGGGGTATTGGTCTGACTAAAAAGTGGGCATTTGCCAGGGCTCATTTCCATAATTGGGGGCTCATCTGAAATGTGCCATATCCCCCCCCCCCCCCCCCCAATTATAGAAGCTTCAAAACAATGGTTACAGTGGCCGATATAGTCGGGACCAACGGTTTCTATATAGAGACCATGATCCGTTGACAGATTTCACGACAGATACCTTATATTCTGAAGCGGTCGTAAACATAGCACAATGCCAAATAAACTGGTTTACGACCTTTTATTACGACCTTTTTAGTGGTCGTAAACCAGTTTCTTTGGCATTATCAAAAGTTTACGACCTTTTCAAAGATCCTAAGCCAGTCTCTTTGTGGGGGTGGGGGGATGAATGATCGCCAAACCACATGAATTTGCAGCAATCACGGGCACCGCTGCTGCGTAGGAAGGACATTAATGGCATGTATGACCTGACTTTACTTATGGAGAGCGAGGTTTAGTTTTTTACGTGAAAAATAATTTAACAAAAACTATTATATTCAGAGAGATGTAGCGATAATAATCTTCAACCATGAAATAACCCCATTATTCTATTTACTCCATGATGTCTCAAGCAGAATTATTTGCTTTAAGCAAACTGATGGATAAAGCGCTTCCATTTCGTTACGGAGCTTGGCGATGTAGCATTGCAAATCAGTGATCTCTGCATCGCCCTGCTGTCGTCTACTCCGCGTGAGCTCCGCCAGTGTTTGGCGCATTTCACTCAGTGACCGCTGCAAACTGATAAAAAAAACTCAACACTTTCCTTTTTCTCGCGAAGTGCAGCTACTCTCGTGGTGAAGGTGTGCTCCGTCGCGCTACGGCAGTCCTTGTGGCGCTTGAGAGTGATGGTTTCGTCAAACAAAGCGATCTGATGCTTGACTAATAGCGTCCTGTCTTTATTCGTTAATAGCTCTCTGAAAACCTCCACGACGCTGTCTGCACGCTATGCTAAAAACAAAAACAAATTAAAAAATACACACACAAGTGGTAATAATAAGTTTTCATCACATTAACAAATAATAGGTTGCTATTACCGTTTCGTTCATTTGGGGATTTGGCAGCAGGTACGTGAGCGCTAGAAATCTCCATTGAGTCAGCAGTGACAGTTTGGGGCAGCAAATGAATGACGCACTTGTGGAGATTCGGTCTTGTGTTGTCCGTTAGTAGAAGAGACTATACATCCATTCGCCCTCCATGAATAGCTTCGAATGGCTTGTGATTACCTGACTTTGTAAAATTAACAAAAATCACTCGATAATTGCTCGTCACATGTTTCCACATTGACCGTACTTTAGCACTAGAGACCTTTCGAAGCCCCTGTTGGTTGTGGGTTACATGCATACACATAAAATTGTCATTTTCGGGGTCGTTTAGTAATCGCCAAAATCCTAACCGACAGCGCCAACCCAAACGATGTCAAAACGGCAGCCGTATCTCACGGGGATGTTGGATTTTGGAACCTGTGCTAATAAATACGCTGTAAAATGTTATCATTTTTACGTACGTTCGAATATAGACGATTCGAGAAAACTTAATGAGTGCTACTGGATCAAAGATCCGCTCACAAAAGATTTTTGCAATGCCAACAAACTCCACACTCGCTCGTATCTCGGCGTCGGCTATATCGCAGCCCCAAGCCGTCGTGGACCTTCGCGTGCATCGCTCATCCAGCTGGAGTAGCTCAGACGGCAGTACGCAAGACAGTGGTGCTGAACAGGCTGAGAGCGATCTCGAAGAAGAGCAGCCCATCGATTATGGATGTGAGTTTGGCTGCATTTACGCCGATCGGGAGGACGCTCTAAATACCGCTGGCCCAGATGAGTCATCTTCACACGAGTCAACGACGGTCGAACCTCCAACACTGCGCGAGCGCAATGTCCGTCAGGGATTTTGTCCTAAGGAAGACTACCTGCTAGTTGTTCAGGCAAATGTCGATGCACCATATACAGCTAAGCAAGGTGAAGTGAACAAGCAGTGACAATCGGTTGCGGACAAGCTCAATGGGAGCTCCAGCTTCCTTATAAAACAAATCAAAGGCGCAACAGCAAAGGAAAGATTTAAAACACTACTAGCAAAGCATCGCGCATGGGAGGCTAAGTCGGCGAAAAAGCCAGGCACTGCCGAGTCAGAAACTCCCTTCTTCCGGACCATCGCAGAGCTGATGTCTAATGGCAACGATAACGAAGATCAACGCGAAAAGGATGCTGCTGCAAACCAGTAGGAACAACGGGCCTAGGTACAGTCCGGCGAAGTGGTGCGGCAAGTCGCGATTGCTCGTATTCACCTCGGAAAGCGTCATTTCCCGACTGATGGGACTGCTGACGATGCTGACGACCAACAACCGTCGCCCGTTAATATCTGTCCTTCGAACCGCACAATGGGAGCCTGCGAATAGATGGCAGTGTTCGAAGAGTCGAAGAAAGCGAGGTCGAAGGCGTTTCAGGTTTTTTATGCAGAGCAAACAATCTGAATTGAAATTGCGGTCTGACTTTGAGAGAGAAGAGCGCGTGAAAGACCAAGTTGAGCACGAACGAGGAAGAGCAGTACGCACAATGCAGCGAGATGAACGCCACAAAGGGCGTGATATCCAAGCTAACTTTATCGAACGTATACTGGGGTGTCTTGACCAGAAGGCCAGCTAGGCTATAAAGGAGGTTGTGCTTGTGGAGGCTTGCGGAAGTATTATTCTAGCGTAGATGGTTTACAGTTGAAGTACTTACTAATTTGATTTCCATTTCGGACGCACGTCACCGCGTTTGTGAGTAGTACTGCGGTTCAAACCATCCTCGCAACAGGAGTAGGCTTAATCTTGTGCTTCGTGCTCCAATCGAGGAATGCCCACTTCTGTTTCACCACCCTAAACAGCCATCCAATTGTCACGCGCGTCGTGCTCATGTCGATATTAAAGCGTTTCTCAGCACTGCTCACATAGGCATTTCGGAAAGGACTACATAACAGGTCGTTTATGCCATAAGCCGGATCACCATATATAACCACACCTAAGTCCTAGATCAAAGCGTTGCTATGGTAGAAGCATACTCTCGCAAAGCATTGCTGAGTCGTGCAGACGACCTTCGATAGGGTCATAGAAAGACATACACAAACCTATATTAACCGTTCACAACTGGTTATGCAAAACCATAGATAACACACAAAATGCATTCTTGTCATACTCGTACCGTCGGGTGTGCTTACCGCTTGATAGTTCAGACGATGTCGCCGTTTGTGCCCGCTGTAGCACACCTTCTGCAGGTTTTCCAGCGGAATGGCGACAAGTGCACTTGGAACAGCACGAAGTCGTATTTTGCGCTTCACATGACACCATGTAAAGCCATTAGTCCCATCGATGAACATCGAGATTCTGTCGATGAGGCCGCTGGTTTTGGAGGAGACAGCCCTCACGTAGCGTTGATGGCGCTCGGCGTACAGGCGGTCATGAAAGAACAGTGCGTCACTCCATTCGTTGTCGAGAAAACAGTCTATAAATAAGCAAAGCATCAACATAGCTATTATCCATACATACGGCTACTAGCAGATCAATGCACTTACATGTTTCAGTAATGATGCGACTGCAGGCCAAATCCGATCGCCCAAACTACTTTCGGATGCGCTACCGCGTGCCAGGGTATGAAATGAGGTAACACAAAATGGTCAACGATTCGACGCCTAAAAGCCGGTCACCTGAGGCTGTGATGAACACGTTAGGCAAATTTATCACACTAGCCAGTCGCACAACCGCTGAGTACGTAACCGAAAGTCTTCAACGCATTTTACAGCGGACGTTGGGAATTAGCGATCTCTCCACGTAACTTGCGCAATTCGCCAGGAACATCGCGTCTTCGGCTTCATCGACGCCGTCTAGAAGTAGCAAAAGAGCTGTTACAGTTGACTGCTGGGATCTTCCGTATCGCTAACGCCCTGAAGCAGGGTAGCGCACAGTGGGCGGGCACATGAGGGACTTAGCCTTAGACGCACGCGCCTCAGGCAGCACGACCAAGACCACGACCGTCTTGGGCGCAGACGTCTATGCGTTTTGAGCGGCGCGGCTCTGAGCACTAAGGCCTTGGCCCTGAACTGAGTCGGTACAGCCGGTGGTGGGCGCACCGGCGGTGTACAACGAGGACCGAGGGTTCGGACGTCTTGGGTGGCGCAGTGCTAATCCCCGAGGTTGTGGCTACGAGCAGGACGGGCGGTGCGGCGCTAAGAATAGGTGCTTGGCACTTAGCTGGGGCGGCGCAACGCTACACACCGATGGCGTCGGCGTGACACGGTACGCCAATGTTGTGAGCTTCTGGGGCGGCGCGGCGCTGAGGGCTGAGGTCACGAGCGACTCGGAAGTGTTTTGAGTCCCTTTTGTGTCTGGTACTGCGTTCTTCTCTCTATGATTTGATATAGATGTGAGCGAGTATGCACTTCCCATACCGTAAACCCGGTGTCAAGTGTCCGCCGTTGTTAAGTCCCCATTTTGACCAAAAATAGACCTTGATTTGACTGAGCAAACAAGGATTTGCTCCGCGTTGTTAAGTGTCACCCCGACAAAATCCCCCCTTCTTTCGAGTCTGTGCAGCAAAGCACGAACGGCAGCAGCAGCATTTGATTTCCGCCACCCCTGCCAACACAGCAACGAGAATATCAAGCAAAAGAGGAGGGCGAAAGCCCAAGCAGCACAAGCTGATGTCCGAAACGTTCGCGTTCAAGTCTGCTGTACTGATTTTATATGACGCACATAAGATGGAAATCGCAATTCACACATTTTGGCGTGGGGTGGTCTTACTACGGAAACAGTAAAAGGTGGATTCAAACATGTGGGCCTCCTTTTCGTCGAGCGCAGTGATACGCCTAGCCAAGCTGTGGGACCCAGTGACATTGAAGAAGAACTAGTTGGCAGCTTGCAAGCTTTAATCTGGCACGATACGGAGGTAGGAGAGGTAACTTGGGACGACATCGTAAGTCGATACATTTACCAGGATTAATAAATGAATACATGTTTGGTGGTACCTGCACTTTCTTTTATCTGGACGTTGAATTTATCCTACTCACGCGATTTGCCTGCACGGAGGGGGTGACACTTGACACCGAGTTTACGGTATTTAACAAGCAAACCAGTTCAAAACAAAAAAAGCGGTAGTTTATCGTGTATGTGAGATGTCCCCACAAACCACATCCAACCGTCACCTCGAAAAGTGCATATTATCATGCTGGCGGAAGTTGGCTGCGTCAATACTTCCAAATTCGTTTTTCAGGTGCAGGAGTGCATTAAAGCTTTTGCTGTCCTCGTCGTTGAATTCAATAGTGACCAGGTGCCACATGGCTGAATTACTCCCAATAGCACGAGTGTTCAGTCACAACAGTGCTAAATCGGGGCCTATGTTTTAAAGCTATGCTAGGCGAGTGCGGGTTTTTACCCAGCTGTAAGTATGGATACAGTGGTTTCGTGTTACGCGTAGCATTTCCGTATTAATACCCTTCTTCTAGTATAACGTAGCGGAGCGTGTCAATCACCAACAATCGATTTTGAAGATTTGTGTGCCGTAGCATCCGTCCTGGCACTCCTGTGAGAATGCATACTCGAAGCATATTTCCTCAGAAATGCCTATCTCATTTACAGGGTATATAATATATAACAGGTGATTTTGCCATGGTGTTGCAATAATCAGTGTCAATCAAATTATCTCTGCCAACCGATCAATTTTGTACTCAAAAAGCGAAAGTATTGCCAGTTTTTTTCCTTTTCACCAAGGCACTCGTTATTTAGCCCGACTGGGTCCCATAACATGCACATTTTATACGTATTTCTGTGTATAGCTCCGTATACACCTGCCCCACCCCAGCCTCTAAGTCCTCGACTCGGCAAGGCGCTATGTCTGGGGTTAGATATTAATCCCAAGACAGTGTTGCCAAGACCGTTGGCAAAGCCCATTTTATGCATGGTCGGGGGTGTACCTTGTGTAGTTGGATAACACGGTCGGGCAATTTACCCACTTCCTTTCACCGAAGCCGTAATTACATTCTCCACAATTTGCTGGACATTGTACCCATCAGTTTGCTTATTGCAGGACATGGTGTCCTGAGTTTTCCAAATGGAAAGAGGCGTAATCAAACAAGTATTAGGGATTCACTAAACCCGGGAGGCAACCACTGATCTCCACCAAATTTGTAGAAACATTTGTCCTGTGGAACTCGATACAAAAAAAACATACAGTTCCCGCATTCTACACTACCCACTGATCTGTCAGCCAAAATACGTGGCATTATCGATATTTGGCAGGCCACAGGGGTGTTGTCGTTGTTTGAAGAGCCACCTCCGGTAGCTTCAACGCTGCTGGAGGTGGCCCTTAAAACTGTCGAACGGCGTGAGCGGCGATGCTACCACGGCCTTCTACCAGGCCGCAATGCTCTCTACCGAGCCAAATAGAAACTGTGTTTACCTTAATCTCTGCGTGTCCTTACGTGTCTGCGTGTCCTATGTGTGCTACACATCGGTGTCTCCTCACCCTGGCGTACAGTAGATGCGATTCCCACGGTCGTAGCTGCCGGCTGTGGCCGAGGGAGCCGTGGGGGTTCAAACTGTACTGCCCCCCCCCCCCCCCCCGGCTTGGACCGTATGATTATGGCTGCCCCCTCTTTCTACCGGCAGCTCGGCGGTATGGCAGGCTGGCCACGACCGGTGCGGCCGCTCTGCGCTGGGAACCATCTAGCCCCGTAGCTAGACGTAGATGTAATGAGTCGTCGGTTTCTGCATCCATGAACGCCTGGAAGAGGGAAGTGACGTTCAGTTGAATGAACTCTGCAGGCGCCCACGAAGCCTAAAAACTGTCGAGGCCAAACCATTTCACGAGGATTTCTCATGTGTAGGTGTCCGGACTTAAATGGCACTCTAGTAGCTCTTCGACAAAGTGACCACCTTCTCCATAGATGGCTTGCTCCTGTGGCTCCTCAACTGTGCCTCGTGCTGCATCACGGTACAACTGAAGCCTCGATGCATGGCGGACGGACACGTCAAACAATGCAACGATGTCCTGTACCTCAAACGTAAAGTCGTTCAGCGTGCGTACAATTCGCTTGGGTCCGCGCCAAATCAGGCCCTACTTGTATCCACTACCCCCCAATGCCGTCGCTGCCAACGCGAAATCCTCTTGCCGTGCCATTTCATCGCTTGCGCGGGCATCGGTAGCTTCGCAAGAAAAAACAGTAGGGTTTCGCTATGGTTCAAAACCCTACTAGGGTACTAGTACAGCTGCTGAAAGCCCTAGGGTTTACGTACCCTACCAAACCCTTAGGCTATACTAGAAACCCTATCCATAGCCCTACAACGAGCCCCTGGGAAGAGACGCCCTTAAACCTAGGACTAATAATGCTACTACCAAAAGAGCTACTTCAACACATATGCCTACATGGACCCACCCACGTATCTTTTTTTGGTCGACCCACACACGCTGCTTCTATATATACGACGACATACTTCCTCCCAGCTGATAAATAAATAAATAAATAAGGCATGATCTTCGAAACCATGTGGCTGGTCGCTGCTTTCTGCGGGGTGCTCACGCTATGGAGGAGAGACATCTGCTACAGAGGATAGGGAGAGTGGTTTCGCTGCGGGGTGATTACATCGGAGGAGAGACAACTACTACAGAGGATAGGGAGTGATTACGCTGCGGGATGATTACCCTGGAGGGGAGACAACTGCTATCGAGGATAGGGAGTGATTACGCTACTGTTTCAGATTTTGAAATCAAGAGTAACATACGGGCGACTAGCATCTTCTCGGAGGCATTTATGTAGGAACACGCGACGGAGTACTTGCTTGATATGGTATACCAGGTCAGTGTGTGGCGGACGTTTTTTTATGTACTTGTGAGGATGAGGAGGTCATGGTCATCTCGCGCGAAGGTGCGCTTCTTCGGGGTCATGGTGAGGAGGCGAGATCGTGGACTTCGAGGTCGTGCTTGGTTGAGTCATCTCGCGCGAAGGTGTGCTTCTTCGAGGTCATAACTAGAGCAGTGTGTGCGGACGTTTTTGTGGACTTCAAGGTCGTGGTCATCTCGCGAGAAGGTGCGCCAAAAAAAAATCAAAAGTGCCAAGGTCAAGGTCGAGGTCAATGTAAATAAAGTAATCTCTGGGGAAATTTTAAAACAAACAAAAGTGAAAAGTGGAGACTCAGTTTGGTAAATCGGGCGAAGTGAGTTGGGGTCGAGTCATCGCGCCGAGTTCGTGAACTTCGAGGTCGTGGTGAGGGAAATCTTCGTGCGCAATGTTTGGAACATTAAGGTCCCAATTGGACTTCAACGTCGAGTCATCTCGCGCGAAGGTGCGCCTTCTTCGAGGTCTTCGGGTGAAGTCGGGGTTCAATCTACATGCGACTGAGGGCGTGCAATGGTCGTCGATAGATAGCCGCTTGTTCGTGTGCAGTGGTCGTTGATAGGTTGCTCTACTTGCGCGTAACTGCAATAGTGCTGTACCGGAGGGGTCGATTGTCGTTGATAGGTATGCGCGTGGTACCTGCAATAGTGCTGTACGTGGAGAGGGCAGTGGTCATTGATATGTATGCGCGGGGTAACTGCAATTGTGCTGTACAGGCGGGGTCGATGGTCGTGGAGGTTTTGCGACCTTAAGGTCACGCCATGTCGTGAACGAGTCATTACCAAAAGTAATCTTGGATGAGGATTTTCAGAGGAGTTGGAGTGCATGGAGCGGAGTCACTTGTGCGAGATGGTCGAGACGTTTTTCATTTTCCCGAAATGGTTATGAAAGCGTGAAATATGACTTAGTATGCACAATAAGATTCGACTGTGTAGTCAGGGGCTAGATGTAGCTCAAGCGAACTAGAACTCCTGCTTTCAATTCATTACAACATTATTCATCAACCTCACAAGCTCCTTCCAACCCCTATCACTTCCTGCTCAAGTCTGCTTCCCTACTCTCCTCCATCCTCCACCCGTACTAACGCTGCAACCGGCCGGCCGAGCCCCGGGAGTGCAACAGTCGTTGCTGGAGGCGATCTCCAATCCGCGGAAGCACACCAAATAACACACGGTCTACAGTGTTGATATGTAGATGCTCTCCTGGAAACTTCGCGACTCACTAGACTCCACTTTCTGGACCTCCTGTAGTACACTTTACTGGGAAGTCGAAGTCGCCCACGACGCTTAGCGTTGAGCTGTTCGTCTCGCTGGAGCACATTATTCGAACGGCCGAATTTACCGCACTCGCAGCGGCCACTGCGTTGGTTTGTAGCATCTCTCAAGTTGTGCATCACTGGCAGGTGCACCCACGTCGTGTGCTTGGCAAAGACAATGTCGTCTTAATCGAAAGCACCGTCGTGCAGGTGGAGGTAGCACTCGTTTGGATCACTGCATCCCCTTTACAATGCCCTAATGTACGCTAAGATGAATTACGATCCAATGTTTAGGGAAACAACAGTGCAATGAATGGCGTACGGAAATTTACATCGATAATCTCGCGCCTACAATGCAGCTTATAGCTGCTTCACGTAGTGTTTGACCTAACGGGAGGTGATCATAAACAACATGGCGCAATGAGTTGCTAACTCTACGGTGTAAAGATCAAGCTCAAGTTCAATCTGTTCAATCAAACTTAGTTCTCTCTCTCTGCCCAATCAAACTTCGTGTCACTCATCTGCTTGCATTCTCAACGGACGTTCGCAAGTAATAGTAGTTTTTGTGCGCCATCATCATAGCTGCCGCCAGATCCTTCATCCCCAACTGCCAGGAAACCAACATGACGGATCTGCGAGTACTACTCCAAATCCCCACTCTCGCCGCTAGTTCCGCCTCAGAACCGAATTGCACGGAGGGGGGAATTCCACAGTAGTCGAGCACTATCAGCTTCTTAACGTACAAATTCACGAAGCGCGCATAGGCCTGGTACTCCTCGGTTGTCTTCAACAGTTCCTTCGGGACTTTCTTCGGCTCAAGCTTCACCCACACGTCGCTCGTAGATAATTTGGCATCCATCCAATCCTTTGCGTATCGTTTCCTCCAGTTTCACAAAGAACTTGTACTGCTTGTAGTTCGGGTGGGCCCTGAGCGCAGCTCCAGACAAGTCGTCCACGCCCAGCGCCTTCCTGGCGTAGTCTAAAGACTTTCTTTGAGTTAGCCAATTCGTCACCTTTATCCAGTTGTTCGTCGAGGAGACTTTGCTACTGATCGGTGTGGAGACTTTGGCGACTGCGTTCATCAGTGTCGGCGGAACACCTCCGCTTTCTTCGGTGTCCGATACCAGGACGTCCTCCTTAGAAGACTTGTCTGTGTCGTCATCGACCATCTTGTTCACTCGAAGCAACCTTCCCTCGCTCGCACCATCGTCCTCTTCGATAGTCAAATGGCCCGAGAATAGAACATCGGACGAGGCCACAGTCGAACTTTTGGTTTGGGCGAATTGGGCGGATAGAGCGTCGGTGTTGGCGATGAGTGCAATCGCCACCACTAGCAGGAAGTGGAGGAGACGCATGTATATTCGTGGAGAAACAGCAGTCGTAGGGCTTCTTGTGCCCTTAGGGCTGGTTTGTCGGTGCAGGGCAAATTACGAACTGGCTGAAAATCGGTGGAGTGTGCAGGGTGAGGCTGGCCACAAGCTCTTTTGGTTTTATCATTCAGGCAATACAGTGAGTTTTCGAAAGATTGACTGTTCGTGAACATTGAGTTGCAAGGAGCACCATCGCTGTTTAATCTTGATTTCGTGTTCGTAAGCGTTGGGTTGCCAGGCGTACCATCGTAGTTTGATCTCGTGGCATGAAGCGCACTTTATTCTGTGCAGCCCCTCTCATGGCAGCCAACAAACGCAACGCGAGCCACGTCAAAACCGTGTAGCTTGGTGAAACTTTAATGGTTTCAGCGACGGAGTCAAACAAGAGCAATGCTATACTGCCGTAATGCTATCCGCGTCAAGCAATTCGGATTCAAAGCTGTACGACTAATCCCCTACGCAGCTCCCCTAGTTTGTGTTCACACCTGACTGCTGCATCTCAAAACCAAAACCCTGCTGATTCGATCACAGGATCGGAACCCGTGTACCGCCTCTCGGGCGTTTATCTGTATCTGTGCAAGTATGGTCTGCTAGGCATTGAAAGCATTCGAGGCGTTCGCGGCCTTCGTGCTGACCACGATGGTTACAGCCTCCTGCTGATGTTAGAGGCGCTGCTAACTCCTCAATTTGCGCTGCAGACCAGAGGAGTATAAACTGGCCACAACTGACTCCTGGCACCCGAGCAACCCGAAACAGGAAGGGATGGCATCGCCACGCCCTCTGCCCCATGGGGTGGAGGGTTCAACAACGGCGGCGAAACCTCCGCCGGAGGAATCTCCGCCCCTCTTAAAGGAACTCCACCTGAGCAACCAGTACATCACCAGGACACACCACGGGCAGACAGCTTGTCATGCTCACCACGGAGCGAAGACAGGGGTGACCCACAACAATAGTCGCAGGACTCCATTGTTCTCGAGACCCAAACCTCGCAGGACATTGAGGAACACGACGAGCAGGTCCGATCGGTCATGGAAGCGAAACCACGAACGGGGGACAGCGAGCAGCAAGAAGATGAGAAGGCAGAAAGCACGGAGGGGCCAAGAGTGAGACCCAAAGCGGACTGCCGGAGGTTGGCCGGACGCCAGTAAGTACGGTTAGAACGTCGGAAGGGCAGTCATCGGAGAGTGAGACTACGCGACCTGAGCACAACCCTGAACAGATCACACCAGACGAGATGTTCGCAGCACTAGTGGCCGACATGCTAGACTCGCCAGGGATCGGGCAGGTCGAAGCACGACGAATGACGGTAAAAGAACTCTTTGCGACTGCATACAATGCGATTCCGATTCACAAGGAGGCACTTCCAGAGGCCCGAAAACGGTTCCCGACTCTAACCGCAGCGGATGCGGCAGGCTTATTAGCTTTATTTGACCAGTTCTACGTGCAGAAAGAGAGGACATACTCCGACTGGACAGTGCGGGCCACGGCGATAGGGCACGAATTGCTCACCACGAAATGGGCGTTCAAAGAAATCATTCGCAAGATGTCGAGTAAGCACAAATGGGCACACGCCCCCGTGTTGAATCAGTAGGCGCGAGCTTTTAAACAGGGCGAGACTAGGTCAGCCGCAACGACAGGGAAACCCGTCTTCGAAGATTACATGTTCGACCCTTCTAAGTTCTCGAAGGAGGAGGTTGAGCATCTGAAGCCTTTGTATGCCCAGTCAACTGGAGCTGCAGGAAGCCGTTAGCTGCGTGAGGGAACCGAGGACGAGTGGAGGGTCATTGTAGGAATGGCGAAAGGAAGCATAGCGTGTCGACGCACGCCAGCGTTCTTAAAGGATGTACTCGACAGTACGGAACGACTACGGTTGTATAGTACAATACAGGCGCAAGTGGAAGGAGAGTTAATTCTCCACTTGGATCGTACGAGAGGGATACGCGTCAGTCCACAGAGTACAAGGGCGATTACGGAAACCATTCTCGAGTCAGCTGAACTAGCGAGGGTCAACTTACCAGCACTGCACAAGATGCTTGGACAAACCAAAACGATCAGCTACGACCAAGTGACGAAGTCAATTCATTTTTACTTCTTTACGAGGACCACGACAGCAGCTCATCAGGAAGTGGTAGTCCCATTTAAAGGTGGAGTGTATCGCGTACAAAACGCGCATCGACCCGAGCGAGGCTCGGTATGGCACCGTCAGTTTGGTTCCGACGGCAGAGTGCAAGCGAGGAGAGCTGAGTACACCGTCGTGATCTACAATCTGACACGTTTCAACGAGATATGACGCGTAGCTGCCTTCCTGAAAGCAAAAATCCCAGTGGACTTTGAGATGGAAGACATGTATACATGTAGTCCCGACTCGCGTACATCAACAGTGTGGTGAATAACTTTCAAGTTAGCAGAATGTCCAACATTCCTAGACGGGATTGTTCGCCTGTTGTGGTTTGGAACCACCAGAGTGGTAACGTAGGCCACCGCTTACAATGTCTACAGTGCGGCAACGTAGGGCATACGATAGCACGATGTCGGTTTACTGACGACCAGCTTAAAGAGCCCGGTGCAGTCGTCGTCACCGAAGCAGACATTCAAGAACTCGAGGATCTTGCAAAGCCGTTCAGTAGTTTGGAGGAGATGAAGCAAATGGCCGAAAAGCGGCTCAATCTACAGAAGGATGCTGAAGCAACAGCCCAGGCAGCAGTCACTCCGCAGGGTAGTTCGGCTCTGGCCTGAGGTGCCAGCGTCCATCAGACACGGGCAGATTCAGGGAAACTAACCACCGCCCGATCGGAACAAGGGGTCAAATACGCCCACATGCAACCTGACCCGGAACCCCCAGCACAACAACCATGGATTACAAAACCGCTTAGGGGAGGCCAAGTTCTTGGGGCACATCGACGAACACTCGATGAGAAAAAGAAATCGAGCAGCGGGGTCTATCATGTGCTATCTGACGACAATAGTCCGGATCAAGAAAACCCCGAGCCGTTGAGCACAGAGCAGAAACCCCCGCCGACGACAATTGACCTGACTAAAGAGGACAAAGCTCAGTCGAAGTCGAGCAAGCCGGTCAAGCTTACAGCCGACGACCTCGCCCGGAAGAAGGATGCAAAAAGCCGTGGAAAGGTTAAAATATTAACGGGACCTGTCCTTATGACAAAGAGACGTCAAGAGCGAGCGACTTTTCAGGCTCAACGGGAACGGGTGGACATATCCACCCAGCGACCTTTACAGTTAGGAGCAAGATCGGCAGAACCACCGGATTCATTTGCTGACATTGAACATCAGCTTGGAGTAAGGGAAATTGCAACGCCGGATACCGGTAACTGCCTTGCAATGGCGGTGGCACAAGCGGCAGTTAATGCGACATTGGACGGGCCTTCTTCAGCGTTGGAACCGCTGACAGCAAGTGTGAAGAGAGGCATCAAATACGCGGACTTGCTTCATCTCGAGGATCAACTGGTGCACGACATGAGATGGACAATGTCAAGAGAGCGTGGCCAAACATGACTAGAAGTGAGTCGATATTGCAATATCGATGGGTTTTGGAAGATTATGCCAGTAGTCCATCGGGTAGAACAGAGATTGTGGATGATAATACGTGGGGAGGTAGTGATACACTGGGAATGGCTGCAAATTTCCTGCAGTGAGATATCTTTGTGATCAAGCGGGAGGAGAGCCCGCACAAGGAGTGGATCTGTCGTAAGTATAGTCCACATACGGTCACGCGTCAAAATCGGGTCGTGGAAACATATAAGGAACGCCCGCTCTCGATTGAGGCGTGCCTAGATGAGATTCTAGCCAGAAAGATTGAGCTGCACGGCGATCCCTCGATACTATTACGGCTTTGGGGCAGGCACTACTCGGCATTTCTCCATTCGGGGACGCACGCGACCCTACCAGACTTAGACGAGGGGGAGGCGGCGGACGACACCTCCAAGGGCACAACGGTAAAGGACGAGTCCGGAACCACGCTGGAAAAGTCAACAATAGAGTGTTCGTCAAACAGTCAATCACTCTCTGAAGATGTAAGCATGGAGGGCCCATGGGACCCAACCACATGGAATGGCAATGTTGCTGAGCTGTGGCAGCGTATGGAGGGGTTTTCTATGCATCATGAACTGAAGAGGGAGATTTAAGCCATCCTCACGAAGGTAGACCCGTACAGGCATCGAGAATGGATTATTTTTCTAGCCTCCTCGGCGTCATCACTGTCGTTAGAAGAGCAGGGTTTGCTATTTGAGGAGGTCCATAAAGCTGAAAACGAGGCATCAATCCGGAAGCTCTTACAGAAGTATCAAGTTCCGATTGAAGTTCTCCAACACTGGAAACAACAACTTCAGGACGGACAAAGAGACGACATTCAGCGAGATCTCATGAGTCGAGCAGCCTATCAAAGTTGTGCGTCCCTCTCGGACAGCAGCTACTACCCAAGTAGCCAGTCGCAACAGACCAGTGAAGCTACGTTCACGCCGCCGGTCGGAACGAGCAAGGCGCTGGCAAAAGTATGTAAGCGGGGACACACGATCTCGCCTCCTCACCATGACCCCGAAGAAGCGCACCTTCGCGCGAGATGACCATGACCTCCTCATCCTCACAAGTACATAAAAAAACGTCCGCCACACACTGACCTGGTATACCATATCAAGCAAGTACTCCGTCGCGTGTTCCTACATAAATGCCTCCGAGAAGATGCTAGTCGCCCGTATGTTACTCTTGATTTCAAAATCTGAAACAGTAGCGTAATCACTCCCTATCCTCGATAGCAGTTGTCTCCCCTCCAGGGTAATCATCCCGCAGCGTAATCACTCCCTATCCTCTGTAGTAGTTGTCTCTCCTCCGATGTAATCACCCCGCAGCGAAACCACTCTCCCTATCCTCTGTAGCAGATGTCTCTCCTCCATAGCGTGAGCACCCCGCAGAAAGCAGCGACCAGCCACATGGTTTCGAAGATCATGCCTTATTTATTTATTTATTTATCAGCTGGGAGGAAGTATGTCGTCGTATATATAGAAGCAGCGTGTGTGGGTCGACCAAAAAAAGATACGTGGGTGGGTCCATGTAGGCATATGTGTTGAAGTAGCTCTTTTGGTAGTAGCATTATTAGTCCTAGGTTTAAGGGCGTCTCTTCCCAGGGGCTCGTTGTAGGGCTATGGATAGGGTTTCTAGTATAGCCTAAGGGTTTGGTAGGGTACGTAAACCCTAGGGCTTTCAGCAGCTGTACTAGTACCCTAGTAGGGTTTTGAACCATAGCGAAACCCTACTGTTTTTTCTTGCGAAGCTACCGATGCCCGCGCAAGCGACGAAATGGCACGGCTAGAAAATCCAGTTTGCAGTCGCACATCGTAGCGACGTGCATTCCGCTCATGTACGACGGTACTTCTCACTGGCGTCTACCATTTAGGCATGCATCCCATCGAGGGCAGCACGAACCGCCGTTATACGCGAACAAACGGCATCATTGACCCACGTCACCGTTGCCTCCTCTGGATCACGGCGGTGTAATATGCTGCGCAGCTGGGTGCCACCAGGCAAAGTAGTGAACGCCGTCAATGGGGGCTTGCCACGAAGTCAGTCAGCTGGTATCTCATTCAATGCCGCCTGGACCACGGGCAGGATGGCCGGTCAGTCCTGGGCAGTGAGCTTGCGCTCTCTCAAGACTCTCCAGTATATCTCGATTAACCGCCTCGACAGTGCCGTTCGCCCATGGCGTGTAGGCCATATTAAAGTGGTGTTGCACGCCTAAGGCCCGCTGTAATCGCTCGATCACCTGGTTGCGAAAATGAGCTCCTTGATTGGAGACCCACTGCCTCACGACGCCGAACCTCTTAAACAAATCCATCAGTCCTTGGTACACATTGTCTGATGTCACCTGAGCGCATGCACTCAACTCCACGAATCCGCTCATCCCGTCGTTCAGGACCAGGACGTACTTCACGCCACCTGCACCCTTGACCATAGTAGCTCGTTGGGCTTCGTAGCCTTCAATGTCTTTCCAAACGGCCGTGGAATGCGGCCACTGGCTGTAGATATGCAATGTAGACACCCATTCACGAACGTACAGACGTCGTTCGCCATACTTCGGCAAAAGAACACCGTCTCTAAAGCTTTCGTCGTTGCACGGGCACCTCTGTGTTCACTCGGACCAGCGTGCGCAATCGTGCACAGGTGCTACTGCATACCAGCAGCACCAGCTGGGATACAAACTTGATCCGCTGGCATTACCATGAGCCCACGGTCATCGCTCCACCTTGCAGGTCTTCGCCAGCGTCACGGGTTGCCTGCTGAAGTGTTCTGATCTCGGGCTCCGTGGGCTAAACGAACTCCAGTTCTTCGAGTGGAGACACTCGCTGCACCACGGCAAGGCAAGCGACTCGCGCGCTGTGCGGTCCTCGACGCGCTCTTGCCCAGCGCCCCAACGACTTAGCAGATCTCTCCACACATTCACTTCACAGGTACATGTTCAATAACGTAGCGGAACTCGAGGAGTGACAACGCCCAGCGCTGCAACTTGTCCGCCTGATACTTTGCCGTGGCTGTATCCGTAAGATACGGGTTGAATATGTACGTAAAATTCCTCTGATCTGTGTAGACCCCTTTGGTCTGAGCAACAGATAGTCTAGCCGACGCGTAGCCTCTATTCCTTCTCAATAGTTGGCCGCCGTGCCGACACCTCAACGAATCGGCCGCTCGGGAATGCCAATGGACGATGGTTCTATTCCTCCAGTGGCAGTGAGACTTCATCTGGTTCTAATTGAGTGACCACAGCACCCCAAAAATCTTGACTTGCGTGGGTGTACAGACACAGATCCGCAGTCGCCTTCGGGTACGCCAGCGGTACCATCCCAAGCAACGCCCTGTGAACGTCCTCGAAGCTGGCGATCTCCTTGTCGCTCCAACTCGCGTCACTGAACCTCGCCCTGGCATGTTTATTCTTCTTTCGCGAGCCGGCTACCTTCGCTGCACGCTCCAGGGCTTCATACAAAGTTGCCGCTATGCGCGTGTACTCCGGTATACTCCGCCTCATCCGGTTGGCAGCGCATAGGAACTGTTGCAGGTCTCCTGCCGTTTGGGCCGGCTGCATGTCAACCAGTCCCTGCACTCTGTCGGGACGATGCTTTACGCCTTCAGCTGAGATGATCCTGTCGCACCACTCCACCTCTGTGGTAGAGAACTGGCATTTCTTGGCGTGCAACTTTAACCCGTACTATTTACAGCGAGCGAGAAGCTTGTCTAACTCGTCCAGCAGGGCCTCTTCACGTTCTACGTAGCCCCAAATATCGTCCAGTCACGCCAGCATGCAATCTCCCAGTAGATATCCAAAACTTTCCACCACAACACCTTAGCAATAATTCATAGCCTCTGTGGCGTCCATAGGAAATCGCGTCGGGGTGTAGATGCCTCCGTGCGTCACGAAGGAATACATATCCTGGGAGTCTGGGTGTAAGGCCAGTTGCCAGTTGCCCCTAAACCAGTCCAGCATAAAGAACACCTTTGCTCCCTCTAGCTCAACCAGCACCACCTCCAGCGCAGGCATCGGCTCCATCCGCTCGTTGACACTGCAGCTGTCAATGGTCATCCTTGGGTCTGCCGATGGTGCCAGTGTCTTGCTCTCGCTTCCGTACAATCCTTGGAGCAGATGCCCGTCTGCTCCTATGATTCGTATACACCAGGCCGAGTTTAATCAGAGCTGCCGTGCGACGGTCCAAAAATGCACGATCATTGGGGGAGTAGCGGCACGGTTGAACTTTTACTGGTGTCGCGTCAGGCTTCAGCCGAACTTGCATCGGTTCGCCTCGCACCGGCGGGTCATTTCCAAACTGCACTCGAAAATAATCCGCTCTTGCTTGTAGGATAGCACGCAATTTCGCTTGACCGTCAAGTGTCAAACCCATCTTCGTGGCCACCTCGACCTTCTTCTTCAGGTCCACAATGACCTCGGCTAAGGTTGTCGGGTGTAGAGTTGGTGGCGTCGTCCTAGTCTTATGGCGGTCAATATCGTCTGCAGCTTCGTCCGTCAACTGTGAGTCACTGACCACAACTTTCAGACATATACACGATGCAGCGTAGTCGGTGAAGCTTCGTCGTCACAACTTTCCGATTTCAGCTCGCCTGCTTCCCACTCAGGACAGGCATCTCTTGCCCCTACCAGCAACTTATCTGTGGAGTACCCAAAACGTTTCATAATTGGTCGACCGACCGTCAACTTCATCGATGCATTACCCTTTTCGACGTAGCATGCCAGATTTCGCAGCATCAACTGGCTAGCTGACGTCGTGAGTACGACTTCTCAGTGCGTAGCTCGGCGCCGTACGTCCACGCCGTGTCCATCGACTGGGTCCAGCCGGACCCCATTCACCGAATCCACAGTTACTGCTTTGCCTGCACGCTGAAGTACATCCAAGACACCTCGTGCCACGGTTGACGTGTCTGCTACCGAGTCCAACAGGAGTGCCTTAACAGCAACGCCATCAACTTCAGCGGCTACCGTTCCTCGATCGGCTTCTACGTCTTGGCCTACAGCGACACGTTCTTCTTCCTCCACAACCTTAAAACGGCGCACGGTAGCACCGAATGCAGCTTCACGGAGCTCATCAAGTGCCTTTAGCAGTTGGGCTGCTTCGCCGGGCTGACAACTCCGATAATCTCTCACTTGCTGCTCTGTCGAGTGGCAATTAAAACATTAACCACGTGGAGCGCTCGACCCGTTTGTCCCAGATGCAAGCGTGTCTCTCGAGTCTCCTCTCTACGATGGCACTGAGTCGTCTTTGTCACTATAATCGCCACGTCATCCGTGACCACTACCCGCGGTGCCATTCCGGCTTGTATATCCGCCACGACCACCTCTCGCTCCACGTCCACCCTGCCTACCTCGGCAAGTGTTCATATGTTGGTGGGTCTGTTCTTGGTTCGATGCACCTGCAGAATACTCCCAGGTCATGAACTCGCGAATGAGTTGCGTAACCCACGAACAGAACGGTACCACTTCGTTCTTTTACTTCTTGTTCCCATGCAATGTCAACTTGGTTGCTATGACTGCCTTGAAGCTGGCAGGAGCGAGCGCGTTCGCAAGGTACTTCACGATCCTGCGCTGTTCGTGCTCGAACGCCACGTCGGTCAAGTTGAACTGGTCTAAGATGGCCTCCAAGTCGGCCTGGAGGTTCATCATCCTGCTCTCCAGATCAGGCCACGCCGTCTTTATCTGCAACGTCTTCATCGCCTCGTCCACGGAGGCGTAGTCGATGTGCAAGGGCATGTTGGCCAGCTTGAAGTAGCCAATCCACTGTTGCTCAGTGATCAGGTGTGGTGCCATGGTGAGATCGTACCACGCCTCCATGCGCTTCGTCCGGCATCGTGAAGAAGCACCCCCCCCCCCCCCCCCACACACACACACATTTCGAGCTCCTGAGGCTGCCCTTGGGGAGTTGGGATGGCACGCCAACAAGATCTTATGGTTGTTAGACACCCGCAAACATGTCAATCATTAAATTATAAAAAAAGTGATCCATGATGCGAGCTGTGTGTATGGGTTGAGCCGGAGAGAGCACGAACAGCAGAGTCATTGTAGCATTTACGCCAAAGAGAGGCGAGGATCTCTTGGGGTATACTACTCCGTTTCACAATAAGAGCAGGATACCACTGTGTTTCGTGTTTCATATTAAGAGCACAATTTGTAACTTGGTTTAAGTATACTCTGGCTACCTAGAAAACAGATGGTGTGGAGAGGATCTGCTTGGCTCTCTCCGAGCAGCGGATCGAAAGGGAAGTCGTCCCTCCCGCTCAAGCCGCGCTTTGCTCATGTGGCGCGGCTTGAACTCATTGTCCCCAGCGTGAATAATGCATTCGTCCATGAGGCACTGGAGAGAGAGGAAGGCCGCGTTCACTGCGCGTTGGGACCTCCCAAAATGCGTCCGTCACCGCCTCGATGAGCTCGTCGATTGTGCGCGTACTCTTCTTCTTTTATATCGCCTGGTTTGAATTAAACAGCCCCAGATCAAGCACGTTGAGATCGGGGCTGTTTGGTGGCTGGCACTTGAGGCGAATCGCATGCCCGCATTGAGCAACGGCGTCGAGGAACGCCGGGTCCTCCGGAGCGATTTGTGCGGGAGCGTTGTCTCGTTGAATGATCATTGGTAGGCCATCGCTCGTGGAGTGCGGGCAGCAGCTTCGACGTCAACATATATCGGTACTTGGTCTTGTTGACCGAGACCTCCTTGGTAATAATGGTCCCAGCAGGACGTCGGGAGGAAGACCGCTGCGCTGCGACGCGCTTCACAAAGGCCCATATTCCCACTTTACCGTCGAACACCTGCTGCTTCTCCTTGTCGTAGCGTGGACGACCAACTGCAGCCAGAAACATCACGCGCGTGATGAAACGTTTCCTGCACATCTTGCGGGTGGGAGCGTGTTCATCAGGAAGCAGCAAAAACCGGCGCTTTGGTTCGGTGACGTAGAAGATTTTCTCGTCTACGTGCACCGCATTGAGCATGTCATCGAAGAGCATGGTGTCCTTGTTAATGTCGGACAAGCAAAACTGCAGCCGGGCTGTCTTGTTCGCTTCGTTCAGGAGTGGCTTGACGTGGCTCGTGTGTGATCACAGGCTACCGCGCTTCATCTCCCGGAACAGCGGTGCGTGGGCCATCCCACACGCAGCGGCGGCTGAGCGAAAGGTGGTGCGGGCGGTCGCATCCACACGCCTTTCCAGCGCTCACGCATGATCTTCTCACCGGCGGCCGGACAGATACTTGCGAGAAAAGGCGACGTAGCTGCCGGTGCGTGCCGCCTCTGTCTTCGCCCGCTTCCACACTCTGCTGACGGTCGATGCGGTGACCCTGCACTCCGCGGCGACAGCAGCAATTGTCCCCCGTTTGAGCTTTCCGTTCTCCGAGGTCTTGAGCAGGTTGGTTACGACGAGCTGACTCTCTTCGCGGGTCAGATTCTTCGTGCGGCGGGTGGTGGTGGCAGCGTCCATGATGTGGCTGGGGTGAGAGGGGCTGGGTGAAATATGTTGTGAGCCACCCTCTCGCTCCGCCCGGCGAGCATCGAGAACCAGTCAAGCGGCAATCTTGGCGGCAATTTTTCGCGCCTTTCGGCGATGAGCATAACAAAATAAAGGCGAAGACAAGACACGTCGGATTCCGCCAATCACAGCCTTGTTTGCTTAATTTCCACCTCTAGCGCACCGACAATTGAGTTTGTTGCTCTTATTATGAAACGGAGTAGTATACAGTAACTCTGGCAAAATCCGGACTAAATGATTGGCTGAAATTCAAATAATGTGACTCTGGGATTGGTTAAAACGTGCACATTTTGATGTCCAAAACCCGTCTAAGTTAACAATCATTTTTTTTTGTTTTCGATTCTGAATAGATAATGCTTCGCGTAGCCGGCGGGCTGGTACGCAGCGCTCGCGCTTCTTCCTTCCACAGCGATATTCTCCAACGATCGTCTCATGTGAACACCCTCACAGCTCGTGGCATCAAGCTGCGCGTCGTGGCTCGCCAGCAGCAGCAGAGATCGCTGCTGCTCAGCCGCGCGAGTCGGCACGACCGCGTACTTACTGCCAGTTTGGGGCTCGTATCGGGCGGAATCATCGTCACTTCAGTTATAAACAAACAAGAAGAAAACAGGGACTTCAAAGGGGTTATTGGAAATTTGTACGGAGATGCAAACGACCTATTTTACCGTCAAAATGGGCGACAATTCGATGAGCCGGTACGGAACTTCATGACGGCTAAAGGATACTAAGAAATTGTGTCACTGAGAAACTTCGTATTTTGCAGTGGTTTGAGGACACGAACAAGAAAGCTGTTGCAGCATTAATGGCATCCAATACGCTGGTCTTTGGACTGTGGCGTGTGTCATTCCGAAACGCGAGGTTGCACCGGTTCATGTGGCGACACTTTGCCAGTTCATACGACGCCGTAGTGTATGGCAAAAGGTTCCATACGTTGTTGACCTCCGCGTTCAGCCACATCACATTCCCACATTTTGGCATCAACATGTTCATGTTGTGGGAGTTTGGACCCCACGTACTGGCGCCGAGTAACAACTCCGGCACGTGGTACAATCGAGCGGTGGCGAAGTCGAGATTTGCGGGCTATGTGAGGAAAAGTTACAGCAGCTTCAGCCGCAGGCCGGAACTGCTGTCAATTGAGAAGTTCATGGCGCTTTACTTCACTTCTGCGATGACGTCGTCTGCGCTAAGTGCGTTGGTGTCAAAACTCCGAGGAAACGGAGGAGGTAAGCGATTACTATCATGAAATTTTGGAGAATAGCTCGAAGAGTATTGATAATTGTGTGCAGTGTTCTCTATTGGTGCGAGTGGAGCTGTCTCAGCTGTCTTCACAGTGTCGTGTCTGCTCTTCCCTGACCAGCGAGTGTGTTGCATCTACTACTGCTGGTACAATTTAATGTTCTGACGTTGTTTTCGCACTATTCTAGCTCCTGCTCTACGGAATCTTCGACATGACGTCGGCGCAAATGCTTCAGCTCTACACTGCGCTCAATATCGTTGGCGCGGCCTTCCAGCGCAACCTGCGCGTTGACTGCGTGGGTCATTTAGGTGGCCAAGGCGCAGGTTTTGCCTTTCAGCAAGCTCCATTGAGCAACTAGACTCACAACAAACAGCTCCATCAACATGGCAAGCTTCGCAACCAGGTGTTATTACTGTAGCCGCATGAAAGCTTGTCTTGTCGTCGGCAATTTCACTAAAAAATCCCAGTTCTAGCCAGCGTAAAAACAAAAGCATCGACGCTGAAATTGGCCAAAACGAATTTTACTCCGCCTGCTCCAGGTAGTCCTTGACCTCGGCGGGCGTCAGCACGTGGAACTTCTTGTCCTCCTTGATGATGCCCACTTCAATGTTGGTCTCGTCCATTTCGCCCTCGAATCCTTCACGGAGCGTCAGCAGCGCCGTGTGGATCGCGTCTTCAATCTCCAAGTCGTCGTTGTAACGCTGTCCCACATTATGAAAACAAGTTAGGAAAAAGACCTACACTCTTCATGTGCATCCACCATCACTCACCCGTTCCAAGAACGTCTTGGCACTGACCGAATCCTTGCCAATAGCCGTGGCTTTCCAGCCGAAATAGGCTCCCGACGGGTCAATCTGATACAGCTGCGGACCGTCGTCGTCGTAGCCCGCGTACAGGATCGACACGCCAAAGGGACGCACGCCACCGGACTGCGTGAACTCCTGCATGACGGCCGCGATCTCGCGCACCAAAATGCCAGCGGGCGCGTGTTCCTTGTACTTCTGGAAGTAAGTTTGCGCTTTCTTGCGTGCCTTACGCACCAGCACGCGATAGTCAGGGCCCAGGCCGCTGTACACGATACCAGCGGGCTCCGACAACACCGCGATCTTCTTGTGCGAGTCCTCGTCCACCAGGATCGTCGGCAGCTTCTTCTCCGTTGCGATCACGACGCCGTTTTTGCCTAAAACGAAGCAGGTTAGTTGTTGTCAGCATCAGTTTAGCTCTATTCCGCGCATTGCAACGGGAAAAAAGCGTACAGCGGATGCCCAGTGACGTCTTGCCACCACTGTTGACAGCGTTGAGCGCATATTCGATCTGCAGGAGCTTGCCCGACGGGTTGAAGGTCGTCAGACTGAACGAGTACGCAGAATCCGCCATGGTCGATAGTGCAGTGATTACTGAGCGAAACAGAGGTAGAAAGGTATAAGTCAATAGATCAGACGACGGTCTTTACGACGCACTAGTTGCGAAGGCTTGATACGCTCTGGAAGGCGAGATACCGGCACATCAAGTGTCGCCTTGAAGCGCGATCTTACCTCGGTAGAAATCCTTCTCCACTGACGGAAGGGGGAGTTTGATCCTCGGATCGCATGTACTCATTATTTGGTACACCGATTTTACTTGAGCCATTTTCAGCCAATGGGAAGTTTGTAGCTCCTCGCAATACAACGTTCACTTCACCTCAGTATGTTCGGCGCGTCGGTGCGAGTGCGAGACTATGTCTTCTTCAAGCGGAACCCGCTCGTGCAGGTAGCCAACGTCTCATCCTATTTGCCCGTGAACTGCTACTGTAATTAACTATATCGTTGCTAGTAGATTATCTACTTTGTGGCCATGGGCTCGTGTTATTACTTGTACATGCGGGAGGCTCACCCACTGCTGCCCAACGAATACGTCGGCTGGTACCACAAGTACGAGCTGCATGTTGCAATGACAGCGGGTGAATATTACATCTGAAAGGTTCTTCCTGCTGTAGATGGCTGGCGACGTTCCTGTTCGCGGCGACCATCGCACTGTATCTGGTCATGTGTTTGAGCGACCCGGGCGTGATCCAACGCGATAATATCCACGAGTTCGAGCAGTATGTCAACCACCCCGTACTGTATCCGGAGGGGAAATACTGCCGCACTTGTAAGACGCTGAAGTGAGTGTGTAGCTGTTGAGAGCAAAGGGAGAGTGTGGAGTCTCAGTGAATTGTGGTGTATTATTTGTGGACGCAGGTTGCCGCGATCCAAGCATTGTCGGTTGTGCAACCACTGCGTCGGCAGATTCGACCATCAGTACGTGCTCGGTATTCTTTTCACAAGTTGAAATTAGGTCTAACAACTGCGCATGCTGTTGTGTCATGTTAGTTGCAGTGAGTGCCCATTATGTCGTTCTTGTAAATGTTACAGGGAAAAAAACTAACCTGTCTACCGCGTAATGTGAAGTCTGGTTCAATGGCTGCGTTGGGGAGAAAAACTACAAATACTTCCTGGCATATTTGCTGGTACGTCCACAACGATTAAGGTACAGCGGCAATCACGGTGCTCACTGCTTTTTTGTCCACTCCTCTGTTCGATACTAGGTCCAGCTAGCTGTTTGCCTTGAGGGATTCTTCGTCACAACCAGTGTATTCTTCACTCAGGTACTCCTGGCTATTGGGAAAAGAGAAAGAATGCCAAGTATTAACGTCACTTTGTGCAACGCAGACGGATGATCTCTTTCTTGCTCGCGGAGTAACCATGGAAGAGGTCGGCAGAACTGAGACTGCTAAAATCATGCAGTCGTTCATTGCAGTACGTGTTGCTCTCGTTGCAACCCTCTATTAAGGAATAAGGCTAACATTTTGCATATCTCCAGAACAATCAAGCACTGGGCTTCGTGACCGCCATGTGCCTCCTGATCGGCATCATCCTCTGGGTGTTCATCCTAATGCAACTAAAACGTATCGCTCAGAATGAAACAGCGAATGAATCTTTCAAGCGCGAAGACTTACGTGAGGAAGCAGAACTCGACGGTGAGACGTCAGGACGTCGGATGTTCCGCTTCCTCTTCAAGCGTCTGAACTTCCGGAAGCGACCGAAGTTAGCCGTGCCACGTCGAGAGCTCAAGAAGACGTTAGATGCGTCTTGGGGCGGGCTTTTCTCTCCGGATTCCATCATGAACACTGAGGAAAGTTTTTCAGTGGACGATGTCGACTTCAACCCGTACAAACTCGGTTCGTTCAAGGAAAACCTACTAGATGCTCTACGTCTTCGCAGCAGCAAAGAGAAAACGAACTGAGTCAATAGAGAATGACGCGAATAAATTGTGGGCAAGAGCAGCCAACTTGAGCGTAAGATGCGCTCCTGTTGAAGTCATCAATGCTACGATCTAGAGAGACACTGCGGAGTTGCTGTTCCTGGCGGACTCGCCCAGTCCCGACAGTGCCTTGTTCATGCTGATCGTGGCCTGCACCGAGTGTACGGCGGCTTTGAATTTCTTGCGTGCATGAAAGCGTCTCAGCTCGGTCAAAGCACTGGTCAGTGGCACAGTAGCCACATCCGTTCCAGTGATCCACTTGTGCTCCAGCAGTTCTCCAGCTGTGGCTCGCTCCTTGGGGTTCACCACCAGCATCTTGGAGATAAACTCCTTGGCGTCCGTGGATACATTGTCCCAATACGGCGAGTCGAAGTAGTACTTCCCCTTACGGATCTTCTTGAACAGAATGGGCTGCGAGTCGTCGTGGAAAGGGGGATAACCACATAGCAAAATGTACGTGATGACGCCGATACTCCAGATATCAACCGGCTTACCGTACGACGCGCCTTCCAAGATCTCTGGAGCCACATATCCCGGTGTGCCACACGTGGTCACGAGGCCGGAATTGTCTTTGGTCACTGTCTTGGCGAACCCAAAGTCCGCGAGTTTGATACTGGCGTCGTCGTCCGCTGACATGAGCAGTAGGTTCTCCGGTTTGAGGTCTCGGTGCACGACGTTCTGGTCGTGGCAGTACTGGATGGCGTCGATGAGGATCTTGACGAGGTCGCGCGCCTCTTTTTCCGTGTAAAACGTTTTCTCCACGATGCGGTCGAAGAGTTCGCCGCCCCCCACGAACTCCGTGACGAGGTAATAGTAGTCGGGCTCGACGAAAAACTCCTCAAGAGTCATAATGTGCGGGTGCTTCATCTGTTGCAGGATCGAAACCTCGAACTGGATGGCCTCGTCGTCCTCGGTCGACAGCTCCGACCGTTTAATGCACTTGATGGCGAACTTGTGCTTGCTCTTCTTGTGGACGCTCTCGCGCACGACCGAGTACGACCCGGAGCCAATGACTTTGCCCAAGGTGTACGAGTCCGTCACTTTCCCTTTGCCTTTAGGTGAGGCGGCAACGGACGTTTCTTCCACCACGGTGGCGGCTGTGTCGGTGGGCACATCGCCCTTGGGCGTGGACAGCGATTCGTCGCGCCCGAAGCACTTGTAGAAGCACGAGAAGCAGCGCATGGACGGAGTCGCGACGGGTAGTGTGGAGCTCCTCGATCGATACTGAGCGAATAAATCAGATGAACTCGGGACCCATTTTTATTGAGGAAAGCAGTCTTATTTTCTAGCTGGATGGAGGAAAAAGTACTTGGGTTTTGTAAGGTGCTGATTTGGGTTACAACCGTTATTGACGAGATTCAAAACAGCTTTTATGGATTTCAAGTGGAAGGACAGAGACGGGCGGTAGATTTTTAAGGGTGGAATAGGGTGGATTTAGCATGTATCCATCTTCCCGCCGAGTTTGAAAATCCATTCGTAGCCATTTTTACGCCACTTGTAGCCATCAGCGTCGACTCATGCGACAGAATATCATTTTTACCTATTTCTAAGTCGAGCCCCACTAGAGAAAATAAATACCTGGAGCTTAAGGATCAGAAAAGTAGATTATCAGGATAACTACCTAATATTCTCACTTTTAGATGCATGTGTCGACCGTCGTAACATCCCAGTACGTCTGGTTGATCTTGAGGAACAAGATCATCTCCAGCGTCATCGACGAAAGACGGTTTCGCTCGTAGCGCAGCACCATGCGTGCAATACTGAACAGCCGCTCGACGATATTCGTCAGCGGGATTGCATCTAGCAGGATGTACTCGCTGGGAGCTTTGTCGCCCCTGTGGCGCTTCAAAATCCTGTCGGCAAAACCAACTTTCGTCACCTCCTGACAAACAGGGGAAGCTGCACGCCGGAGAAAAGGCTACAGCGCCACCTTCTCCGTCCGAGTGAGCCGGTTGGCTTTCCCGCCGAGTACTTTCGCAGCACCCGACTCAACGTCGGGTGAATGGACAATTTCAGCATTTGGTGCTAATATAGGAACAAAAGTCAAATAGTTAGTCCGAGTGGTAAAATAAAAAATGAATTAGCAGTACACTTACCGAGATAGTTGTTGAATGATGGCAAAACCTCAAGTCGGCCATCAAGCAGGTCCCGTAAGCTCAGCTCCTCGGACTGCAGCTTCATGGACACGGACTGCGCGTCAGCGAGCGGCACCAAAAGTGCTTGAGCTTTCGGTTTGCCGCTGGGGCTGGCATTACCTCAGCCAGCTCCTCATCATCTGCACTGATGAACTCGCGGAGCTCAAAATAACGAGCTAGCATTGTGTATGTTGACCCCCAGCGGGTGTCCTGGCGGGTTTTGGGCCGGAGAGAAGTCTTTGTCCTTGATATCAGGTATAACAGCATTAATGTTAGTCACGTATTTAACAAACCATATCCGTAAGTAAAAAAAAATAGAGTGCCTCAGCTTTGCGGCTTGGTTGATCGTGCGCAACCGCTTCATAAGTGACTGGACCTGCTCCAACTCCTCCTCGTAGGGCTCCAGAAAACTTTGAGCGGCTAAGTTGAGCCGATAGCTTGCGCAGCCGACAAGCGGTACGCCCATCAACCGGGCAAGTCGCTTGTTTACGGTACAGTTGTCACTTACCAGAAACATCATATTTGAGAGTTTTTTTGTTTTACCGAAAATGGTAAAAACGAGGCCAATGCAGCCATATGTGATTCAGCGTTGAGGTTGTCATCTGGCCCGTTGATAATTGGAGCCATGGAAAGAAGTGGACGGCGGCAGGCCCCGTTGCACGTGAAACACGCATACACTGCGAGGTAGTGCTCGCTGCCGTGGGCCCATCCGTCCAGAATCACCCCCGATTTCCTCCGGAAGCTCATCTCCGATGCTTCGCTCAACCGCCTTGGTGACGTTCTCCATGTCGTGCGTGATGGTCTCTTCACACACAGGAGCCAAGTTGGTGTATCTTACACAAATAAAAGTTACTTAGGAATAGTATGAATTTACAAAAAGCATAATAAAAACACACCTTCTTGTCTCTTCCATCTCGACGAAGGAGAAAGGTAGATTCCCCTTGATGAGCCACACGAGCTACGCGTAGCGGTTGGACGTTTTCTGTCGCACCCACGGCAGCAGCGTCCCAGTGGTAGCGGTGCTTGCGGCCTCCATCTCGGCCTCGAAGTGGCCATGGTCTGACCGCACGTGGGACACCAGATTGGTGCACCCAGTTTTGGGCACGTGCTTCCGCGTCTTCCCGCACCCCTTGCAGACCTGCAGGCCAATCGGGTCCCCGTCCTCGGTAAGGAAGGGCATGAAGTAAAGCGAGGCAATTTGCTTCGGCGTAAACTTGCTCTTCGAGCGTGGCGTAGGGACGAGTGCATCAGACATGGGAGTCGCGTAGGGAGATTGAGGCTATCTTGTAGTGTTTGCAAATTACAGAATAATATATAATGCGACCTACGTAGATGTCAACATGCTTAGAACCAACCATCAAACTGCTGGTTGCCACGAGCCGAGTAAATAAATTGTGTGTGGCTACATACAAAAACCGTAAATAAATGTCGGATACCAGACGTATTCATAAATAAGTTATTTACGTGAAAAATAACAATACCGGCTTCCTCCGCTTGTTGGAGACAACGTCATGTAAGAGCGACCAATCATATTGCGCCATTACGGCCTCTCTTCAACCTCCGCATATAAGACCCGCTACAATCATATCGATACATTTTGACTGGAACCATACCGGTTAAGACCAGAGCCTAAAGACGAGCGCCATTCATTTGGTGATGCATCCTGCCGCCCAAACAGCTGCCCCGCCAATGCGGCGAGCGTCCTACACGGCACGAGAGAAGCTAGACGCCGCCAACGCTCTGGAGGCGACGAAAGATGTCGCGCGCGTAATCAAGGAGCGGTATCCTGACTTAAGTGCTAGTGCCTACGAGTCACGCCGTAAGTTAGTGCTGAAATGGCTACGCAACAAACCGAAGATCGAGATGCAGTGCTCCTTGAAGAACGGAAGCAGCAATAAGAAGGCACGGTCAGCAGGAGTGGGTACAAAGTTGCCTTTAGAAGTTGAGAAGGAGTTGGTTGTGTGGGTAAACGACCTTCGGAAAGATGGTGTACCCATTTCTAGTCACCTCATATGCAACATCACTCAATGTTGTGCTGATGAAAGTGCCGAAAAGCGCAACCTCCGTTTGCCAACCGGCCGATGTTGTCTGGAATTTCCCGTTCAAGGCTCGCCTACGTGCCTACTGGGTCGGGTATTTGCGCGAACAGCTACGGGCTCACAATAGTGGAAACAAATGTGCACTCACAGCTCCAGACAGGGCCAAGGTGTCTAAGTGGGTCAGCATGGCATGGGATGAGATGTCTAGTACGACTATTGCAAATGGCTACAAGAAGGCGTTTGGTCCTCTGCTGGACGACGCTGATATTGCAGTAGCAGATCTGTTTGAAAACCTTTCTCGCCATTGTGCCATCGACGCAGACATCGGCGAGGTTGATTCAGATGACGACATAGAGGTGAACGAGGTGGACGAGGAATAGATGGTTTCATTTTGTGTGTCAATTGTGTGGTTTTTGCTTCCGGTATGGATACCGGTTACCAGAATCGGAATGTCGTTTTTGAGCATTGGTACAGTGTACCGGTACGTGGGGTGTCTCCAATAAGCGGAGGAAGCCGGTATATTTTCTGGCAATATATTTTTCTTATTGGTCGACCTGTCCATTACAGTATCACCTTGGGGGCACCTTGATGAGGCACACGCCTGCAGACGGTGGCGGCCTTGGCCGCTGATTCACACTGACACCTTTTTCAGATGATCCACAGCGACTGTCGTGCTATGCATAGTGTCGAGAGCGTGGCTTCAACTTGTGGCTATCGGAGCATTAATCTCACAAACGCCACGTGAGACTTTGACTCCATTGCGAAGTCTCCGCTCACTCACGAACTTTCGTTGTCGAACTCCAGTGGCACATGCCGCCCAGTCCGCTTTCTAGCTCCAGGGCCGCACGCAGCTACGCCATCGACGAGCTGCCCGACACGATGCACTTCCCTCTACCTGCAAATTACTTTGGCAACATCCAAGTCTCTTCGTCCAAGCGCCAGGAATGCGGCGACATCGTACGACGACATGTGAACGCTTTGCTGGCGGACGAGTATCGCTACACGGAGCGAAAGGCACAGCAGCAGCCTTTGGTGCAGGCGACGGAGTGGAAGTTTTTCCGTCGTATGGGGGACTTGAAGGTGTACCAGCGACGTCTTCGCGGTCGATCGAGACAGGAGGTGGCGGGTGACGAGGAGTTCCCGGAAGCGGCGATAGCCGTGGAACGTGGGAACCCGAGTATGTTAGCGAACGGGTCTGTGAGTGGCACCATTGAGGATATGCTTTACGGGATGAGTGCCACGACACAAGAGGAGATGATGACGGGGCTGTCAATTACACATCCGCCTCAAGACGCGGTGCAACTGAGTGTCGTGGAGAAATCTACCGTTAAAGATCCGTTGCGTTCCGCAGAGATCCTCTGGGTGCTAACCAAGATGCCGATCCTTAATCCGAGAGATGTTTGCTATCTCAAAGCTACGGGTGTGGGGACGGATAGAAACGGGAAGCCGTACGGCTACTTGGTGTTGCACTCGGTGGATCTACCCGAGTGTCCGCCTTTTGACTATCGCAGGACGAAAGTTCTTCGTGCCAAATTGTTCTTCTCATTCCTGTTTCGAGAGACCAGTCCTGGATACGTGGACGTAATGGGACGTGGTATCTTTGACTTGGCGGGTGGAGAGCTGCTCAAGTTCGTGCTGCCTCATGCAACGACTGCGCTTTTCAATGTAATTCTGAAAGGCGGGAGCTGCGGTGAAGCGAAGAAACTTACGTTGCTGGCATTTAGAAACTACGACGAACGCAGACACTTTAAGGCGCTTACCAAGAAGAGCGTGTGCTCCATGTGCATTCGAGGGAACAAAGGGATGCTACGTTTACGCTCGTGCGACTTGTGTGGCGTCCCCATCTGCAAGAAGTGCAAGATCAAAGACAAACGAATATTCACCGGAACGAAGCATCCGAGTCGTGAAGCCGTGTGTTGCGCTACTTGTTCCCAGCAGGCGAAGGGCATCACGGGCGTGCGTCTTGGTGAACCCGAATTCATTGTCGTGGCAGAGTATTACAGCAAGAGCCGTCCGACGTCATCTTCCGCGTCTTCTGGACTCTCGGCGGCGGCAGCAACGCTGTCGACACTGTCGTTGGAAGCTTCTGCTCGACAGGCTCAGCAAAGTACGGTGGAACGTGACAACGACACTGGAACGTCTGAGCCTACTCCGTCGCTACTATCTGACCCTGGCAAAACCGCCTCATCTGTGGCGGTGACTAACTCCACGGTTGGGGACAGCTGTGCCAGTTTCGACTTCGACGTGAGTTTTTCGAGTGATCGAAACTCCAGTGAGTATCGGTTCAAATATGGCGAGAATCTCGATGAAGAACCTGACTCAGGTCCCGCGATATCCGCCGAATTGCTGGCAGAACTAGGTGACGTCACAGAGGAGACAGCCCCGAAGGCGTGGAGCGACAACTATGGAGTCGACGGTGACGATTTCGCGAAACCTGTCGCCTGTTACAGGACGGCTTCGAAACGGAGACCCAACAACATGCTCGAGTGGATGATGGAGCTGCAGTCGTCCGCCGAGGAAGCGTACATCACGGCAAAAGCCAATGAAGAAATCATGAAGAAGGCCATGCGGTAGTGAGCTAGCGGATAAGCGGTAGTTAATGTTGCGCACTCCTGGAACGTATCTGATACCATAAAGTACAGTTGAAGTTGTCAGATCAATTCTCATGAACGACTTGAGCTCAGGTATGACCACTACGGGCAACACAAGTACAAAGCCGGCTAGTCAAGCTTGCCATCCTTGTTCAGCGTGACTCGGTTGAGCCTTTTTCGATGTCGATATCTGACTTCACACTTGCGTACACGTCCCAGTCCAGCATGGCACGACGTCCCGTTTGCCATGTCGATCGCTAATGTACCGCGGACAGTGTGCCACATTATCTAGCGTCATCTCACTGGTCCCTTCCCGTTGACCACCGACGCAAACCAAGGTCCTCACTCCCCAACTCGACGCGATGAGTCCCAGTCCAAGACCAGCGGAGCTCCACGCTGTGCAGCCGGAACTACGACCCGTTCGGGTTCCTTTGTCCCCTGGTTGTTTCCAAGCCACAGATGCTGACAGAGTTAGATATACCACACTAATTCGTGGTCGGGTGGACTCCCTATTAAGAGACGAAGTGTACTACGCGGAACGTCGAGCTCGCAACGACCCGTTCCTGCATGCCGGGGAGTGGAAACAAGTGAAAAAGGAGAAGGACTTGACGTTCTATCGACGGCTGCAACGAGGTCGTTCACTGCGGGAATTGGCACTTGAGGAGGAGCTTCCAGAGATCCAACGAGCAGTCGAACGAGGCTACAAGAGCATGATCTGCGACGGGTTCGTGAAGGGGACGATCGAGGACATGATGTACGGGATGACAGCATCGTCTCAGGACGATTTAATGACGGGCTTCTCCTTTAAAGATCCACCCAAGGACTGTGTCTGGCTTGGTTCGGTTGAAAATCCCACTCGTGAGGATCCGTTTCATACGGCGGATTTGATCTGGGCACTACCCAAACTCCCACCGATGCTCGACCAGGTGGATGTGTGTTATCTCAAGGCAACAGGTGTGGAAATGGATGCAAAAGGCGAAAAATACGGGTACATGGTGTTGCATGGCGTGCACATTGCGCAGTGTCCTCCATTTGCAGCGCACGGGATTTCCCGTGCGAAAATGTATTTTGCCTGTTTGTTTCGGGAACCAAGACCGGGAGTGTTAAAGGTGACGGTGCGTGGTATTTTCGATCTCAGTAAAAAGGTGAGGATGTTAAAGGGACTGGTGTCTGCTGCTACAACGTCGATCATGGTCGGTCTTTTCAATGGGATCGGGATCGGAGAAGCCAAGAAACTCACTCTTCTGGCAAAGCGCAACCGTGGCAGACTCCACGGCCCTGCGAATACTCTTAAACAGTCATTGTGCTACATGTGCTGCAAACGCGCATCGTTTCTCGGTCGTGCAAATGTATTCGGGACGCATCTGGCCACCTGCTACGTGTGTGGAGGAACCGTGTGCTCCAATTGTACGCGTGGTGTCAAGCAACGAGTGTTCATGGGAGCCAACCATCCGTGCTCTAAAGTCGACTGTTGTCCTAACTGCGTGCGTGAAGCAATGACAACGATCCATGTGCGTCCTGCAGAGCCAGAATTTTTGGTCGTGGCGGAGTTCTATCTCAACCAGCGCTCATCGGTGTTGCCAGAGATCCATGCAGAACCTCCACGTAATGATGGAATGAAGACAAATTCTTCAGCAGGGGTGCCAACAACCTCGACGATTGTGGGGGAATACCAACTCGACTTCGACGATGATCCTTTCTCCGTTGCGCTGACGCTACCCAAGCTACGTCGAAGTTCTATGGAAGACGTGAACAACAAAGAACCGGATTCAAGTCCCGAGGCAGAAGCTGGATCGTTTTCGAGTGAAATTAAGGTCTGGGGCCACCGAATCAGTCTGGACGATGACGACTCCATCCCTTCAACTGCTGCCGACAGGTTATACAACGCTATGCAGATGGAACGCAAGCTTTTGGAGCTGAATATACAGGCAGAGCAGACCTACGCACAAACGCAGGAGACGACTATGAGCATGCGGCGCGGCCGAAGATAATTGAGAGGTGAGGGGAGTGTTTTAGTGTAGTGATAGTCGTGTACGTGTATACAGAGTACGTAGCTTAGGTCAATTTTCAAAGTTGTTGCAGCAATAATTTTCAAGGTACATTTCAAAAAAAAATACCTGCACCACTTGGTAAAATATCAAAGTACACCACATTTCCCGCGCTTAAGCGGCAGCACCCGGAACTCCTCCGGTCACAGACTGGACGTTCACCATGAGTGAGTTTTTCATGCCAATAGTGATTCCCATTGCATACTGTACATTTTGACCTGGAACTTTCGTGAAGTGGAAACGACCGACGAGAGTTGCGATCACCAGCTTCATCTCCAGCATAGCGAGAGCCTTGCCGACACATACACGTTGGCCACCACTGAAGGCGTTGCATTTGGCCGCTGGAGTGTGCAGCAGTTTGCCAGTTTCGGGGTCAATGAAGCGTTCGGGTTTGAATTCGGCGGCGTCAGGTCCCCACACTTCCGTACGTCGAGCAGCTCCGAAATGACACATGCCGACATTTGTCCCCTTTGGCACAAACGTACCGTCTGAGAAGACTGTGTCGTGTACGCATTCTCTCATTGTGAACGGTACTGGAGTCTGAAGGCGTAAGAGTTCACGGATTGTCGCTTCGAGGTACACTAAACCTTGCACTTCGTCCATTGAAGGTAAGTAAGTGGAACTCATTGCGAGCTTTGGCAGTTTCTCGAACAACTCGGCACGGAGCTTGTTCTCGACTTGAGGGTGTTGAGTCAGTGTGTGCAACAACCAGCTCATGGCATCGGCAGAAGTGTCACGGCCAGCGCCCAAAGCGGCGACTGCAATGTTGCGAACATCCGTAGGCGATACCATGTCGCCATCCTGCTCCATGCACTCGAGAACGATTGACACAATATCGGTGTCGGCTTTTTTCAAAGGTTTGCCAGCTTTCAGATCTTCTTGGCGCTGGCGACGGGTCTCGATTACCGTTGAGATAATTTTCATGATAAACTCGTCGATAAGTTCGATATCTTCCCGAAGTTTACGTTCCTGACCAACATTCATCCAGCGTTTGAGTTTCCAGAACCACACCGGCTGTTGAAGACGACCGGCAACAATGGACTGGGCCTCGTCGAAAGCTTGTTCGAACGGATGCTCGTGCTCCGAGTCGATACTGTCGAGAGTGTTGTTAAACACCATCTCAGCGAACGCCTTGAAGGTGAAGCGGTGCATGAGCATGTAAAGGTCAACGGGTTTCTTGGCAACAGCAGCTTTGACCAACACTCTTTGCAACAAGAGTGTGTGTCGTTGGATCACAGGTGTCATGTGTTCACGTAGTGCCCGAGCACTGAAAAGCCGGACAAGCAGTCGGCGATGGTACTTCCAGCGCTCGCCTTCGATGATAAGGACACTGTGTCCCATGAGGTCCACGAACATGTCGTACTGCTGGTGGCCCTTGCTAAAGTGATCGAACTGTGTCTTGACCACGTGCTCGTAGTGTTCCGGCACAGCCGTGACCAGCATGTCACTCTGACCGGGTAGATGCAGCTTGAACACACCGTTATGGGCGATGCATTGCTCCGCCATCCAGTCATGGAAACGGTGAGCGTTGGTTGCCAATTGCAGCATATTGCCGATGATCGGCACCTTGGACGGCAGGTAGGGCACCACCTTGGGTTTGTCGATGCATTCTTCCTCAGAAGTGTCGACTTTGACGTCATTTTCACTCGATCGAGTGGCAACGTAGGCAGCAACGGCAGCAGCTCCAGCGAGCAGCACGAGGCCGGCAGGACCGAGTGGCGACAGAGCGCGATGCTTGACAAGCCAGCGACGCAGCATGATACAGGAATTGATGCTTGCTCACGACGTGGAAAATTGCGATGTGACCAGTGAAAGCGAAGCAAGGAATGCAGACCTCGGATCTGTCCAGGATTGCGGGCGTTGGTCGATACGTTTTTTGCCGCTGACGACGCCAGATGAGACCGTGGCTTGCATCTTGTCGGCATTGCAGGCATTGTTGCATCCTACTATCGTCACGACTAGGCAGCGTCGCAGATGCCCCGGGGTGGCATGCGAGTTGCCGAGAAAGCGTTCACGGGTTTTGAGCAACGCGTTGAGTCTTCTGCCTTGCCATGGAACATTTTGCGGAAGCCCCGCTGGAAAGCCGGGCAATGGATGGTTGCCGTCTCAGAGCACCAAGATTTTCCCTGCTCACGCAAGTCATGGGGGGGGGGGGGGGGGGGCACATTTGCCAGGTTGTCGTCAACTTGCCGGTTTATCGATGAGGTCGCAAACCTTGCCGTAAACGGTCACCATCTGAAGTTGTACTAAAGTTGAAGCGCTTTGGAATGGATAAGTTTTACCACTGGTAGAGGGATTTGTGTATTCGAATGCAACATTTGGGATGCCAATCCTGCTCACAAAGTGACAGCTAAGCTAGCTGACACGTAGCTGACAAACACCATGCACTATCCCGCGTCGACAAGGCAAGTCCTCGATTCATAGTCCGCTCGCGGTGTCGGCCAGCTTCAACTTCGACTCCACATGATGCTGTCGCGAAAGAAATGACGCGAGCTCGACGTATCTCCATTTCGGTGTGGCAATACAAACTCTGACAGGGAAATGTTATTTTTACAATCTTCCACGTGTTCATCTGCGCTTCTTCTTTTCGGTGGCAGCGACCGGATTGGAGCAAGCACGCCCATTATGCCGCTGTAAAACGAGTGTCAACTCGTTGACCTTGGTTTTCATCCCCCTCCAATCTGTCATACTTCGAGAGGACGTCCGTTGTCAATGCATCCTTCCTCGAACTCGATAGTGGCACACACGGGAAAGGCCTGGGCAGTCATGCGGGCCATCAACTCCCAATTCTGCTCCTCCACCTAGTGCCATCAAAAGCTTCGAAGCCGATGAAGACTTTGCCACTACTCATTCGCCAACGTGCCTCCAGCAGTCAACGGCGATGTTGTCTCTATCCAATCTACTCACGCACCCGGTCGTGGTCGGGCTGATCATCGCAGCTGCAGGCGCCACGCTCGTGTCGGTCTCCAACAGCTACGCAATCGACTCGGACGACGATGAAGATAAAGTCAAACCGGTCCCATATCTGCCCGGTGGGCATCCGATCCTGGGACACACGCTGCTCATGGCTCGCAACCTCGACCGCTTTCAGGACTGGCTGGTCGAAACCAGCATCGCTCGCAACGGAGAGCCGTTTGTACTGCGTCAACCGGGCAAGAACGACTGGTTGTTCTCGGCTCGACCCAAGGATTTCGAGCAGATTCTCAAAGTGCACTTTGATACGTTTATCAAAGGAACTCAAGTGCGCGAGCTGCTCGATGACTTTATGGGGGAGAACATTGTCATTATCAACGGACATCGCTGGAAATTCCAGCGCAAAGCTCTTGTGAACCTGTTCACTGCCAGAGCCTTGCGTGACCACATGACTCCGATCGTGCAAAAGTGCGCTTTGGCCTTGCAACGCGTGTTTGCCAAGGCAACGAAGGAGAACGGCGTTCTCGATGTGCACCATATCATGGGGCGATTCACGCTGGAAACCTTTGCAGAGATCGAGTTTGGCGCCCAGCTGGGACTGCTGGAATCCGGAAAAGACCACGCGTTCGAGACGGCGATCGACGATGCCAACCACATTTCGCTTGAGAGGTTTGCCGTGCCCATGTGGGTCTGGAAACTCAAACGTTGGCTCAACGTTGGTTCGGAACGTCGTCTAAAGGAAGATATGGAGGTGATTTCAACTTTTGTCATGGATTGCATCTCCGGGGCGATTGAACGTCGCAAACAGCGACTGGAAGCTGCAGCTCGAGGGGAACCATTGGGACCTGTGGCGAAGGATATCGTGTCCATCTTGCTTGACAGTGAAGACACGACGGGCGAGCCGGTGCTGCCTCAGGACGTGTTTAACATCTCCCTTGCCGGAGTTTTAGCTGGGAAAGACACTACGGGAGATGCAACGAGTTGGCTGATGCACTTGTTGCATGAAAACCCTAGAGTTGAGAACAAATTGAGGATGGAATTGCTTGCCAAGATCCCGAAATTGGCGGTGGATGAGAGCTACGTGCCGTCCATGGAGGAACTGGACGCTGTGACCTACTTGGAGGCCACAATTCGTGAGAGTCTGCGTCTTAAACCGCCAGCTCCGTGTGTCACGCAGCACTGCACGCAAGACACTGTGTTCCCTGACGGCACTTTTGTCGCTAAGGGCACAGACACGACGTTGTTGTATCATGCGTCGGCACTGTTACCGAGTGTGTGGGGCTCGGACGCTGCTGAGTTCAACCCGGAACGTTTCCTGGATGAGAACGAGAAGCTTCTCGTGCTGCCGCCGCTCAAGTTCATCGCCTTCAGTGCTGGGCCACGCAAGTGTGTCGGTCGGAAACTCGCAATGATCGAGATGAAGGTCGTGACGGCGTGTCTGGTGAGCCGCTTCCACCTGGTGGAAGTGCCCGGGCAGGACATTCGTGGCACTATGGGCATCAGTCTCGGAATGAAGTACGGAATGAAGGTCACTGTCGAGCCTACGCCTGGTGTTGCCGCTGCTTGAAATGGAGAGCGAAAACTTCGACAAATTTTTTTGTCAGTATTTCATGTACATTCATTCCTTCTCACAAACACTCAATTCATTAAATTTTACCTACATGTACAATGTGCATTAAAACACCTTAAGTATCCACGGCTTATCCGTCCATATGCACCATATCAATCGAGCTCCGCACCACGTAACCCCCTCGCTGTAACTTGTGCCTGGATGTACGTATTCTCGGCCTTGACATTGAGCTGGAACAACGTCTGCAACACCTCAAACTCTGAGCGTGTCGGCACTTTCCTAGTGGCCGGTATGAAATCATCAGTGTGTAGTCGATGAGTCCCGGTCCAAAGCGTCAACGTGCTCTTGTCCGAGTCGCTCGACATAACCGGACTAGGATCCGGTTCTGCCACAATGGAGCTGTTGGATTCTTCGTCACTGAAGCAAAAATCTGCTTCATCCAGCTCTCTCGAGAACGGATCCGTGTCCAAACTTTCGTCAACTGTTGAGTTGGTTTGCATGTCTGCAGACAAATTCGTCTTCAAGACAGATCGACGTCGAGTGCTTCGATTGCGAGTCATCGTGTCGAGCGGGTAAATCTCGGGCAATGGAGAACGGAAACCAGCTGAAACGGGACTGCTTGGCGACAATAGTGATTGTGTACGTCGGTGTAGGTAGAAATCTGCGATTACTTGAAATTCCGGTTCTCCTGGAAGAATTCCACACGTAACTCGAGCGTCCCGCATACAATTCGAGCAACATGGTCGTTTCGAGCGTGGGGCATCCAGACCCAGGAAAAGAATCTGCTTAGTGGTGGCTATACAGTTGGAGCAGGTTGTGGCTCCACATACGCCACACTGGGATAAATGCGTGTTCAAGCCGAAGAGCAATTTTTTCTTCGTCTTGAAGCAGATAGAGCACTCGGACTGCTTGGAATTTCGAAGGGAATCTTTGTTTCGACGTGCCATGAGCGTAAGTTTCTTGGCCAAGCCGATTCCAACGCCGTTGAGAAGTCCGATCATGAAAGACTTGGTGGCAGCCGCCACTAACTTCTTGGCAATTTTGCCAGGTCGTTTTCCCAAGTTGAAGATGCCACGCACCGTCACGTTCAAATATCCAGGTGTGATCTCTCGAAAGAGACAGGTGAAGTACATCTTCGCTCTCGTGACGCCACGAGCCTCAAATGGACGGCATTGTGGTAGATCTACAGAGTGGAGAACCAGATATCCATAGCGTTTCCCGTTTCGATCTTTTTCGACACCTGTAGCTTTGAGGTAGCAGATATCGACAGCGTATGCTGTTAACTTCGGGAATGCCCAAATGAAGTCAGACGAGACAAAAGGGTCGTCAGGAGTTGGTCCTTCAGCAGTGCCTAGCCACACACAGTCCTTTGGAGCGTTCTTGTACGAGAAACCGGTCATTAAATCTTCTTGAGATGAAGCCGTCATCCCGTACATCATGTCTTCCATCGATCCCCGCACTTGCCCATCGCAGAGCATAGTAGAGTATCCATTTTCCACCGCTTGTCTGATGTCCGGGTCAGTTTCATCGCTCGCCAATTGATCTAGCGTTCGACCTCCATGAATTTGTTTAAAGAACCGAAGCTCTTTGCTCGTTTGCACCTGTTTCCACTCCCGAGTGTCGAAGGGGGGAAGGCGTTGGTCTCGACGCTCTGTGTAGTGTTGTTCATCAATAAGCAGAGTGTCCACGCGCTCCCGAACGATGTCTGCAAACTCTTGACGCTTTGCTCCCGTCGGGTGAAAGCACCCTGGCGATATAGGGAAGTGGAGGGCGGGAGACGTGCCTTCTGCCATCTCCAGGCGTAGTTCTTCAATACGAACAGTGATCGCTGGCCTTGGACTCATGTACTGTTCGACGTCGAGTTCGCAAGTGGGCGGGGCTTGCCAGGTTGATTGGTGGCTTCGGTAGCTTTGCCGGCTCAATTGCGCTGGGAAGGGAATGGAAGGACAGCGCGCGTCAATATGACGCGAGGAACTGTGGTACTCGAAAGCAGACATCCCCAAAACGTCAGCCAAGCGGTCGAGCCTACCGCAATTAACGAGCTCTATGTGAGCGCCTACAGTATTTGAAACCTGTAACGAGTCGAACGTAGCCCCGATCTTTTCAGCAGCTGCAAGGCTCAAATTTTCGGAGCCTACATGAAAAATAATCACTTCAACTAGGTGCTGCATTTTACTGCCATTCTCACACGTCACATATGCTCTTACGGCATCCAAATGTCAAACCACTAACCTGCTCTTCAACCGTTTCATAATTGACTGGTGCGTCACAACTGTATCAACCATGGCGTGGGGTAAGAAGGCCGGCGTGGACGACCTGCTGCAGAAGCTCACGAACCCCAAGACGGCCAAGAGCCTCTATGTGATGAGCACGCGCTCGATCAGCGACTCGGATTTCGTCAAACTGGCCTCGTCCATCAGCAGCAACACTTTACTCGAAGAGCTTTACTTGTCTGGTCACCAATTGGGGCCCCTTGGATTACAGGCCTTTGCCGACTGTTTGGCAACGAACTCGACGCTCAAGCACTTGAGTCTCGGCTCAGAGAAGCTTGGAGACGAAGCGGTGCAAGTTCTATGTGCCGGTTTGGCTCGCAACGCCCAGTCGGGGCTCCAGAACTGGGACTTGGAGCTCAAGTCGCTTGGTGTTGACGGCGCGACGGCTATCGCGGAGCTGCTGAAGACCAACCAGTCGTTAACGACTGTGTCGCTGTCCCGTAACCAGATTGGAGATGAAGGAGTCGAGAAGCTGGCTATGGGGTTGAGTGAGAACGCTCAGTCAGGAGTTAAGGAGTTGAATGTGACGGAGGTGGGGATTTCAGGAACTGGACTCGACCACTTAGCTATGCTTGTGGAGAAGGAGAGCTGTTCGTTGTCGACGATTCAATTGTCGTTTAATGCACTGGAAAGCGCGACATCGACGTTCTTTGATGCGTTGGCGAAGAACAAGTCGGTGACGAAGTTGCAGCTCAAGGAGTGCAAGTTAAATGATCAACATGTGGCTGCACTTAGCGCTGCGCTAAAGCAGAATACGGCATTGATAGAGATCGATCTGTCGGACAATGAGCTGACGCAGAGCTCGTGTGCTTCGCTGGCCGAGGGACTTCGTGAGAACAAGACGCTTAAGATCCTGCGCATCAACAACAACAAGTCCCAGGACGATGGCGCTGTGCTTCTTGCAGACGTGCTGGCGACAAATAACACGACGCTGACCTACCTGGATATGGGCAACAACGTACTCACCAGTGTCGGTATGACGCCATTGCTCAAGGCTCAATCACTCACACAGCTTCACCTGTTCAACAACAAGCTGGGTGAGGGTCTGAGTGACCTGCTACCTGCACTGGTGGCCAATTCAGTCATTGAAACGTTTGGGATCGGTGCCAACCAGCTGCACGAGACACTGAGTGTCACGATGCTCGATGCACTGCACTCGCATCCGTCCTTGAAGACGCTCGAGATGGGAGGAAACACTCTTGGTAAAGAGGGACACGAGGCTCTCGACAAGCTGAAAGAGGCGAACCGCGGCTTGGATGTTGCTGTCGACAAGAATGCGCAAAACGAGGATGGTAGCTTTCAGCAGTAGAAGACTCCTCCGGTAGAGTGCTCTGCTTCTGGGCTGTATGATTAAATAGATGGACGCAACAATGGTTGCTGTCCTTGACAAAGGCAAATGTTTGCAGCGGCGCTGCCGCTTTCGTCGCGATCTTACTCTTCAATTTGCTTCGTGTCGTTCACGCGCAAGTTCGCAAACGCTTCCTCGATGGAGTCCACCGACAGCGCCTGCCGGAATTGCACGAGATCTTTATGCATGTCCTGCTGCCATTTCTGCACTTCAATGTGGAGTGCTTGCAGCTGCATCAGCGCATTCGCTTCGTCTTCTTCAGTAAGCTTGCGAACGTACTCACTCCAGATGGCGTAGTCCTTCTCCAACTTGAGCACTTTCTTGTGAGATTCAGCGATACTCGACTCGAACCTGCCAATACGCGCTTTCAGGTCCAGGTGATACTCGTGCGACTCGTTCACTTTCTTTGCTGCGTGCAGCAGGCCAGCAATGCAGAAAATTGCCGACAGAAGCATGACAAGCGAGATACCAAACGAGTAAATCCAGCTCAGTTTGGCTGGAGGAGGGTTTCTTTCTGGCACAGCATTCATCGGCGTCTTGTCGATATCATGCTTATTTTTTGCGGTCGTTGCGGGCAGCATCGATTCCACAAAGCTTGGTACTGGTTGGTACGCTGGCGGTAAAGTTTCTTCGACAGCCTGCTCCAAAGCTCGCTCATCGGCCCAAGTGGGTAACGTCTTCATCATCTCCAAAGCTCGCTCATCTGCATCATCGGTTTCAATCATACTTTCAGCAGGAGCAACCTTTAGAGCATCATCGACGTCTTCAGCCGCCACATTTTGTTCAAAAGCGGAAACGAGCTTTGCTTCAGTCACTACATTCCGCTCAAAAGTGGGAGCGAGCTTTGCGCCCATCCGTGTTGGCGCAGGGTAACGAGGTTGAGACTGCATGCAACGCCCCTGCTCGGGCAATTGTGGTGCCACGTAACGCTCATGCGGCGATTGCGGTCTATCATAGAAATCGAGGACCTCCTTAGCAGCAAACAGCTTTTCTGCAGCATCAAAACGCCCAGCCTGATCATCAAGAGCAATGAACGGTTCTTGGTGCTGGGACTCTTGAAGGCCAGCGTTTGGTTCTGCTTGCAAGCTGTAGTTTTCAACAATTTGGGACGCTTTCGCGAAGTCGACGGATCCCGTCTTGGGTTCATCGTTCTTCGCCGTAGCTCGTTCAAATATCGGCGGCGGACTAGGTGATTGAGCTTGTAGCGCCAAGAAGTCCTTGTCCTCCAACTGTTCGTGCTCTTCATTGAAAGCTGGTTCAAACGCTTGCAATGGAGATAGCTGCTTCATAAAGTCACCCCTCTCATTCTCCCCACGCGGAGCATCAGCAGGCGGTGCTATAAGCGGGCTCCGCGCAGAATGATCCGCGTGAGTCAACCGCTCCAAGTACGACGGTTTCTTCGTGGTAGGATCCTCCCAAAGCACAGTGCTCGTTACCGGCAAGCTTTCCTCCGATTCGTCAGCAGCATCCGCGGTATTTACTGTGTACCGTGTGGATGGCTCTTGTCGTCCACTGAATGGCACGTTATAGCTGGTTTCTTCGTTTCGTGTGACTTCACGGAGACGAGTCATTTCGGCACGAACGTTGAGAAGACCAGTAAGCGCGTCATTTGGAGTGTTCTCTGTAATTAACCCCTCGTGTTCATCATCATCTTCTTCCTCTTCATAATCGGTTTGCACCGTGAAGTACTCCTGCCGTGACGAATCGACATTCTCGAGCGATACCGTTTGGGACATTTCTGGCTCGTTCATAAGTGGTTTCTGTTCGTCTTCCACAGCACCAACGAATTCAACCGGATCCTGGTCGTCATCACTTAGGCGACTGCCAATTTCATCTTCAAGCTCAAATTTGTGTCTGGGGCCGTCATCAAGATGCCATTCATCTGGGAATGTATCACTCTTCGCGACGAAACTCGTTTTCTGCTGGTCCTCCTCCTCCTCAGAGCCAGCATGACCGCTATAATCCAGTCGGCGATGGTTCCACTCAGTGTCAGATTCAATGTGGCCACTTCCTTCAGTCAGATGACCAATGTCATCTGCTTCATCCGTGTAGCCAGCATAGAGTGGTTCATGCAGAGGTGGTGGTGTTTTCTGATCCTCGGAGCTTTTGCAAACGATAGACACCGGTGTTTCCACTTTCTGTGGTCGAACAAACTCTTCTGACGTTGGTAACTCGGGCGATGACAGCTCGGGAGCGTAGATTTGCAGTGGCGAATCCTCTTGGTCTTGGTGGACAAACACTCGTCGTCTGGATCGGAGAGTTACATTGTCTGTGGACGGCGGCGGGGGTGTCGGAGTTGCAATAGAACTAGGGATGGGCTTGCTGAAATACTCGTCACTTGCACTCAAAGGATTCGCGTCAGCCTCTTCGAACTTCGCACTACCAACAGGTGTGGAAGGTCCGCTACTTCCACGCGCTTTCAGCGTAAAGCTACCTGGACGAGGGAGCAGAGATGGCCGTAGCTTCGGGGAACTAGTAGAGCTAGAAGGTGATTCTAGGCGCTTTTGGCTGAGAAGACTCGGGCTGCGAGATAATGGGCTCGGGATCTTTGTTTCCTGAAGCTTTCGGACACCAGGATGGCGCAGCGATGCCCCTTCAATACTAGATGTGCTTGATGATCGTGCTCGGCTTGGGATAGCAGGTGGAGGACTCGGGGTGTTCCCAATCTCTGGTGCAAGCGGCTGCACAGTCTGCGACTTCGTCGTTGTGTGCATTTGTGAACCATCGAACCCCTCCAGTGCATCATCCTGCTGGTCATCGTCACCTCCAAACGAAACATCGGGATTGTCGAAAAGACGCCGCGAAGCTGCACTCTTTTCACGTGCAGTACTCTCCGGGGATGAAGCCGTTCTTCTAGTACTAGTGCTCGTGGTTGCTTCAACGCTGTTTGTCTCTGGGATCGTGACTTCTTGCTGTTCACGCCGCTTTGGCGGGGGAGTCTTCGATACGTGGATTTCGATATTTTGCTCGCGCTGGTGTCGAGGAGACTTACGGGAACTGGTACGCGACTGCGTGAAAGATGATCTGCTGCGAGAGAGCGTGTTGCTCAACTCGGGGTATTCCTTCAAGATCGCTTCAGCTAGTGGCGAGTCGCGATGCTCACTGACAAGCAGCGCTTTAGACTGGCTTGACGGTATGTCCACCAGTTCATCCACACGCTCACTCCTGGTAAAAATCCATCATACAGTTTTCAATCAGTAAAAAAGGCTCTCCAGCTCACACAAGCAACAGCTTTACCATCGCGTAGAGAATCTCGTGAGAACCTCTCGCGCCGTCTTGCGGACTTTTTCGTGTTGGTCTTCCAGTCCTCCTCGAATTATGTCCAGCACATCCGACTTGAACGGCAGCACTTCGTTATCACTCCAGTAGACGAAAATGATCCCTAACTGTTCCAATACCAGCACACGAGCCTTATCTGTACATCCAAAACGCCACAAACCAGTCAGATAAAATCCTCTAAAGCATCTTCAGTGTCCTCCTCACCCTGCATCAATGGCATGTAGATCTTCTTCAGGAGCGACAGGTCGTACCGCACGACCTCCGACATCTTGCACATCAGCTTGGATCCTGGTTGTCGGATGGCAGCCAACGCGCTCTTGGCCGTGCCGATGACCTGGGGCAGTAAGGCGTTGGCCATGTCCTGGAAGTCGCGTTCCATGACCTTAACGATTCTCAGAAGACACTCGCACGTGTCCTTCACCAGTCTAGACCGGAGCGAGGCCAGCTGCGTCCCGATGCTGACCTATAAAATATAATTTAATTAAAAAAAAGTAAATACAATTGCTTAGTCGAAGAGTATCATTAAGTAACGGTAATCAAGCCGTTGGGGCCTCACCGAGAGACTCAAAAGCAGTCTAGCTGCATCCTTGCGGCTCGTAGAGGGTCCAATCGCCTCCACAGCTGTCGCCAGCTCATCAACAGCGGAAGAACAGTCCTGCCAGTTTGTCCCGGGGTAGCTCAGCAGCTTCTGAGTCTCTTGAACCTGATACAAAAAGCGTTGTATGAAGAGATAAAGGGAGAATTAGACGATGAGGGGGAGCTCAGCAGATACAGGAGGCGCGTGTTCACCTGTCGAGCGAGTCTCTCCATACTTGCAGACGCTCTGGAAGGCCCAAGTCGCCGCCGTTGAACTCTCCGCCTGTCCTAGTGCGTCTTTGGCGCAACGGGTGCGGACTCGGATGTCGCTCGAACTGCTGCAACACTCAAACGACAAATTCATGAGAACTACGGAAAAGCATATGATAACCTCTATTATTGAATATGGTTTCCCCATAAATGTCGTGTATTAGATACTAATCCAAGCGATTTCTTCGCTCCTATTACCTAGTGCGCGTTCATCTGGCGCGCCACGAGTCCCTTGTAGATGCCATTAGGCAGCTGCATTAACTGATCGTGTGTGCCTTGCTCCACAATCGCGCCGTCATGCGTCACAGCGATGAGGTTCGCGTTGCGGATGGTGGAGAGACGATGCGCTACGATGATCGTGGTGCGCTGCTTGAGGGCGAGCAACCGGTCGAGCGACGCCTGCACCACACGCTCGCTCTCGTTGTCCAGAGCGCTGGTGGCCTCGTCCAGAAGCAGCACCGCCGGATCACGCAGAATGGCACGAGCGATGGCGATACGCTGCTTCTGACCGCCAGAAACTTGAGCGCCACGGTCGCCGACGTCCGTGTCGAAGCCGTTCGGGAAATTACTGATGAAATCGAACGCGTTCGCCTTCTTCGCGGCCTCAATAATCTCTTCACGACTCGAGCCAGGCTTGCCAAGCTCGATATTCTCCGCAATAGTGCCAGCAAACAGCACGGGCTCCTGACTCACGAGAGAAACATTCTCACGTAGCCACTGCAGATTCAGTTCCTTCAGGTTGTTCCCGTCGAGCGTCACAATACCCGCCGCAGGGTCGTAGAATCGCTCCATCAGCGAGATCGCCGTACTCTTGCCGCTTCCACTAGCGCCCACAAGTGCGACAGTCTGGCCACGCGCAATCTTCAAGCTGTAGTTCTTGTAGATCTTAGCGTCAGGACGAGCAGGATACATGAACGCCAAGTTGCGGAACTCAATATCGCCGTCGACGTGGTCCAACGTGCGTCCCGTGCCCGACGTGGCGTCAATCAGCGGCTTTCGGTCGATAACCTTGAACACACGCTGTGCTGAGCGCTTGGCCTTGGCTCCATCCGTCGCTCCCTGTGCAGCCATGCCTATGGCAAACGTACTGAGCATGATGACCATAAGCACCATGAAGAACTCCTCAAAAGTGATGATACCGCGCGAGATCCAGCGTCCACTGATGTAAAAGAGGACTGCGAGGACCAAGAACATCGCTCCTTGTGATACTCCGAACGCCAAGCCTCCAACGATGCCGATCTTCACGTCAGCCTCCTTCGAGACGCCCAAGTACCCCACATACAGCGTGTTCAGAGCAACCTCCATACTAAACGAAGCGACCGTGCGAATCGAGCCGATCGCCTCAGATAGCAGAGACCCAGCTGCAGTGTCAGCGTCGTTGTTCTGCTTGTTACCAGACGTACCGGCCATTTGCTGAGCCTGGATGTACGAAGACGCAGCTAGCACCGGGAACGCAGCCAGTAGGATAAGTGTCATTTGCCAACTGTAGAAGAAGGCTATAGCGAAAGCGATGGTGAGTGTAGTGAGGTTCACCAGTCCTCTGTTAAGTGTTTCCGACGTCATCGCCTGTAGCACTGCCGAGTCCGTAGCCAACCGAGATACCAATGCACCAGAAGAGTTCTCATCCAAGTCAAACCACCCGATTTCCTGGTGCAACATCGCACTGAACGTGGCCAACCGCACACGAGTGACGAGGTTCTGGGAGACCACAGCGAAGCCGTAATGCTGCAGCGTGATGGATACAGCGAACAGAATTCCAAGACCGACAAAGCCGAGTGCCCACCAGCGTGCGTTATACATCATCTCGCTCTTGGTGTAGTCAAGGTGGAAGAACAGCACTGTAACTTTCACCAACAAAACACCCCATACTGGGAACACCGCAGCGTTCACAATGGCGCCAAGAGAGCCCATGAACATAAACTTCCACTCCGGTAGAGACATCTTCCAGACTCGAGCCATGGACATCGGGGGGAGATCCACATCGCCCAATTCGTTGTCACCCTTCGCAAGAGTAGCTTCCTTCTCATTGGCGCTGTGTCGGCTAATTGATCGTCGCGAAGACCGACCAGAACGTACAGTGGGGTCGTCAGGCGACTCAAGATCCTCCACAGTCGTCACTTCGGTGGTGGCTTCCTCTTTCTCCTCTGATGCCACGCGGTTCTGAGCCTCAACAAGAAGACGGTAGTGGCCATTTTCAAGCTCCATCAACTCATCGTGCGAGCCGATTTCCACGATCGCGCCTCCGCTGTGCACTGCAATGCGACTTGCGTTGCGAATAGTGGACAGTCGGTGTGCAACAATGATCGTAGTTCGGTGTGAGTTAGCCAGAAGTTGGTCGAGAGATGCTTGCACAACCCTCTCACTCTCTGTATCCAGGGCACTGGTAGCCTCATCCAGGAGGAGAATGGGCGGGTTCTTGATAATGGCTCGGGCGATGGCAATTCTCTGCTTCTGTCCACCCGAGAGCTGAGCACCCCGCTCGCCCACTTCAGTCTGGAAACCCTGAGGGAATTCCTTAATGAAGTTGTAAGCGTTGGCCATCTTAGCAGCCTCAACCACCTGTTCATCTGATGCAGAGGGGCAACCGTAGCGGATGTTTTCCATGATGGACGTGGCAAAGAGCGAAGGCTCTTGGCCCACCAGTCCGACCTGCGAGCGTAGCCATTTCACGTTCAACGTACGCACATCCACACCGTCAATGCTTACAGAACCACTAAGCGGGTCATAGAAGCGTTCGAGGAGCGACACCATTGTACTCTTGCCACTGCCACTGGGACCAACCAGCGCCACCGTCTCACCGGGTTCAATTGTCAAGGAATAGTTGCTGCATACCTGCACCTCCGGACGCGAAGGGTAGGCGAAAGACACGTTTTCAATCTGAATACGACCGATGACCGTATCCAGCTTCTTGCCTTCGTCACTAAGCGGATCGATCAGTGACGGACGCTTGATCGTTTGGAAGACAGGATACGCTGCAGCACGCGCCGAAGTGATAGCCTCGGCGCTTGGAGCCGCCTGACCGAGAGCCATAGCGCCCATGATAACCGAAAAGAAGACTGTAAGCACTCGACCGCCATCATAACAGCCGTAACCAGTGCATTGGTTGCCGTCCAGATTGTCATTAGCCACCATGAGTGCACCGAAGTACATGCCACCTGCGTAGGTGAAGAACACTGTGCCGAACATAAGTCCCGTGCCCCACCCAACCGCAAAACCTTTCTTGATACCCGCTTTTGTCGATTGACCTAGAGCGTTGTCATACTTGGCGATAAAGTGGTTGATCGAGTTGAACATGTGCACCGTGCGTACGTTACTCAGCGCTTCCTGCGCCACTGCACCAGCTTTACCGTACGACTCGAGACCTGCCTGAGTGGCCGTTGACAGCACCTTCATGGCCAAGAACGCCGTGAATGCAATGAACGGTGTAAACGCCAGCAAGATCAGTGCTAGTTGCCAACCTTTGACAAGTCCGATCACGATTCCAGACACTGCCATTGAGAAGAAATTGAGTCCGTCGCCGACTTTGCGACCCATCCCTTCCTGTATAGTCACGGTCGCTTCGGCTACACGCGAGCCTAATTGCATGGGCTCATTGACATCGAACCAGCCGATCTCCTTGGTCATGATGGCGCTCACATACTCGCTTCGGATGCGTTTGGCTTGACGCGAAGCTGTAATCGTCCAGCAAGCCACTTGGAAACTGCCTGCAATGAAGACGGCGATGCCGACGAATACAAAGTTGAGGGCGACACTTCTGATGCCATCTTCAATGTCTGCCCCCGGGTCTGCCGGATTAAAAGTGTTGAGCACGTCACCGAAGAGCACGATTTGTATAGGCTGCGAGACTCCTGCGGTTAAAGCACCAGCGGTGCCGAGAAACATGAGGAGCTTGTCGATGCCGTCGGCGTAGGAGAAGAGCTCGCCCATCGACACCACCTGCCCATCTGCAGGTTTTTCCTTGAACACGGTTTCCTCCGGGTTCTCGACGCGGTTGAACACGACGTCCAACCGATTGGTCTCATCGGCGCGCTTCGGGGTCTCCGTTGCCACGAATGTAGCAGTAGACCCCATTGTTTAAGCTTGTTTTTTCTGCTTCGAGGAGACCTTGCTGGTGTCTGGGAAAAACTGGACTGGAAAGATAGGTGGAAACCAATCGATGGAGAAATGCTAAATGAGTCGTTGTGTTGTTGGTTGCAACGGTTGCGGCGCTTTGCTGTGCTGGCTGATTGCATCTTAGTATGATCTTACCGAACGCATGGTCCAACGGTTCAGAAATAGATAAAAGGCATATCCACAAACGGCAACAAAACGACTCAGTGTTTCTGTTCAGCTCCACTGGAGTCCCGTATAATCGTTCGGGTGGTGCATTTGGTGGCACAATCATTCATCTTCGTGGTAAACCCTTAAGACCAGAGAGAATGATAGCGCAACTTTGCCATGGGTGGGTTGATTTGCAGTCGTGCATAGAAGCATATGCCGGTTGACGTTGATCCGACACGGTTTGCCACGAGGAAAGGCTACAATAACTAACTGTAACTCGTTTTGCTTAAGCGACACGAACGGTAGCGGAGAACGGGCCTTTTTGCCGCACAACGGCTTTTACGAAGACGAGTAACGGATTGCCTTCATTTCATTAGGTTGTGGTCTACTAGCACGTCAGACTGACGCTCGAGGTAATGTGAAATGTATCCGATAGTGGCGTGCTTCGATCCTTTTTGTTTCTCATTTTAGAACTTCTACGTGAAAAATTCATGTGACGAGGTTTATCCTACATGTATCGCGGCCGCCACAGCAAAACGTGAAGTTGAGCGATATTAATTTCTACTTGAACAAGGATTGCATATTGTACTTGAACACTAAACGACTTGCGAAAATAGAGCAGGGGTTCCGAATAAATAGCATTACGGAGTATATTATAATATTTCCGTTAAATAACATTACCAGAAGGTGAAACTTAAAATTCAAATACTCATTTCCACACTTCTCTGGAATAACTCGGAAGAGGGTACTAGTACAGTTCTCGATCGCACTATTATGTCTCAAACTGTCCTTATAAATCAAGCATGCATACTGTAACCAGTCGTTACGCTAATTATAGTTGTGGTCTCAAATTAATATGTCCCTACATGTACACATCAGCTATGGTGCTAATAACCAATCGTTCCAACCAGGGGTCACCAGCCAATCATATCATTTTAAATACATTAGAATATTTACAATGGAATTATGATTTTGAAGCACAAACTATATTTCAACCCACTTTTACCACATTATCCAATATTGTAGGGCGCCTCTCTACCAACAGTTAAGCGTTGGCTGTGATCCACTCAGTCTCCGCAAGCATCTGTGCTCCAGCACGCTCTCCTCACTTCGCAATTTGCATCTCTTCCTAGCCCTCCTGCTACCTCCGCCTTCGTCGTCATGAAATTCACGAACAAGGACCTCTACTATCTGCTCTTCACTGAGCTATCACCTAACCAGGCCCGCTGCAACACGTGCCTCAAGGTCTACAAGCCTGGTAATGGATACACCAACCAACTTCACCACTTTCTGAAGCGCCACCCCGACTATCAAGAGCTTGCGGCAGCTACCTTCCGCAATGGCAACCGTTTCGGGGTGGCGCTGCCAGATCAGCGAACATGCGATGTGCTCCGCTGGGTGGAATGGTGCGTAATGGACCTCATGCCTGTGTCTTTCTGCGAGCGTCCTCTAGTTCGCAAGAATGCCAAGATGGAGCCGATCTCTGCTGCAACGCTACAAAATTACCTGGACGCGCTCTATGGGCACGTTCGCGAGGTGATCGCGACTACGCTGTCTGACAAGTTCGGCATTGCGCTGGACGCGCTGACGACGGGTGGGCGGCACTATTTTGCAATCATGGCTGTTTTGATGATCCTTCCGCTGCCCAGCTGAAGCTGCAGAATCCCAACTACGATGAAAGCATTCAATGTCTTACCCGCCGGTTTGTGCTATTAGTGCTCTGTCCGCTGGGCGACGAAGAAGACCTGAATGCTCAGAATCTCTTCGACTTGATCGCCAATACGCTCTCGACTTACAACCGGCCGTGGGAATATGTCCTCTTCATTATTGGAGATAATTGTTCGGTAAACCAAGCGATTGGTCGAAAAATGGGTGCTCTGCCATTTATTGGCTGCTCCAGCCATCGGTTTCAATTGGCTGTAAATGATTTTCTGACTGATAAGGAGCTGCTATTGGCTAAACTCCATGCACTGATGAAGCATCTGAGCACCATTAAGTGACGAGCCGCTCTCCGCAAAGTGACGCCACTAGCTCCTGTTCTTCGTAATGATACTCGCTGGTCAAGCACGTTCAACATGGTCAAACGGTACGTCAAATTGCGGTCTGCTCTTCTATCTATGGATCACGCTACGGTTGCGAGGCATGACATTGCGCATTTTCTTCTATGCGATGAAGAATCGGAGCATGTGGAGGAGCTGCTAGAGACTCTGATGGATCTCAATGAGGATACCAAGGCCCTGTAAGACTCTACGTTGACCATGGTAGGTGCAGGACGTGCATTTGACTGGGTGGGGCGTCAATACCCCGCATTGAAGCCCGGCTTGCTGCTGATGTAGCTATCGTTAACTATCCTGCTCTAGAAAGCGGGATTATCAATATCATCTCTGGTTCAAGCCTCACGACCCGCGAGCAAGAGACCTGCAAAGCTTTCAAGCGCCCTGCTACGAACGTCTTGTGGAGGAAACGTCGCGGTCGTTTCTCGCTCCTGTGTTCCAGAAGGCATCGGAGCCGCGCACTTCCTACATTCCACTGCGATGGGTTCCTCCAACCTCAAATGAATGCGAACGCTTCTTTTCGCAGGTGAAGCTGGTGTTCACTGATTTGCGAAAGAGCATGGATGTGAACACGCTGGAGGTGCTAATGTTTCTTGCGTACAATAGGGGCTCATGGGATGTCGGTAGGGTACAAGCTATTAGGCGCAAAATGCGTAAGTAGATATGATAATAATTGAATAACTATTACTTGGGTTTCTGACAAGCTAATATACGTGAAATTTCATATCAAGGAACCCTAGTTCCAACCAATCAGCGCTATGTTATTCCAATCGAGACAGCCTCATAAGCTCATTTCTACTTTTTCTCGCTACTAAAATAGCACGATGATCATTGTGCTTGTCCCCAAGATTACCTCAAAGCAGGTCACGGCCTACTTTTTCACCCCCGTACTCGACGAGCAAGATGAGTCGACAAGCTTCTATCGGTGTCAGTGCTCCACGACCAGGAAGCAAGACCCCTGGCTACAGCAACCTCCTCAGCCACACCCGCCAGAAGCACCCAGACTTCGAGGCCATCATGGTGGCTAGCGATACCGGGAGTGAGACACTCGTGGACACGAAGTCTCAAGCTTTGTACTGTTGGATCGATTGGACCGTCTTATGCAATCTACCCTTCTCGTTTCCTGACAATACCATCGTGCACAAGTACCATGGTATTTGCACCGAGACGTTGATCAAGTACATCGGCTTGCTCACGACAGAGGTGGAGCAGATCGTTATCTCGGTGCTTCTCCCCAAGTTTGGCATCATTTTCGATGGGTGGACTTTCCACTCGGAGGACTGCGTTACGGTGTTCGCTGGTTTCGATCATGATGGACATACAGAGACAGTGGTGTTAGCCGTGGCTCCGCTGGTAGCTAATGAGGTGGAGGATCACACGGTTGAGGCACACGTAACGTTTTACGCTCGATTCTGAGCATTTTCAATCGGACGACCGCTGATTTGCTGTTTGTCACTGGTGACAACTGCTCGACAAACTGGCGTGTTGCCACGCTTTTGGGACTTATGCTTGTTGGCTGTGCTAGCCATCGCCGGAACTCGGCTGTTAAATCGTACTTGGCAAGTTACGAGCCGCTACTCAGCAAGGTGAACACTCTGATGGGTTAATTACGCTGTATCAACGCCACCGCTAAACTTCGGTAAGCTAAATTTTTTTATTTCATGTGGACTAACTTTTTTAATGACTTTTTGTTTTAGAGTAAAACAACTATGCGCCCAGTTTATCGCAACGCTACCGGTTGGTCTAGCACATTTGCCATGACCACGCGCTTTTTCGCGTTAAAAGAATTTATTAACACTGAAGCCGACAAGATTGCAGCGCTGATACCAAGCCGCCGAGAGGAAACCCAGCTGAAATCGCTGCTGGAAGGGCTCAAAGACTTTGGGTCGGCGTCGCTGAAGCTACAAAGCATCAAAGGCGTCTCTCTACTAGACGTTCGTGACTTATTCGACGCGCTGATAGACCAATATCCAAGTCTGTCTGACTGTCTCAGTGCTACACAGCCATCGTGCAAGACCCAGAGTTCGAGACTGCCTGTGTATCTGCTCTGCGCGGCGAGAGCGAGTCACTGCCTGCCGGACAACGCCGCCTGCTTCAACCTTTTGAATCGTGGAACGGAGGCGACGGAGTCCGTTACGGCTATGAGCTTTGCGGAGAGAGTCCTGAAAAGGAGCAAAGAGGAGTGCCAGGGCCGCATCGAGATCCCACTGCTGCCATTTATCCCACCAATCTCTAACTGCGTGAAGCGATTTTTCTCTCGGGCCAAGCATCTGCTCTTCCACCACCACAGCCGGATGCTCCCGATTCACTTGGAAATGCTGCTCTTTCTGAATGAGAACCGACACTTTTGGACGGCAAATACGGTAAGTGATGTTGTGAACCACCGTCCGGCGTAGTGACTTGTAGATGCATGTCCAGTTGGTAAATCTATCAATTCTGGCGGTTATTGATTACTATTGTGAGAAAAGAATTGAATAGTTGACAGCTCGATGACGCTACCTTCCATACAATTATCTATCTTACGTTGCTCTCTCAAAAGTATTGCAATCATATTATCGGAACCCCTGACCTAGAGGTTAGAGACAAGTCTCGCGTTAACATTGCAATTTATCTTTCAAAGGATGCTCCACCAGCCACGATGTCGTTGAGATTTTCATCCCATTCACCGTCACGCAAACGTCTCATTTTAGACAGCATTTCAGCATCTCACCACCTAGTCGGTCGCGCAACCTAAAATGTGTTTCTCGCTATGATAATCCAGCACAAGTTACGTGATCTACGCATGCAGCAAGCCGAGATGGTGAATTTGATACTACTAGTACGGCGAAACGAATATTATTTTTTGTGTGCTGGAACATTATAGTAAAGTACTAGTATTTTAATACATAATTAACATATTAGTACTATTCGAGTGAGCCCCTTGGCTACTATAATACTGTACGTAAACGGCTTCGCCTGGCACATGTTATCCCCAGAGTGCAGATTTGCTTGCACTGCTGTGATCGCTTGAACATCGGGAAAAAACTTGTCCTTTGTCTGCGCTTGGTGAAACTCCGACTCTTCTTCGTCCGGTTTGTCGAGTTACATTCACAAAACTATTTTTGATTTGAGGTCTGCTGCGTCCCGTCAGCAAACCTGATGAGAAATTGTAACATGACCTGCATGGTGGGTACTAAACATCTTTTAACGTTTTGCTATGTGCGGTGGTCATTCACTAGTCTGATCATTCTCAAATTCGCTTCTTCCACGTCAAGCTACGCAGTCCCACCTCACCAACGCCTTCATCGCCATGCAGCTTTTCCATCCACTTGTTGCGACGTTTGCTCTGCTCTCTTTCGGTACCTTGGCCAAGGTGCAAGAGGAGACCAAGTCTATCGACGACCTCTACGCTGAGGCTGTCGCTGAAGGTGGCAAACTTGTCCTGTACCACGGAGGTGACACCCCGACCCAGCAAGACTCCCTGCACGAAGATTTTCAGCAACGCTTCCAGGAAATCAACTTCACTCTAGTCGTCGACTACAGCAAGTACCACGACGTGCGTATCGACAATCAGTTGGAGACCGACACTCTCGTACCCGACGTCGTAGCACTGCAAACGCTGCAGGACTTCACTCGCTGGGCGGACGAAGGAAAACTCCTTCAATACAAGCCGAAGTGGTTCTCCCACATTCACGCGTCGCTGAAGGACAATGATGGTGCCTGGATGGCATATACCGTCTACTCCTTTTACACGAGCTATAACTCGAGTAGCCTCGACGGTCTGGACGCACCTGCCACTTTGGAAAACTTGACGGACTCGCAATGGGCTGGCAAGATTGCCTCGTCATATCCCAACGACGATGATGCCGTGCTGTACCTGAGTAGTAATACTTAGCACATTACGCCGGCAGTTTTTTTTCTTAACATTATTTTACAAGGAGAGTAGGTTTAATCGTTTCTAATACCCAGCTGGTGTTTCTTACCAAACAGCCAATCGATTACCTCAGAGCGTAAGGGGTCATCTAACGCATATAAACATGTCTGAGAAGTTCCTGCAACCTATGTGACCACACCATTTCCCGGCTTAAGTACGATTGCAAAATCCGGGAATCAACCATGGTGAAACTGTTCTGTGCCATCGTTGGAGATGGAGTCCCGTTCCCGGTGCGTGTGGATGACACTGTGTTTGCTAAGGACTATTCGGTAGGTGAACTAAAGATGGAGATCAAGGCGACGCAGCCGACGAAAATTAATTGTGAAGCAATTGACTTGAAGCTCTTCCTGGCGAAGAAGGGCGGCGCGTGGCTGAATGGGGCTGGCGCGGCTGCTGTGACGCTTGATGGCGTGATACCTGTAACGCGCGATGAGAATGGAAACCTGCAAGGCTTCGAGCAAATGGATCCGTCTCTGTGGCTCAACGACGCCAAGTACTTTGGAGATTTTCACCCGGCTGGGGGCCAAGTTCACGTGCTGGTGGTGCTTCCGAACATGTTGCGCATTGGCGTTAACAAACGATATACCGAAACGATTTCATCATACATGAAGATTGCCGATCGTCTCAAAAACAGCGAGGAGGTTCAATCTCTTTCGAGGCACCTCGCGAACGTGATCGTGGAAGGGGAAGCGCCCACGCCATTTATCGTGTTGGAAAATTCGTCCGGAACGGGCAAGACGCAAATGGCATTCAACTTGCAAGCCAGAGGGGAGTGTGATGTGTTTTACATTGTGTGTGGAAAACCCGGTGATCGCGAGCAAAGCGTGTATAGCGCGTATGCAGAGCGTACGGTAACGTTCCGAGATTGCGTTAGCACTGACTTGGGAACCATGGAAAAGAAGTCACGTGGCAATCATGATTCACTAGGCGCCGTCGGCGAAATCCGTGGCCGCACGACACTTGCCTTGTACGGCTTCATTCTGGCCGCGCTGCGTGGAAATGAATTATACTGCGGAGAAGCTCAGCGCTCAGATGTTCAAGACGAACTCATTCGTCGTAAAGAGCGTGGCGCGAAGCCCTTTGTCTTCTTTCTGGATGAATTTCCACGTGCAGGGAGCACCAAAACGCATCTTGATGATAAGGAGCAACTAGAACGTGAAAATTGTCTTCGTACGATGAGAAACGTGTTTCACTCGTTTGATCTTGCTGTTGTGGTCAGCTCCACGAATGGAACTGCACGAAATCTTCTCGCGACCAGCGACCGATCTCGAGACTCTGGTCCGTGTCTCTGGTGTATGGTGGTTCCGTCTTTTCCTCGTGTGATTCTTAACGGTTATTTTGGCATACCCGCGTTGGTCATGGAGATCCTAAAACATAGCCGACCGCTCTTTGCTCAGATTGCTCTCAAGCATATGCAAGACAACCCGTACAATGACAGCCGCGACCTAAACACCTACTTGAATGCGATGGCGGGGACTCTGGCATCGCGATTTGGTGCGCTGAAAAAGCGGACGGACGAGTTTAAGATCGGCCAGCTGTGCTTGTTGCTCTGCACCAGTTATCACGTGGTGGACGACAAGGTGAATACCATTGACGGCCACTTCGCCCGTCTTTTGGAACAATCCGCCTTCGAGCTGCATCTAGACACAGATGGTGGATTGTGGAAGGACAATAACTCCTGGACATGTCGTTGTGTGATGCCATCCCCAAAGGAAGACATGCTGCTGCACTTGACAATGACGGGAGGTCCATTCTTTCGTCCGTTCGACCAGCCGCTGTGTACGGTTATATCGAAGATCCAACCTCCATTTCACTATGACAACACCGAACAGCGCTCGAACGATGGGATGCGTCTCGAAGCGTTGACTGCAGCTGCCATCGTGTTGGCAAGTCATGCTGGGGGCTTCGGTGGGGTGGCATTCCCGACGTTTTTGCGTGAACTGCTGTTCGAGTTGGGTGTGAGTGAGCGAGGCGAAATGATGCAGCTGCTTCAAGATGTTGAAATCGCCGGGTGGGGAACTCGGGTCGTGCCGTTCCTGTCTCCTCCGAACGAAGAATGGCCAGAATGGCTAAACGACAGCTCGACGCGCTTTGGCAACCTCTTCCGAACTTCAAACGAAGATCGCATCGATTTTCGGACAACCTCGAACTTCATTTCTGGCGAATGCAAGGATTACAGCAGTGCTATAAATCTTGGCGTGGTCAAGAGCATTCTGATGCGTGTACCCGCAAAATCCGCGATTCACTTGGTTGTGACGAATACTCTGCAGAAGCAATATTTTACAGCCAAGTCAAAGCCATCATGGGAAACCTTCGTACGTGAACAGAGTTTGCAGAACGTAGATATCTATCGCATCTCAAAAGGGTCGACGCTACAAGAAATCAAAGGGATGACCAACCAAAGTAGCAGCACAGCGACCAAGGCTGACAAGCTGGTGCTTTTCATCGAGCTTGGGTAGAACTCAAAAACCGGTAAGTGATCTCAGTTTTTTATTTCCAACATTAATATTTTTCAGGGCTTCTGGCGATGAGTTTGAGTATTAAGCAGGGTCATGCGTTGTTTCTTGGTACTTAGTAAGGCCAACACCGACAGGCAACACAGCTTCTGTCACCTCTACTCCCGGCGCTAATGAAGTCGCTTGGTGACGTAATACGAGAAAGTGGCAATTGAACTGGTTCAATGGCGCGCAAATTTGGGCCTCTTAGCATCGGTGAATCTTGAAAACGATAATACTACAGTAGTTTTCATAAAACGAAGTTAGGAAGTCATCTTGCTCGCTCGAACGAGGTGTTTTAATTAATCTGGGAGCTCCGAAGATTTTACGAAGATGCGGTACAAATATTGTAGTAATATTTATTTTTCTTATCCTGACAAATATAAAGTTATTAATATACAAAGATGACGTACTCTCCCGAGCAATACCTGGCTGACAAAGAGCGCATCAAGGAGGCGCAGAAGCGGTACTATCAGCGCACACGTGAAGCTCGCTTAAGCTATCAAAAGGGGTATGACGATAAGAATAGAGATCAGATTCGTATTCGCAAGCGGAAACCAAAGTCGAACCTATTTCAAGCGATAGCGAACCTAACACCGAAAACGAACTTAACTAATTAATTAGTTTTTTTTCTCACATAAAAAGTCAAGCCATCTATAGGTGGGCACCCGCACACACCTGAATTAATTAATTAAAATTCAAGAACTTTCTATTGGACCATGATATAAAGTCAATCCTGACACAGCATCCGATAATATAAAGTCATCCCCACGAGAATAATATAGCTACAAATATATAGCAAATATGCTGCCTTACGAACGTGAAGGATTAAAGCGATTAAATATTAATGTAGTCCGATGGGGAACCGATTATCGCGTCAAGGTTCGAGGTAAAACCGGTAAGCTGGTTTATGTTAGCAACATTAGTCGCCTGAGCAATCAAAAGCTGGTTGCAAAGCAGTACAAGGTTTCTATCAAAGACTTGGTGAAGAGCATATCCAAGGATTATAAGACCAACCCCAAGTATCGTTTTTATAGCGGTCAGCATATGGAGTCTCATTTATACGAGGGTATCCAGCCATCGGAGTTCTACAATAAGCTTGAGCACGTTCTCTCTACGCAAACCAATGCGTTCAAGGTGAATGTTGCTCTCGGCTACGACCTGATTAGTCTCAGCGATGAGAATGAAACCAGGTACTTTCACCCGAATCTAGGTAATACCTACGTATTTAATACTCCTGTTGCGGTCAATAGTAAGGCTGATATTCGAAAGAAAATTATTTCAGAAATCAGGTCTATGGAGCTGGTTAACAAGCTTAACTACCCCAGCTCTGGATACAAGGTCAAGGCGATTACTGGCTTTAAGATTTTCATCTACTATCGCAACCGTGCTCTTGGTGATAGCAAAGCTGTCATTTCTAAGGTCATTCGCGAAAACAAGCATGTCATCAACTTTCCCAAGACGAACAATAAATGCGTCTTCCATTGCATAACATGGCATTTGCTACAAGACCCTAAGAAGGATCCTCGTAGAATTCAGGCTCACGTGAAGGAGGCATTCAAGCGCTACTGCTCATACAAGGGTATTAACTATACTCTGAGTCTATTCCGAAGTTTTAAGCCTATTGACCTTCTACAATTCGATGAGGTTGAGGACTGCTTCCAGCTTGCTATTAATATTTATAAAATGGATGTTTCCTCTGGAAACTTTGAATGCATTCGTCGCTCGGACAAGGAGTTTGAATCCATGACTGTTCTATCTCATGAGAACCAAGCTCTACACATTAAGAGCATCGATATGCTTCATAGCAACTACCAATGCCCTAAGTGTGAAATGGTCTTCGTTAGCGCTGACAAGCTTAAAAATCATAAGCGGAACCAATGTGAGCTTATCAAAATTGAGAGTTTCCCAGCTGAGCCAACTATTTACAGACCGCCTCAGAACTCCATCAGATCAATGCTGACGAAGTACCCCATCAAAAATATTGATCACTACATCGATCACTTCATCGTTTATGATTTTGAGGCCATACTGAAGCCGACGGGTATCCAGCACGGTGAAAGCACAGTCTTCACGAATGAGCACATTCCTGTTTCGGTATCAGTAGCTGACAGTCTCTCCGGGGAAGTAAGATGCTGTGTAAATGATGAGCCAAAAGCTTTGCTAAAAGATATGTTTGATTACATCAGCAAAGTCAGCTTAGAGATTCAGAAGTACAATGTTCAAAAGTATGACCCGCTTCTCAAGAGGATTATCAATGCTCATGGCTTTAGTGGCATGGAGATTCCTGGGTTACAGCTTGGGAAGAAGTACTCAATGGATGACGTTGATAACTGGATCAAGGATGGCACTTATGCCGGTTTCTTCGATTTCCACAAGACAATTTCCTTCAGGAAGGAGAGGTCTGATTACGGGAAAATCAAGCAACAGCTCGACCAAATACCAGTGTTGGTGTTCAACTCTGGTAGATACGATTTAAACTTGATTAAGAGCGACCTATTCTCCGTCATTGGTACGACGAACATTAAATCTGTTATCAAGAATCCAAGCTACATGTGCATTGCTACTTCGGACATGAAGATGCTTGATATTAACAACTATGTTCCTGCTGGAACAAGCTATGAAAAGTATCTTAGTACATATCTCGGTGGATGCAAGTGTGATGACAAGATTCAATGTGTATGTGGTCTTGGCAAGGGGCCATTTTCATACGAGTACATCAAAGCTTTCGAGGTGCTCAACGAAACCAACATCCCTCCTAAATCAGCATTCGATAGTGCTCTTCGTGGTACCAGCATTTCCAACGCTGACTATGAGCGGATAAAGTTCGTGTGGAAGCACTATGAGATGAAGTCTATCAAAGATTTACTCATCTGGTACAATAACTTAGATGTAGTACCATTTATCAAGGCTATCGAGGCTCAGCGTGAATTGTTTAAGCGTTTTGATCTCGACGTGTTCGCTGATGGTGTCTCACTTCCGGGCCTCTCGGAGAAGGTTATGTATCAAACTTGCTTTAGCGAGCTCCAACATCCTGTTAAAGCACCTGCTACATCTTTCAGATTCCCAGCTAAGCATCTGACTGGCTACAAGCATCAGGATGTAGATGCCAAGCGTGAGTTCAATATGACTCTTGATCACTTGGACACATTGCTGAAAAAGCAAAAATATCTGTGTGGTCTGAGCTGGTGTCAGCTGACTGTCGATACTGCATCAGCCGATCGTATCAATAACATTTTGGGGCATATTGACGGTAATGTCCTCATCTCATGCGTCCAATGCAACGTCGCACGCAAGAACATGTCGCTCGGTGGATTTCGCTTCAAGAAGCTACTGGCGTTTAACTCAGACAAGCTTGTATATTCGATTGACAGGGAGGAGAAGGACATCTACGGCAAAATGAAGCAAAACATTGCTGGTGGACCATCTATCATTTTCAACCGCTACGCCAAACGCAACGAGACGAAGATTCGTCGTGGTAAGCTCGTGAAAAAGATCATCGGCTACGACGCCAATGCTCTATACCTATGGACTCTCGGTAATTACATGCCTTGCGGACGCCTTACCACTATTGAATCCTATCCAGATATTGTTGAGGTCATCAAGAACGACAAATATTTGGCTTTCTTGAGTGTGATATTCGAACTCCAGATCACTTGAAAGGATATTTTAGTGAAATGACTCCCATTTTCAAAAATACACTGATCGACTGTACTAACGAGAAGGTCATTGGTGATCATATGTTTGATTACAACGAGGCACGAGAAAAGAAGAAATCCAAGCCTGCTCGCAAATTGATTGGAAGCTACTTTGGTGAAAAGATTCTGATCTACACTCCCCTACTGAAGTGGTATCTGTCTCATGGAATGAAAATTACTAAAATTTACAGCTTCATCAAAGCCAGCGCTCATAAGACTTTTGCTCCATTCATGGAGGCTGTCTCGAGCGCTCGTCGTGTCGGCGATGAGGAAAAAAGCAAGGACATGATTGCTGAGATGATGAAATTGGTTGGCAACTCGGCGTTTGGTCGATCGGGCATGGACATGAGCAAACACAAACAGGTCAAGTATGAGTCGAATGAGAATAAGATCAAATCGCGTATTGAGCACTTCATGTTTCATGGGTTAGAGGAGCTGAACGATTCATGTGAGATAACCATGAAGAAGCGCCGTCTTAATAACAAGAACCCGATTCATTTGTCCATTGCTATTTATCAGCTTGCTAAGCTACGCATGCTCGAGTTCTACAACGATTGTATAGGCTTCTACTTCGATCGACCCGACTTCCAGTATCAAGAGATGAACACGGACTCTGCCTACATCGCTTTCAGCTGTAAAACTCCATTCCAGGAGTGCGTCAAACCTGAGCTTTGTGATCACTTCAAACAGCACAAATACGATTGGTTTCCGCGCGACTATAACACGGAAGTAGCTAAGTTTGACCGTCGAACCCCTGGCCTATTCAAGGATGAATGGTCAGGTGATGCCATGGTCTCACTCTCGAGTAAGAACTATATTTGCTATCTTGCAGACGAGTCATACAAGGTGAAGGTCTCAGCTAAAGGCGTGCGACAAAGTCGTGGTTGCAATGAGGATGTGCTCAACCCTTTGGGGTTTGAGTCAGTAGTTCGCGACCGCATCTCCCTTCGAGGTACTAACAAGGGATTTAGACTGTCAAAAGAAACTAAATCAATAACCACATACAGTCAGACCAAAACTGTCCTATCGTATTTCTACGACAAGCGACAAGTGCTTGAGGATGGAATTAGTACCCTCCCACTTGATATCTAGACGTTCTTCAACCTATCACATGTTTTTTCTTTCAATATTATATATGAATCATGGACACGATGAGGGTGAGGTCGCTGACCACACGCACAAGTGCGAGCGAACAGCTCAATGATCTCCTCCGCAAACTCTACTACAACCCGAAAACTGGTTCTGTTGGGGCTCAAGCGCTTTATCATAAGGCTCGAGAAATAAGCCCTAAAATAACGTTAAGGAATGTCAAGTATTGGTATGCTACTCAGTCAGATATTCAGCAATTTCAAGAACAAAAGAAGAGCTTTGATGGGTTCAAGATTGCCTCTCATAACCCCAACTCCTGGCAAATAGATCTTGCATTCTGAGGGAAACAACCGATTTTGACTGGTGTCAATATCAACTCCCGCATCGGCTAGCGAAGGTTTTGGTGAATAAGACTGCGCCTATAGTTTTAACAGCCCTCAAAGCGTTTGTGAGACTCCACAAAGTTGATATTTTAACGAGCGATAATGGTAGTGAATTCATGAATGCTCAAGCTCAGGAATTTTTCAAAGCCAAAAAGATCGACCATTTCAACAACGAGCCAGGTGGTCATGGAACTATGGGCAAAATTGAACGATTCAACCGAACTATAAAGCAGAGACTAACCAAGATGAGGCTGACCAATGGTCGCCCGGGAGGAGTTTCACCCGCTCCATCTCCTAAGCGGATTACACAAAAGCTAATCAGCGACGTTATTGGCAACTACAACCGCACTGTTCATCGACCGATTGGAATGACTCCAAATGAAGCCAAAGGCCGAGTAATGGAGGCAGATTTGACTCATAACCAAGGTGAAGCTGATAAGATTGAGAACGAGTTCAGCGTTGGGATCAATGTGATCTATCGGCTCAAAAAGGGAACGTTTGAAAAGGAGGTTGCACGTTGGAGCAAGTCTGTATATTCAGTGGTAGGGATTGATGGCTATCGAGTCCATATTCGCTCAAATAATGCTCATACGCTTTACAAAGCTCCAAATGACCTCAAGAAGGTTCAATCAGAGACCACTGATGCTACAATCAATCGAGGCGGTATCCTTGAAGCTGAGAAAATCTTAGATCGCAAAAAGATGCGAACTGGTAAGTTCAAGTACTTCATTCGGTGGCTGGGAAATGAACCTGATTCCTGGGAGCCGCAAGATAATCTCAGATTAGTTAATAAAAGTAGAAAATCGACTCTTGAAAATGAGTATTGGATGACGCAAAAAATGAGACATAGTTAGCTAGATAATAAATTTGATAGAGACATCCTCTGTGGCTTTGGCTCAAGTATATTATTTCCACTATTATATTAAGATTTTTTGTAAATATCTGACTTTATATATAGACACTATCCCATAGGAATGTGCCAGAACTGCTTACAAAAAGACTATTGATATATAGACACTAACCCATAGGCATGTGCCAGAACTGCTTACAAAAAGACCGTGAGCTTGGTATGCTATGGCGAAAGTTGTGGATCATTCAGGAAGTAAGCAGAATCAAGAACGAGTTGGTGAATCTCGATGCAATATCAAATTTTCGTTAAACGATAGTAAAACGTAAGAATCAGCGTGAATTAGAAGCAATCTTTGGCGTTCCGTTTCATTCCATTAAAGATCGATATTTCAATCTACTAAATGAAAGAAACCACATCTGTCATTCACATGCAACATTTCGTCATGATTCAGTTATGCCGAGCTACTGGTAATTTTCTATATATTTTTTATGATACACATGATATAGGCACAATGTTTCCTTCGTTCTCATCCCTCGCTCAGAGAGAGCAAAAGCGACAGGAGCTTCTCGAACGATCTCAACTACGTGTCCAACAAGCTAAAGCCAAGCGGGTTATGTATGAAGGTGAATCATGGGCAAGCGACGTAGATAGCACTTTAAGCACTGAATTCAAAAACCTCCACACCAGCTCAGACAGATTCGTCTGAGCAATTAAAAAAAATGAGTGATAAATTCTCTCATACAAACCCTGAGGTCTCAACAGTAAATATGGTTGGTAGTGAAGCACAGGCTCGTCCCGAAACTGCTGATAGTGTAGTACAGGCTCGTCCCAGCACAACTAATAAAGAATTACAGGCAACCTTCATTACTACTGATACAGAAGTTCAGGCAAGCCCCAATACAGCTGATATTGGAGTTGAAACATATAAATCTCCACAAATGATAAATACTTCAACTTTGACTAAAAGTGTTCGTGAAAGACCGCTTGATACGGAAGAGCAAGTGCAATCCTGGTCTTGGATTAAACACCTATTTGGAGAAAATCCTAACTGGGTTGCGCTCCAAATCCACCCTATTCGAAGGAAAAGTGGTAAAGACGATCCGAGATACCTTCTGGGAGAAAAGGGATCTGTAATTTCTGTTAGAAATGGCAAGAAAAACAAAAATTATGAATCAATTGATTGGGTAGCTACAGAAGCAAAACTCAGAGATGTCTTGTACGATGGTGAAAGCAACTCAATCGATGAAGTTGGAGCCATGCGTGGCGAAGAAATCGAGTGCGAACACTCACGCAATTGGAGAAGAAGAAGCGAGCAGGCGATGATTTAGAGGATCTCGATGTTGTTCTTAAGGATCGAAGACTACCTGATATTCGATTCAGTCGGAAATTTACATCGACAACATCTGACAAAGAGCAAAGTCGGTTAAAGCTGCTTTGGATTGTAGTAAAGAATTAGGATATGCTGGAATCTAATGGATTGAAAAAAAGCATCACTCCGATCTTCAAGCAGAAGTTCAAATCTGATGAAAGCGGCTTGAAACAATATGTTTGGGTTAAAATGGGCTCTATCGATGTGTATGGGAGAGATTCAAACCTGAAGCATTAATCAGCAATCAACAAGATTGATTGGCAATCGACTCTAAGAGCATTCTTAGAAATGATAAAGAGCAGAGGGTTAAATATCTCAATGGTAGGAGCAAGTGATGCCGAGAGGTCTATTAAATCATATGAGGCAACTGATGATGATGATGATCGAGAAGCACGTCATGATGTCAAAACAGGATTAGATGAAGATAGGGATCATACGATGTCAATCCCAGACAGTGAGGCTAAAATTATTTTGTCCGAGTACTACAAGCGCCTCTTCGATGACGGGATTCAAATTCCACTCCGTCTCCGACCTATTGTAAATTACAAAGACGGTTTCAGAGCTCACGATACGTATTATTTCGGTTCTCCAGGTGAGAAACAAGTTTTAAAACTAAGAAACTCGGAGCATAAGGTTGTTTCTGGAAAGGCGTTGACTGATTTACTAAAGAATATTCGATAGATGGATACCTTTCTAATTCTGCTTAGTGAGTTGGAAGTTGCACAAGAGACTGCGAGCAATGTTGAAGCCCCAGCTACAAAAGATGAGCTGAAAATGGTAGAGAATGTAATTCTAATCTCAAGATTATTCGAGATGTCATTTTCAGCAATGCATCTGATGTGAAAAAGCAAAGTGATGAGCCATATGATCACGACGAAGTCCTGCAGAAGATTCATGATGATGCAGAGACAGCTTTTCAAGCAGACGGCGAGGCTCAGAAGCTATATGAAGCAGCTAAGGAAGCTGTGAAAGGCTCAAACTCAAAATCATTAAGATCAGCTTTGAAAGCTACACAATCCGAACTTAAAGCTACGAAGCCTGTATATATTCTAAAGCTAAGCGATATTCTGACGCTCGCCCTAAGTTAGAGGGTCGTGGTCTAAGAGGGAGAGGCGGGCCTCTCGGAACTCAGTCCGAGGGTCTGTTGACCTCGAACGTCGTTCGAGCTGGTGTAGTTCCATTGGATGGAGTAGTCAGACGCGGCAGAACCTACAACTTGAATGAAATTCAGGGGTTAGCAATACCTAGTGCGTATGTGTATCGCCAGCTTGGTAGCAAGTACATTCGTTTGCCAGATCTGGATGCCAAAAACACTCGTAATTGTTCAGCCTAACCGTCGGAAGTGCGATCCTAAACGCCAGATTAGTGATAGTCTTCAAATCATGATCAGAACTCTTGTATATAAACAAAACATTGATCAAGCTGTTTACGATAAGCTCAGCATCGAGGGGAAAAAAGTGTTCAAGGAGATCCTTGCCATCACCCATCTTCAGTATAATTTCCACGATAAGCTCGAGGACCCGCTTCAGACTCTACGAGCCGAGTATGATTAGCTAAAAGGAGAGCTTGAATTAGGCAATGATGCTCCAAGCATCATAAAGCAGCTAAAGTCTCTCATTGTTCATATGTACAGCAATTAACTTATCAATGATAACGAATTTAGAGATATTATCACTCGCCTACTATAGTCAGAGATAATGTTTTTCTTCAATCCGCCCATTATTTCAAGTTCTGGTGGCAGCTATGGCGATAACGCTGACCTCAATGTTGCTGAGCTTAAATCTATCATGAAGAACCTAGTCATCAACGATCGACCTCAAAAGACACAGGCAGCTGTGTGGGCGACTGAATTAAACAAAACTAACAAGAAGGTGGATGCATCGACTCAGACTCAAGGTGGCGGAGTATGGGCTTACCAACCAAAGAAAAAAATAAAAACTGTAAAAACGTTTGCCATCTAACTTATTCCATTTCTTTTCGATATCCACGATATACGTTAATTTTTTTTATCACTTATACTAATCTCAAGTATTGCAGATTCACCATCAGGACTCTGTGTAGGGAGAAACACGCTATCACCTAAACCTATGATTTGATCCGCTTTCAATAAAGTCGAGCCAACGATTTGGCTCGGTTCATCGGTAGTCAAATTTGTTCTGAGGTCTTTACTCGGTCCGCAACCCATGATTATATTAGCTCCAAAGAAATTGCAGCTGTACATTTGCTATCATCGCGAAGCTTATCTTATATCCGCTCGCAGATCCTCAATCTCTTTAACTAAGTACTGAATCATCTTGATATTGTATGCAGCTATACGACTATAATCAACGTTGACTTGCTGTTTTGCCGGCTCCAAGCGATGGGTTCGGGTCCCCTCTTCGATTATCATCTCTATAGAAAAAACGGATACCAAATCAGTCAAATGTGCCGAGACC